>JAKTSY010000010.1:0-30554 GCA_030580555.1 Hanseniaspora taiwanica (nom. inval.) | reverse complement strand
ATTAATAATTTTTTTTTTTATTAAATATTTTTTTGTTTTTTTTTTTGTTTTTTTTATTAATTTTTTTGTTTTTTTTTTTTTTTTTTTTTTTTTTTTTTTTTTTTTTTTTTTATTATATTTATTTTTTTTATTTTTTAATATTTTTTTTTTTTTTTTTTTTTTTTTTTTTTTTTTTTTTCATTTTTCCCTTTTCTTTTTTCTTCTTTGTGTTGATTGTATATTTTGTTCCTTTTTTTGTGTTTTGGCGATTTTTTTTTTAAATTCGATTGAATTGTTTCATCATCATTACAAAGAGGGTAACTTGAAGTTGTCTGCACAACAACACAGTCTAATATAACTTTATTATACGTAACGAAAAAAAAACAAACAAAAAAACAACACCCACCACAAACATTGACCCCCCTTTTTCCCCTCTCCCTTCAAACAAAAATAAAAAAAGAAAAACCCCAAATTAATATTAATACTAATTTTGATTGAAAACAGCGAAAAAAAGCAAAAAAAATTTGATTGATTGGAATTAAAATTGTAAATGAAATTGCTTGATTGTTTTGTGTATTGATTGATTGTCTAATTTTAATAAAAGATAAAGTCTTTTTTTGTTTTTTTATTTTTTTCAAAATTTTTTTTGGTATATAATTAAACATATATAAGACAACTCTTTCTTTTTTTAAGGTAATGTTTATTATTTAATCTCTTTAATTGAATAAATTCATAAGACAGTTTATCTCTACATTACTTACACAATTAAAAAAAGGGAAAAAAAAAGAAACCAGTAAAAATATTTACATAATGCACAGAACATACTCCTTAAGACAATCTAGAGTTCCAACTCAAAGTGAAATTAACAATCCACCACCTCCACCAAGTTCAACAAGATCGAAATTTTTTGGTAAATCTTCCATCAGTTCTACTATTAGAAACAAAAGTGCTGGTTCATTTGGTCCAGAATTGAGTAGAAAATTAGGACAATTGATTAAAATTGAAAGAAGTGTTTTGAAAAACTGGGAAATGGTTTCTATTGAAAGAAAAGATGCTGCTAGACAATTGAGTGTTTGGGGTCAAGAAAATGATGACGATGTTTCTGATGTTTCTGATAAATTAGGGGTTTTGATTTTTGAATTGGGTGATTTAGATGACCAATTTATTGATAAATACGATCAATATAGATTAACTTTGAAATCTATTAGAAACTTAGAAGCTTCTGTTCAACCTTCAAGAGATAGAAAACAAAAAATTGCTGATGATATTGCTCATTTGAAATATAAATCTCCAGAATCTCCAAAAATTGCTGTTTTAGAACAAGAATTAGTTAGAGCTGAAGCTGAAAGTTTGGTTGCTGAAGCTCAATTATCTAATATTACAAGAGAAAAATTAAAAGCTGCTTATTTCTATTTGTTTGATGCTTACAGAGAATTGGCTGAAAAAAATGCTTTAATTGCTGGATACGGTAAAGCTTTATTGGAACTATTGGACGATTCTCCTGTTACTCCTGGTGAAAACAGACCAAGTTATGATGGTTATGAAGCTTCTAAACAAATCATTATTGATGCTGAAGCTGCTTTGGATGCTTGGACTTTGGAAAATGCTGCTGTCAAACCAACTTTATCTTTCCACCATACTGCTGAAGACGTTTACGCTTCATCTGAAGAAGAAGAAGAAGATGATGAAGAAGAAGAAGATGACGAAGAAGATTATTACAACCAACATGAAGGTGGCGAAGAAGTTGAAGAAGTTGAAGAAGCTGAAGAAGTTGAAGAACCAACCACATCTACTAAAATTCCTGCTGAAACCCATATTACTACTGAAACAACAGAAGTTACTACGAAATCTACAACTCCAAAATAATAATCTAGTTCTGTACCATTACTAAAATAATAACAATAATAATATTATAACTTTCTGAAAATATAGTTTTTTATTTTTTTCCATAATTGATATATTATCATATATACATATACATTAAAAAGAAAAACAAAAAAAACCCAATATATCTGTCATTTATTCCAATTGTTATCGTTTATAATCTAATACTAAATAATATATTAATTAATTAATTAACCTGTTCAAAACACCTACTGGCTGTAGCTTTAAAAGTAGTGGTAGTACATTATCACCATCTTCTTGTTACACTGCACGTGACTTGTATATACACTTTTTTTTTTTTCTTGTATTTTTTTCATTTCTTTTTTCTTTTCTTTTTCTTGTGTGTGCATTGATTTTTTAATTTTTTAATAATGTTAAAAGTACAACTAACTAATTATCTGTCATTATTGCTCATCATATCATGATCATAATTAAGAAAGAGAAATAAAGAGATAGAAATAAACTACAAAAAATGGGTACTTCAGCAAGAGTTAAGAGACAAGGTTTAGTGAAAGAAATCCGTCCAGAAGTTTTCGAAGATAAAACTGCAGCTAATCAATTATCTTTCAATACAGGTAAAAAAACTGCAAAGAAAAATCCAAAAGATGCTGCCCCAGGTAAGAAAGAACAAAGAAGAGCACTTCTTTACGGTTCACAAAGAAAAAATAAACATAAAGAGGAACTCCTAAGGAAACAAGTGGAAAAATCGTTACCTGCATTGAATAGAGCTATTGTGCCCGGTTTAAAATTGAAAAGAGGGAAAAAGGGTAAAAAATTCGTTACAGATCATGATAACATCATTTTGATGAGACTGGTGAAAACTGTTGGTGATCAACAAGATCAAGTTGACGAAAGTAGATTGGAAAAATCAAGAAGATTAGAAGAAATCAGAGACTTGAAAAGACAAGAACTTGAAAGAAAAGAACAGGAAAAGAAAAACAAATTAGATGCTAAAAAGCACGAATTGAAAAAAACTTCGAGTGTCGCTAGAACATTGAGAAGACAAAATAAAAGAGATGTAGAAAAATCAGAAAAAAGAGAAGCAAGAGAAGCAAGAGCAGGTGGATCTGTTATCAAGAAAAGAGTTAATTTTGCCTGATCAACTTGTGAATTTCCAAAAGAGACGTTGCTCTTGTTACTTCATTTCACTTAAACTTTAATTAAATTAACAATATGTACATTAATATTTAACTATTACTACTAATAAGGGCAGATGATGCTCATCAAATACGCTCCTTTGGTTTGTGCTAATGTCGATGTGTCTTTCAAGTCGGGTAGTAAAATTGCCATGTGATTGAAATTGTTTTTTTCTAAATTTTGTGTTTATTCTTGTTCGCTCAGTCTCCCATTTTTTCAAAATAAATGTTTAAATCTTTGATCATAATGCCTTAACATCACAAAGAAAAAAAAAATATAACAGAAAACACCACTACAACATATGTTCAAGTTTGGTGCTTCTAACACTGCGTCAACCGCGACTCCTGCTGCAGCACCATCAACAAATATGTTCGGCCAGCAACAACAACAACAACCAGCTCAAACTCCTGCAAGCACACTTTTTGGCAACAAAAAGCCAACTTTTGGAAGTACATCGGGCTCTTTGTTTGGAAATGGAAACAACACCACCAGTGCTGCTGCAACTCCACAAACAACCTTGCCATTCAACACTGCAAGTCAACAACCAACAACGTCCTTGTTTGGAAACACTCAACAACAACAACAACAACAACAACAACCTTCTCTAAATCAAACTGCTGCATCTATACCAATGAGCAAACCAGTTATTGAGTTGCAAAAAGACACTAAAAACAAACCAAAAAAAACTGCTTTAAATGACTTGTTGGATGCTGCAAAGAATTTGCCAACAACAACAGACTCTTTTGATGCATTGAGCAACATTGGAACCATCGAGCTCCTAGGTGATTCTGTACAATTGAGTCTTGATGAATTGTCCAAAAGAGCGAAGACTCTGTCCAATAGAACTAAGTCTGCAAAAGATATGACTAGAGCTCATTATTTATTGGCAGGAAGCGGTTTGGATATTCAAGAAGCTCAAAGTACTTTGAACAACTTGAACACAGCTTGTAAATCAAGAGATTTGTACCAGCACAAGTTCAGATCAGCCAACAATGCATACCACCATTTGGAAAAAAATAGATCATCCTCACAACCAATCTCAAGTACCGATTTAGACTCTTATTTGAAATCTAAGAAAGATGAAAATATTTTGCTATCCATTGAACAATCTTTGAATTCTGCAGCTAAAGATTTTGATTCTTTTGTTAGTTCTAATTTCACATTGGAATCTTGGGATAAACGGAAACAAGAAGTTAGAGAATCTTTTGGTATTTTGATGAAAAAAAGAAAGACAAACAATTTTTCTACAGATGAAGTTTCTCAAGTTGCCGATGCTTTCTCATTTCCTAACACTTCTTGGGTCTCTCAAAATAAAGGAATTCTTTCAAAAGTCTTGACTACATCATTGTTGAACGTTAATGAAAATTCATTGATTAGAGAAAAATTTGAAAAATATGGGAAAATCATTCATAAATTTAATAATTTTAGACAAAACCAAAAAGATGAATCACTAAACTCATTCAATTTGTGTCAAAAAATAATTGATGAAGTTCTTATCAATGGTAATGAAACTTCAGGCATTAATGAAGAAAACAACAGAATCCTTATTGACAGATTTAATGTTTTACAATCAATTTGTCACAACGAGGTCATAACTGAAAACAGCAAAAAGTATTTGGAAAATCAATTTTTGAAATATGTTGACCAGCTGTACACAAAAAAATTAAGAAACGAGGGATTGCCTTCCACTGTCAACAAAATTCAGTCCTTTGTGCAATTTAAATTAAAATCTTCAACTTCAAATCAATGGAAAAATAAAAAACTAACTATCGTTAATAATGTTCCTATTTGGGCGTTGATATATTATTTATTAAGAGCTGGTTGTACAGAAGAAGCTTTACAAGTTGCCATTGAAAACAAAAATAGTTTCAAAAAAGTGGAGTCAACGTTTTTAACGTACTTGAAACATTATTGTACTACCAAAGACAACGAGTTACCATTGGAATTTCAATCTAGAATCCATACTGAATACAACCAACATTTGAAAAACGCAGTTGATGGTGATCCATATAGATTGGCAGTTTACAAAATTATCGGCAAATGTGACTTATCAAACAAAACCATTAATGAAGTTGTTTCCAGTGTTGAAGATTGGATGTGGTTCCATTTGTCTTTGATCACCAATTCCACAAACGATGTTGGATCATTAGATTCACTTGAACATTACTCTTTAAAAGATTTCCAAAACACAGTCACTGCTTATGGTCCTTCGCATTTTGGCTCAAACGTTTACATTCAGATTCTGTTATTAAGTGGGTTGTACAACAATTTAGTGAAATATTTGTTAATAGAATCCAAAACTGTGAACGAAGTTGATTCCTTCCATTTGATTTTCTGTTTACACATTTTTAACAAACTTGATGTGCCAGAATTGGAAAAATCAATAACTGTTGAAAAAATTTTCACCACATATATTCACAGTTTCATCAAATCTGATCCAAAACTTGCAGTTGAATACATTTTGTTGCTACCTATCAACGGCGATAAGCATATGATTGAGACATGTCATATGTTGATTAGAGAGTTAGTATTGGCTACTAAAGAATTCAGTGTACTACTTGGCAGAATCAATTCTGTTGATGGCACCAGAATTCCTGGTGTTTTGGAAGAACGTTATACATTAATGTTTATTGAAGATAAAACCCAATTTTTGCACACCATCACAGAAAGAGCAGCTAGAAAAGCTGACGAAGATGGAAGAATTGACGATTCTTTATTGTTATACCAATTAAGTGAAGAATATGACATTGTGTTTTCTATTGTTAACAAATCTTTGAGTGATCTATTAAGTGGGTTTGACTATTTGCAGAAAAAACAATTGCAGGATATCTTATGGGATGAGTCTGACGATACTAATGTTATTTTGTTGGCATCTAGATTGGCCAATTTGTATTTGAAACAAAATAACAATTTGGAGATCTCGTCCAGTATTGGTGCTAAAAAGAAGGAAGCTCTGCTAACTCTTTTGAAAATTGTGGACATTTGGAGACTATACACCAATGACGAGTATTCAAACTGTTTGGATATGATCAACAGTTTGAACATTTTGCCTATTTTTTCAACAGAAAGTGTCATTAGAAGAGGCATTGCCAATGGATTGATGATCAATAATGAAACTAACGAGATTGTCATTAAAAATATTCCAAACCTGTTGATCTTAACAATGACGTGTATTTCACATCTAGTCAAAACTACATCAATGTTAACATTCCAAACTGAAGAAAATAAGACCCAATTCATTGATCAGCTGAAGAGAATTGCCAAGAATTGTATGACTTATGTCGGAATGACCTACTACAAGATGTCTAGAGAAACATACAGTATTTTGCTAAATATTGAATCAGAACTATAATTTGTATATATAACCTGTGTATTCTTATTGGAAAAAAAAAATAAATAATTTATTCGTGTCTTTTAGTTATCTTGAAGTTATCTATAAAGTTGTTCAGTGAGTAGGCAAGTAAAGGCGTTACTTTTTATTTCTAAGGTGAGAATAATCTGGTTGAATTTCATAAGCATTAGCCGGTTCATATGGTTTAGATGCTTTGTCTTCGATATTTTTCATCCGTCTTTCAAGCCTCTTCTGTTTTCTTGATTCGTAATCGCCACTTTCATCATCGTCACTTGATGAAGAATCATGATCATCTTCTTCATGGCTATGATGGTGGTCACAGGTCTTGTGTTCATGAGCATCTTTCCCTTTTTTTTCTTCTTCTTCTTCTTCTTCTTCACCATCACTCAGTGTTTGAGGATGAAAAATGCAACATATCTTTGACTTTTTCTTGTTCATGTGTTCATTGTCTACAACATCATCTTTCCATTTGATTTGTGATTTGGAATCGTTATCTTCTTTTGCAGTTGTCTGTTGTCCACCAGCTCTCAATTTTATAATGGGCGTGGTACCGTTTAATGTGATGGTGTTGCTTCCTAAAGAGGCTTGTCCAGTTGCACTTGGGTTATTGCTCATAATTGGTGTGTTAACCTTGGAGTATTGAATTGTGGTGTCTTATTATTGAGAAGATTTTATTTTTTATTATTAACCTTTGTATTATTATAACAAAAAGGGAAGGGTTACAGGCCAAAAAAGTTCAGGTGTTGTCCGAGATATCGGTAGGTTTTAATAGAAACAAAATCGGCTAGTGATATATAAGAAACACAGCAATGGAGTCCGAGATAGGCTTTTTTTTTGGTCGGGCAAAGTTTTTTAAAGGTCTTCCTCTTTTTGTCATCATCTCTCAAGTGTTTTGCCACCAACTGTTACAAGAAGATCACAAAAAAAACTCGTAAAGACAAACTATAATTACTAAAACCCACATACACACATTATTACAATGGACGCTTTAAGTGGATTTATGAACCAGAGATCGAATGCCATGGGCTCGGCAGAACAGAAAGTAGACGATACCAAAGAAACTGTGTATATTTCCTCTTTGGCTTTGTTAAAAATGTTGAAACACGGGAGAGCCGGTGTTCCAATGGAAGTCATGGGTTTAATGCTTGGTGAATTTGTGGATGAGTATACTGTGAACGTTGTTGACGTGTTTGCCATGCCTCAGTCAGGAACCGGTGTTTCTGTGGAGGCTGTAGATGATGTTTTTCAAGCAAGAATGATGGACATGTTAAAGGAAACCGGCAGAGATCAGATGGTTGTGGGTTGGTACCATTCACATCCTGGGTTTGGGTGTTGGTTGTCTTCTGTTGATGTCGATACTCAGAAAACATTTGAACAGTTAAGTTCTAGAGCCGTTGCTGTTGTTGTGGATCCTATTCAATCGGTCAAGGGTAAAGTTGTGATTGATGCCTTCAGATTGATTGATCCAATGACTGCCATGAGGGGCGAAGAAGTAAGACAAACTACATCAAATATTGGATTTTTAAATAAACCAAATATTCAAGCTTTGATTCATGGTTTAAACAAACATTACTACTCTTTGAATATCGACTATCACAAAAACAAGGGAGAAATTGATTTGATGATGAATTTGCACAAAGAACAATGGCAAAGTGGTTTGAAATTGAATGACTACAATGTGAAAGAACAACATAATTTAGAAGCTACCCAAAACATGGTAAAAATCGCTGGACTATATTCAAAGAGAATTGAAGAGGAGAAAAATTTAACTGAGCAAGAATTGAAAACTAGGTACGTCGGGAGACAAGATCCAAAGAAACATTTGGCTGATACTGCGGAGAAAGCACTTGAAGATAATATAGTGTCAAGTCTTACTGCCGGTGTTGACGCTGCTGCCATTAAATAAGATATAAACTATATATGCATGTTTATAACCCAATGAGATTAATAAAAGTATACCTTTACTCCAACTTTTAATCAAGATATGTCAGAACAACGCTTCCATAGCTGCATGTATGATTCCTGAACAAACAACAAATTCGAGTCCTTTTTCTTGTATTTTAACCCGTCAAGCTCAAGGAACTCGCCCCCTGGTGTTCTAAAATGAGTCTTGTATGCATTTTTATCGTAAAAAATATTGAGTTGCAAATCATAAAACTCGCTCGGGAACAACTCCATTCTCTGTGGTGAAAAATCTATAAAAGTTTTATTTCTCGAACCGATATTATTAAGATCAAACCTATTAAAGTGTAGCACCAATGAGTCAGGCGTTTGCAACATTTGATAAGCTTGCTGATAATGCCCATCCTTAGTGAATTGTAGCTTGCCAAATTTGTTTTTGATTAATTCGGAAAGTGATAGAGTGTCTTGAGACTCAGTGTTATATGCTGATGCTAAATTTCTTTCTTTAAAAACTGATGATGATGGCAAATCTATCGTTAATATTTTGAAAGACGTTTTTGAAAGCTTGGAATCCCCACTAGGTAGCAATGTTTCTGTGTCTATTGGTGTTTTAGTAATTGACAAATACCCCTTCAAGTTAGAGTCTATAGCATCATTTATCGTTTGAGTAGTCAATTGGTTTAATAACCATAAATAAAACACTTTTGGTTCTTTTGAAAGAGTGAAAAACTCTGGATGATTAGTTTTCAAAAAATTTTGAAACTGAATAATGGAAGCACACGGTTTGAGTAAATTTTGATTCCAAATTTTTTGCAAAATGGTCTTGAATTCTTTTTCAAGATTGTTCATTTCGCTTTCGACAGAGCTGTTCAATAAAATTGGTTCCAATATGCACGGCAAATGACTAAATAGGTAGAAAATGCAGGACATGTACCCATTGTTGTTGTTGTCATCTGAAATCAATGGAACATACCCAGTAAGATATTGAGATGCTTTATTTGCGTATGCCTTGCATTTTTGCATTTCTATTGTTGTTATGTGAGGGTTGCAACTTAACCTTATAACGTTCAAAAGAGGATCCTTTTTTCCAATATCGATTTTACTATATTCAGGAAATGTGCATATTACAGAGTCCTTCATTCTCATGTACAAAATGTGCTGTACAGCATGGCTCTCACCAGAGAAAAACTGAATAGAGTGATTGTAGACGGGGCTTAAAGGACCACGTCCTTGGTAGATAGTGCCGCATGTTAAACACATGTATAAATTTAGTTTGCCCAATGACACACTGCACACTCTTTCACGGTCAAAATCCAAGTTTTTGGTTTGAATGAGCTGCTTTAATTTTCTCAGGTCCACATTGGGCGGTACTGGTTTTGTGCTCTGTTGTGTGCTCTGTTGTTGCAGCCTTAAGTTGGCCCTCTTGATAGCATTTTTGCTTTTCTTGCCAATTGCTTTGGTCGGTTGCAATGCTGTGCTGAGTCTATTATCAACTGCCATTTAGCCCTGGTTACAGTTAAGTTTAATTTTTTTTGACTCATCGATTCCTCAACATCATATTGCGCTCCCTGTGTGATATCCAAAATCAATGAATTTTTTAGAGAAGATTCTCGGTGTTGAGATTCAGTAGAGTGCGCAGAAAGGTAATATCAAAAAAATAAAAGAGCCATGCGAATTTCAATATTGCTAAAATCAAATAAGAGAGCATTATAAATAAGGGTTATCTTAAAAGGTTATTACAAATGCAGATAAGATAAAAGCACAGTCAAAACCAAAACGAAATGGACGCTTTGAGTGTAGGATCTTTGATAGTGGCAACCTCAGCATTGACTTATAGTGCAGCCAAGAAATTCACAGGGGTTTCCTCTTTCATACCCAAATCAACAAAAGTGTATGGCGATTTACCTTTCGATCCAATAAGAAACAGAAACTCCTTGTCTAAAGAGAAAAGCGCTGATGCTATTTTGAATAAAAAATATCCGGCCAAGAAACATTGTTTGGCAATGAAATGCCACCTCTCTACTGCCACAATGACCGAGGGGTCTGCTATATTTATGGCTAGCAATCAAGTGGAAACAGTGGAATATGCTGATGGCACTAGACCATTTAGACAGAACAGATATTTTTTCTACTTATCAGGATGTAATCTGCCTAGCTGCTATATTTTTTTCAACATGAAAACCGAGAAACTAACATTGTTTTTACCACCTGTGGATGAGGATGACGTTATGTGGAGTGGGATGCCAATATCTTTGAAAGAAGCAAAAGATAAGTATGACGTTGACGAAGTTTTATACTCTTCTGAGCTTCCATCGTTTTTTGAGAACTTGAAAGATTTCAACCGTATTTTCACCACCGATTTGAAAAACATCAAAGATGTAAATATTGGAAAGAAGTTATCAGTTGCTGACCCAGAGTTTTTTTATGCGTTGGACGAAGCCAGATCAATCAAAGATGCTTACGAGATTGCGCTACTTAAGAAAGCCTGCGAAGTTACCGACAAATGTCACTTGGCTGTGATGAGTGCTTTGCCTATTGAAACCAATGAGATGCACATGCATGCCGAGTTTACTTACCATGCAATAAGACAAGGATCTAAAAATCAAGGGTACGACCCTATTTGTTGTTCTGGGCCAAACTGTAGCACATTGCATTATATTCACAATGATGACGATATGAAATACAAGAAAACTGTATTGATCGATGCGGGTGCCGAGTGGGAAAACTACACTGCTGATGTGACTAGATGCTTTCCAATTGAGGGGAAGTTCACCAAGGAGCACAGAGAAATTTATGATGCCGTTTTGGACATGCAATCCCAAGTTATGGAACAGATCAAACCAGGTGCAATCTGGGATGATTTACAACTGCTAGCACATCAAGTGTTGATTAAACGTTTTAAAAAATTAGGAATTTTCAAACAGGAATTTTCCGATCATGAAATTTTTGAAAGAAGAGCATCTGTTTGTTTTTTCCCTCATGGGCTGGGTCACTTGTTAGGGCTTGACACTCACGATGTTGGTGGTGAGCCAAACTACGCTGATCCAGATCCGTTTTTAAGTTATTTGAGATTGAGAAAACCATTGGCCGTTAATATGGTGGTGACCAACGAGCCTGGTATATACTTCAATGTCAATTTAATTGAGAATTTTTTGAAGAAGCACCCAGAAAGATTAGAAATGGTTAATATGGATATTGTGGATAAGTACATGTACGTTGGTGGTGTAAGAATTGAAGATGATATATTGGTTACTAAAGATGGATATGAAAATTTGACCGGTATTACATCTGATCCTGATGAAATCGAGATGATTGTCAGCGACGGTATTGCCAAAGGTAGAGACTACTTTCACAACGTTGTTTAGTCGAGTTTAGAGCACATAAGAGTGTTGAGCAAATTAGTAATTAAATAAATACATAAATAAATAAATAAGAAGACGTACAAACAGTTTCAAACTATGTGGTTAAATACGGATTCTGTGAAAGAGTCTTGAGATCCTTGTCTCTTCATTGCCTGCGATTCTCCACAAGCTTCAAGATAGTCGACCATGTGCAAGGCGTCTTGAATTGTTTTAAAGAAGACGCCGCCCATATCTCTGGTGAATTCGTCATATTGAACAAGTTCCAAAACTTTAGAGTTAGCAAGAGTATTTTTCACTGTTATTGGGATGGATGAGGCCACTAAAAATACTTTTGATCCTGAATGAACATGTCTTTTGATCAAGTTGAAAAGCACAAGAGAAGCCGAAGAATCGATAGAGCTCATTCCGTCAATTTCAAATATAATAAATCTTGTCATGCTTTTCCCTCTAGATCTTGGTGCTGCAGGGTGTTGTGTTTGAGACCCGAATTTTTCCAATCTTGTCAATTTGGATTTCAAGTCAGATGAGTTGGTGAAAGACAAGGGCTCACAAATTTTCACAATCAAACATCCTTCCAACTCTTCAACGTTGTGTGACATAGAGTTTGTAACAGCCCCATATTCTTCGTCAGTATCTACACCGGAGCTGTAGCTCAAGTCATCGGCATTGACAAAAGCGTGAGTTCCTGTAAGTCTGCCCAATATTTGAATTTTTGACTTGGTTGCATTTTTAACCACAATAATTATAGAGCAAATTAAACCCACAGTAATACCCATCTCCAATGAAAATACTAAAGTCGTCAGATTAACTATAAAAAATAAAAACAATTCCATATATCCACCACAGTTGAAATGAAAGCGTAGTAGCGATGGACATTCTTCCAAAAGTGTGAATCCAATCAAGGCTGTGACTGAAGCCAAGAGACACAAGGGAATGTAACCAATCATTTGGAAACAAAAAACTGTTGTTAGCAAAGTGACCAACCCCATAATGAATCCAGACACTGTTGTTTGAGCGCCACTCAGGGCATTGATTCTTGATCTGCCGTACCCACCAAAACTTGGCAAGCACCCCCCAAAAAAGGACCCTACAATGTTCAAAGACCCCAAAGCAATCAATTCTCTGTTAGAAGATGACAGTTCCAAGTTGTAAGTAGAACCTAATGCTTTTGAAGCCGTGGCACTTTCGAAAAAACCCAACATTGCGATTGTCACACCAGGATGTATTAAGTCGTACTTGTATTTCATTAGTGTTTTCAAAGGTGGCATCCACAACTGACTTTTCAATTTTTTTATAACGTTTATATCTTTGGAGTGTTTCCCACTTGGTGAAAACATTGAAGAGACCAACTTAATATCATATTTGGTTTTGAAGTCAAAATAGTATGAGATAATTGTAATTCCAATAGTGATGATTAAAATTTCTGGTACAAAGAACACCCAACTTGCACTTTTCTTGTTATGTGCATATTTTTTCTTGACAAATTTTATGGAAAACAGGAGTATGCAGGATATTAAGGATATTGTAAAAGTTGGAAAATGGATTGTGTTCCAGTTACAATATTTGAAAAGAAAGAAAACTTTGTCAATAGTGGAATGATAATGCTCTGGAACGTCAACAAATGTCTGGTCTAGTTTGCATTGTGTGATAAACGAGGACACAATCATGGTTAACCCCACACCACTGATAAATCCCATCAAAAGCACTTGAGAAAGAATGTTATCTAAAAATCCTAATCTAAAAACCCCACTGATAAAAAGAGTAGTACCGCTAATCAAAGTCAAACCAGCGGTTATTAAAAGTGGATTCAATAAGTATTTGGAGTCTTCCGGGTATACTTTCAATAAATGGTCTACTGTCTGCCCTACAATAAGCGAAATGGCACTTTCGGGACCCACAATCATTTGGCTGATAGATCCAGTGATGCAGTACACCATGGGAGTAAAACTCAAACTTAGCAGCCCACAGAGCGGACTCACATGGGCCATTGTGGTGGCAAACGATATAGCAAGTGGTATTTGAAACGATGCAATAGAGACACCTGCAGAAAAGTCTTTCATAAGTTTTGTTGTGTCATAATTGGGTAGCCAATGTAAAATAGGAATATAATAGGGAAGTCTCTGTCCTATAGAAAGTTTTTTGTTTTTTGGAAAAGTCATGGCGTTTCTTTTTTGAGAAGTTGATACTGGCGAAGGAACATTGCTGTTGTTGTTATTGGCTGTGTGATGGAAGGCTGAGCTCTGTGCTGTGTTGTGTCTGCTGGTTTGGTTCTGAAGAAGAGGCGTGTCTTCTGCAGGGCCATCCCCAATGCTTGTACTGTTAACCATGTGGTTTTCTTGTTTTGGTTGCTTGGCTAGGTTTAAACTTTATATGTATACTCGATTGAGGCTACTTTTTTTGATCATTTGTCAAATTTCTGAGTGTGCGTGCGCTTTTTTGTAAAGACGACGGAAAAAGGAAAGGAAGAAATTCTTCTAGGCTGTTGCACAAACAAAGAGAAATAAAGAAGATAAGAAATATTTACACAATTTACATAAAGTTCTTATTTTTCTAGTAACAATTTTTCAGTCAACTCAGGTAGGATTGTATTAACGTCTCCAATCAATGTGAAATCCGAAATATCTTGCAGTGGTTGATCTTCTTCTTTGTTAATATTTACAATAATTTTAGAATTTTTCATACCGGCCAAATGTTGAATAGCACCAGAAACCCCACATGCAATGTACAATTCTGGAGCGACGACTTTCCCAGTTTGACCAATTTGCAAAGAGTTATCACAGAAACCAGAGTCCACAGCAGCTCTTGTGGCCCCGATGGCAGCAGGCAGGTTTTTATATTTATTAATCTTGTCGAATGAGTCGGCCAAAGGAACAATCAATTTATCAAAATTCTCTTTATTTTTCAAACCTCTTCCACCAGAAACAATAACTTGGGCAGATCCTAATTCAGGTCTTTCTGATTTCAAAATATGAGAGCCAACATAATCTGATTGTCTCAATTCTGTTGGACTAGTAAAATCTACAACTTCACTTTTCAAATTAGAAGAGCTGACATCGGTATCAACCACGTCTGAAAGAGGGAAAGCAGAGCTTCTTATGCTAATAAAATGTTTTTCTTGATTATTTTCGATAGTACTCAACAAATTACCTGCATATATAGGTCTGACAAATGTTTTGTTATCTTTAATTTGAACAATATCATTAATACATTGAATACCCATTAAAGCACTTAATCTAGGTAAAATATTTTTACCAACAGAAGATGCAGCAAATAATACGTGGGAGATATCCTGTGTTTCTCCAGATGCATTGATGATTTTTTGTAAAAAAGATGAAACTAATTCTGGAGAATAATTATCTAGTTTAGAATCATTGTTGAACATAATTTTTTGAATATTATAGTGTTTAGAAATCTTGGTCAAATTTTCAATTGCTTGAGAACTTTTTGTTCCAACAACAACAGCAATTGTTCCATCTGAATTTTTCAAATGCTTTGATGCCTCCAATACAGATTGGGAATGTTTTAATATAGCACTATTCTCACCGGTTTCAATGAAAGCTAAAGTAGATTTTAATCTTAATCTAGAAGCAACCTGCTGAAATTTGCTTCTGAACATGATATGGGGGGGTATTTTTTTTGGTTTTTTATGTTTAAGCTTTTTTTCTTTGTTAATTTAATCATATGTTTCAAAATAATATTCGGTAATTAACGATTATATGTTTTAACTTTTGTTATTTCAAGTTTTTTCAACTTTTCAAATTTTTTATTTTTTTTTTAACTTCATCATCATTTGTTAAAAAAACAGAATTACACCTATATCACGTGATCAACAAAGTTCCATTGAACACGTGTTTTGTGTGTGTTTGTGTGTGTATTGTTTTTTGTTCACCACAGTTTTCCTGTGTAGTCAAAAACTTCACATTACACATTCACACCCATACCTTCTCAAAGTCTCTACTGAAGAAAAAAAATAAAATCAAGAAAAATCCCCAAACGGAAGTCATTGGTCCGTGATTCTACTAAAAAAAAAAAATTTAAATGAAAGTTGAAAAGAAAAACGTACTCTGGAAAGCGATTCGGTTATATTGGAAACAATATATATAACAAAGTCATGTATGTTTCTATTTGCCATTTAACGTGAATTGGGAATTCATTACCTTTATTGAAAAATTATTGCTTTTTGAGTTGTCCTTTTTATTGGGGCTAAGGGGGTTGTTTTCCACTTTTCAGAAAAGGTGTATTTGTTTATCCTTGTTTTTAAATATTGTACTTATATATACACACTCTTGATATTGGTATGTCAGATTAGTAATCTTCATAAAAACGTAAAAAAACCATATTCAAGTATAATAACTAAAAAACAATGTCTGCTCAAAAAAAACAAAAACTATCAAACTCTCTAGAACAATTAAAACAATCTGGTACTGTCGTTGTTGCTGATACCGGTGATTTTGAAAGTATCGCTAAATTTTCTCCACAAGATGCCACCACTAATCCATCTTTGATTTTAGCTGCTGCCAATAATCCAAAATATGCCAAATTAATCGATAATGCTGTTAAATTTGCTAAAGCTGAAAAATCCGACAAACCAATTGAAGAACAAGTTGAACATGCTGTTGATAAATTACTTGTTGAATTCGGTTCATCTATTTTGAAAATTGTTCCAGGAAGAGTCTCTACTGAAGTTGATGCTAGATTGTCATTTGATCAAAAAGCAACAGTCGCAAAAGCTTTGGAAATCATCAAATTATACGAAGCTGAAGGTATTTCAAAAGAAAGAGTTTTAATCAAAATTGCTTCTACTTGGGAAGGTATTCAAGCTGCACAAGAATTGGAAAAAGATCATGGTATCCATGTCAATTTAACTCTGCTATTTTCATTTTCTCAAGCCGTTGCTGCTGCAGAAGCTTCAGTTACTTTGATTTCTCCATTTGTTGGTAGAATCTTGGATTGGTATAAAAAAAATGATACTTCAAAAGATTACTCAAAAATTGAAAATGACGCAGGTGTTGTAAGTGTTACAAAAATTTTCAACTACTACAAAAAATACGGTTATAAGACTATTGTCATGGGTGCAAGTTTCAGAAATGTTAATGAAATTAAAGCTCTAGCCGGTGTCGATTATTTGACAATTTCTCCAAACTTATTGGATGAATTAATGCAATCTCAAGAAAACGTTCCAGCTAAATTAATTGCTGATGATGCTACCAAATTAGATATCGAAAAAGTTTCATTTATTAATGATGAATCTAAATTCAGATTTGATCTAAATGAAGACCCAATGGCTACTGAAAAATTAAGTGAAGGTATTAGAAAATTCTCTGCTGATATTGTCACTTTATTTGATTTAATTGAAAAAAAAGTTAGAGCTTAATTAAATTAATTTTTTCTTTTCTCTCTCTTTCTTTTTCTTCCTATCTCATGAATTTTGCTTACGCATGTATGTACAACTAAATAAAGATACAATATTATTTAAATTATAATAAGATATATTTATTTTACCCTGTGTAAATTGCAAACAACCAGATTGACTGACTGACTGACTTACAATTAGACAAAAAATTCAACAACCTTTTCCATCACGTGACACGGAATGAACAAAAATATTGAGGTATTTTTGTTTTTTTCGTTGTTACATATTCTTTATTGGGTTCTATTGCTGTTCCGTGGGTAACGAGATTGAAACACAAAAAAAAAAACCAACCTTGTTTTAGTTTCTCTGCATTATAAAACTAAAACCGGGAAGAACGAAAACAGGAAAAAAAAAACAGGAAAAACCCGCTCAAAGAAAGTACGTTTCTGCAAAGCCTTATAAAGAAAAACTAAAACTAATGAAAAAACCACTCAAATTTTATAAATTAGATTCAAAAAAAAAAAAAAAAGATTTCAAGACAAGGATATTTCTCACTCAGTATTATAGGGAGTGCTTGTTATTTCTTGTTTCTGAATAATCACCGAGAGCCCAGATCATGTTTTTTTTTTTTTTTTTTTGGTTTTCTTTTCTTGTCTTGCTCTGTACTACAAAACCTTTACCACTGAACAGAAACCCTATATGTATTCATTAGCCAAGAGAAAACCAAAAAAAAACATATTTGAAAGCAAAATCTGGTGCTTTTCTTGTGAAACAGAGGACATGAATTTTAATTAGTAATGGTAGTAGTACATTGATGTTTTTCAAAAAAAAGGATCCAGTACATAATCATCTGAGCGATGTGTGTCTTTTTTAGCGAGTAACTCTTCACTACGCTGATATAACAACCCTTTATATGCTATTAATAAAAACGGATTAAAAAAAACAAAAAAAAAAAAAAAAATTGTTATGTATTTCTGGAGCCGCTGCTATTCAATTGAAAAATAAGAATAAAATAGCCGAGATTATTACTTCAATGTTATGTATTTACAAATAAATAATTAATTAATTAATTAATATATTCATAAAAAGAATATATAAATATACATTATAACCACAAGTCGGTACATGTGGCAGAAATACTAATCATTGGCTGAAAAACAAAAAAAAAAATCATTGAAAAAATTCAAAAACGACAAAGTCACATCGCAAATGAATGCAGTTGATAATCAATCATTACCTCCTTTACAACAGCATATCAATGACAATACTGCAGGCTCCGATATAGCTGGTTTTGGTAGTCATAATAATTTTTCTAATAATGATAACAGTAATCAAGTAGAGAACAATATCGGTGAACTAAAAGCTACTACTCCTGTAAATTCACCTTTTTCCTCGGGTAAATTGGGATCAAGTTTTTCGGACGGCGGCTCATTGCAGATCGATTCTAATTGTGATGCTCACCATAATATGCATATACATAGCAGTCCAAAGAAAAGAGTTAGTAAAGCGTGCTATAGATGTAGACAATCCAAGACACGGTGCATTAATATCAATGGAGGTGTCTGTGAAAGGTGCATCAATGAAAATGAACTATGCATATATTCAAAACCACCAAATCCATCTTCAAACTCATCTTCTAATAAGAAAAACCTAAAGGAAACTTATCAACAGGGAAAAATTAAAAAAATGTACAATCAGGAATATATCAATCTTTTAGAAAATAAAGTTGCCATATATGAAACTTTTACGAAACAAATTTTCAACAATTTCAACAAACTAATTGCTTCAAACTTTTTACAAATCAATACGTCTTCTAATAGTACTATAAATAATAATAATGAATCGCTTAAACGGTCATTGCATAATTGGCAACAACTGTTTCAGAATAAAGACGATTTTTGTACCCCGGATATCATTCCTACCACAAATAATGTTTTAACTTCAACTCCTTCAAATGTAAATATCAATCAGCTGATATATCTGATTCTTCCACAAAATGTTGATGTTGCTGTTAAATCAATAAATTACATTGCTGATGAAAACAGAGATCCAACTCTTGTGTTTAATACCAAAAATACTTCAACTAGAAATCTACCTAATTTGCAAAATGGGTATGTCAATAAAGACATTTTTTTCCAAAGTGACCTGCATAAACCTGTGATTGAGCAGATTTATCATAAAAATAATACTAATAATATTAATAAACTAAGTGACAAAGAGCAAAAAAAAAAAATTATAACTGGTGAGGGAAAACCAACACGGAAAAGAAGAAGAACTATACACGATGCCCCAGAAGGTATTCCACCAACACATCTGATTTCAAACTCTCTGCCATTTAGTGCTGGAAACACTAATATTCCGGCTCTAAATCATACTGACGACAATAGTGCGCACAATATAGAATTTCCACATCATCACCAAAATCATCATCCTCATGTGTCCCAACCTTCACTGAGTTTTATGACAGGCGGACATTTCCATTTACCAACACCTTCTGCTTCTGGACTTACGCCAAACACAACTCGTCAGTTTAGTTTGCCTCTCTTGCAACCGTTGAATCATCAACAACAAATGCATTTTCCACAACAAACAAATCAGAGCCGCTCAATGAGTCAGCTGATGGCTAGTGGATTTTCCAACATAATTGACAACAAAATGTCTATGAACAGGTCCTTGAATGGATCATCAGGATCCTCACCAACCTCACCACTGTTACCTTTGTCTCCCATAACAACACAACCGGCCAATTTCACGCCCACATCGATATCCACATCTCCAAAACCTCATAATTTAACTCACATTATTCCAGAGCCAAATAACTTGAAACAAGGGCACGATAAACAGGAAATTCACCATTAACACATATTTATGAAATTACGACTTTTTGAAACACATTTTTTTTATTTTTTAGGGTATATACAATAGTATTTATATATGTATATACTAATACCTGAGCGTATCACACTAAACCTAGAAATCAATTCTTAACAAATTCATATCTGTTCCCCTTTGTAACGAAGGAGTCCAAAAAAGTGTTTATCTTGGTAAACTCGTCATCGGACAATGTTTTTCTAGTAAAGTTCTCTAACACTTTGGCTTCAGAAGAGCCACTTGGAATCGGAACAAAGTTTGTTCCTGGAAATGTCTCTGCATATTTGGTGATCCAGGCAAGTGCAATTTGTGGTAACGATCTTTCTCCCGGAATGACAAAACCTTTCAAAAACTCGACCAATTGTAAATTGTGCAGCATTGCATCGTCACTGAATCTGGCCAACTGGTTACGGAAATCTCCCTTTGGAATGTCTGCTTTAGAGGTGACTTTTCCTGTTAGCAAACCTCTTCCTAATGGAGAGTAACATACAATAGGCAACCCAATAGAATTACAGTAATCAACAGTACCATTAGATATAATGTCTCTGGAAAACAACGATAGCTCTAACTCAGCACATGCAAGATAATCACCATACTTGGCATACACTTTTTCAATTTGTTCTTTTGTAACTTCACTCAAAGAACAAGCACCAATTTTTCCATTCTTGATGTATTCGTTGATAATCGTGTCGAAGGATTCTTCCCAATGTGCGTCATCCAAACGAGCAACTTCAAAAATATCAATGTACGGAACTGCACTTAGACAATGGTCAAGCGATTTACGCACATCTGCACTTTTACCCTTTGGGCGGAATGTTTTAAGATCAACACCACCTTTACAAGACACAATGACTCTGTCACGGTCATCCTTGGAAAGGGTGCTCAAAAATTTTTGCAGGTATTGCAAGTTTTGCAAATGAGGCCCGTAAAATTCCCCAACATTTAGCATTACTTTAGAATGTTTTGGAATTGTTTGAAAAGCAAATTTCATTGTGTCAACAGCTTCATCGATGGGGATTGGTGGAGTTCTCCAGTTGAAACTCATTAATCCATACCCATAGGTGGACGGTAAAGAAAGTGTTTTTCTTAGTTGTTTAGCGGTAGCAGACATTGTTATTTGTTGTTTGTTGGATATCTATTGTTTTGATGATTATAAGATATGTAGTTTGAAATTCCATTGCCCTTTATATACATTTGTTAGGCATCTACAAGAACTGTAGGGGTTAACTAATTATGGTTTTTTTTTTTTTTTTTTTTCTTTTGTGTTTTCTCGGGCTCCCCTATTTTTGAATTTT
Organism: Hanseniaspora taiwanica (nom. inval.); assembly: GCA_030580555.1. Classification (NCBI taxonomy): domain Eukaryota; kingdom Fungi; phylum Ascomycota; class Saccharomycetes; order Saccharomycodales; family Saccharomycodaceae; genus Hanseniaspora; species Hanseniaspora taiwanica (nom. inval.). The sequence continues at coordinate 9,419 of JAKTSY010000010.1, read as the reverse complement.
CTGCATCAGTTGTTCTAGCGTGCGTAAAACATCCGAGTAAAAGCTTGGCTGAAAAATCAGGAACCGTAGAGAGAAGACTATAAAGCGGCCGTAAGATAACCTACATGTTTTAAAATTAATGTTACATTTTATATAATTGGCTAGCGTGAATTTTTACTCAATTTTCATCTTGCAAATACTAATAATAAGACTATTGCCAAGATAATCAACCCGCATTCGGATATAAACAAGCCGCCACACAATAAACGAAATCTTCTCAATACGGAAATCATTTTGTCGTGTTCATCGGGACTAGACAAATGGTCAAATTCATTAGAATTTGTTTTAAAAATGACTGTCAACAACTTCTCATCAGAAATCACCAAACTGAAATAGGCAAAGAGACAAGGAATGATAAACCCCAAACAACTTATCAGCATAGTTTTCTTGTTTATTGTGGAAAAATCTAGATCGTTTTCCTCGTACGAGTACTCTGTTTCATCGTAAAAGTATTTTTCCTTGAAGGGCGAATTCGGTATCAGCACGTTTGGAGTTTGTGTTTTTGTTACATGTGCTGGATTTCTTAAAGTTTGTTGTTGTTGATGATATTGCATTACGCTTTTAGATGAAACAAATTTTTTTTCGCCCATGATCTGTGCTTTTCCATGCTTTGTATGATTGGTTTTCCGTGTTTTCCTGTTAACTTGTAATGTTTTTGTCAGCAACTCTTGGGACTCACTTTGAGACTGCTGAGTGACACTGGACGCAAACATATATTGGGAACTCTTGTTTTGTGCTGAATCCACTACACCAGTTTCTGATCCAGAAAACTCACTTTGTGGTATTGCTTGTGTTGTGTTGTAATTGAAAGAAGTAAACATTTTTTTTGATAAATCTGTACTATTACTGTTTTGATTTTTGTTGCTGTTGCTGCTATTGCTGTTGGTATTCGTTCCACTTCCTGTAATGCTATTTGCTTGGTTAGATTTTGTAAAAGATCTACGCAAAAACTCTTTTATGCTTGATCGACTATTCACCTTTGCAGGCAGCCGTGAGGACTGGCTGTCACTGAATAATGCAGATGTTGAAACAGTGTGTGCAAACGAGCTTTGACTGGTTGTATCTATATTTCCTATCTGGTTTTTGAATGAAGCATGCGACACCCTTGGAGGAACAACAATCTCCAGATCTTCCAAAGGATTTAACAAAAAGTTGATATTGTAAGTAGAAGATTTGTAGGAAACTGGCAGATCAGCTTCTCTGTTTTCTTCAGAAACAGAAACCATATGGTTTGGAATTTGATACTGCCGCTGCTTTTGTGATTCCTGATTTGCACAAAATTTTGATGCGGATTCCTGTACAAATTTTTGAGTTATATCTGAGAACGATTGACTTTGTTGCTCCTTGAGCGAGGGCAAACATGAATCTTCATGCGGTATATCAGTTTCATCAAACACTTGAAATTCTCTCTCTTCTTCCTCTTCTTCCATCAACATCTTTCCCAAATCATGGGCATTGAAAGTATTCATTGTACTCAGCGTACTGGTATTAGTATTTGCCGAGGGGACTCTTAGACTGAAAACATTGCTACTACTTTTTGGACTTGCACTGTTGGGCACTTCCTGGATTGTCATTCTACTTGAGTATTGCTGAGGCGAGTATTGCCGTTGGTACTGATACTGCCACTGTGTATCGTCATCTTCTTGGTACGAAGTCATTGGTGTTTTGAGGAAGTTGCTAGATCTCTTTGTTTTATTTTCAAGGTACAAATTTGAATTACATTATATATACAATTTTAATGATAAATCAGAAAACAAGAATGTAAAAGAAATTACCGTCAATTCAACAGTAAACAACAGGAGATGTCTTGGGGTGATAAACAAAACAGTGCTGATCGTAGTGCAATATCAGCTTTTACAGTTAATATCTATAAAATCTCGATTCTTTTTTTTTTTTTTTGTTTGTTTTGGGGTTTTATATATAGAAAAAAAAAAAAACTGTTAATGCGTTACTTTCTAAGTATACAACAAAGGGAAACGCGAAAAATCGGTACTGTATTTTTGCTGGGTTTATCCGAGAATGCAGAAAATACAGAAAGAAAGAGAAAAGAAGAAACAAAAATTAGGCACATGATAAAACACGTGCTGCATATCTATAGTTACAACATTGCAAAGTGTAATAATCACACACACACACAGACGAAGTGAGGGGTTTGTGCAACTATAACACTCAAGATATAGGGTATATAATATAACTAGCCAAGTATGTATATTTCATCTCTTTTTCAAAGTGGTTTGATAACTTCTTCGTATAAGAGTTTCTTCAATATTTCCATTAGTTCAGAGTTTTCCTCGTTTTCCTCCCATGATTGAAAGTTAATGTCTGAATCGAGTTTCCAAAATTGATCTTGTAAAACGTCAATCGGTTCGTATTCTGGTTCGTCCTGGGCATCGTGATAGAGTTTCAAATATGGGTGTTGTAGTGCTTCTTTGGCACTTATTCTTTTATGTGGATTAAAATTTAACAATTTTTCTAACAAATCAATTGCTACTGGATCTCTTCCAGGTGGTAATATTTCACTCCATGATTTTTTTGGAGTGAAGGGTAGAGATTTCACATATGCTTTAGCTCTTGCTGATTTTATTGTATCGTAATCTTCTTCTGTCGGTGTACCTAATGCATCTAGTATCAACCATAATTGATGATGATAATCTCTTCCTGGGAACAATGGTTTCCCATTATTCAACATTTCTCCTAATATGCATCCACATGACCATATGTCCATTGCAGTGGAATATTCTTGAAACGAAAGCATGATTTCTGGAGCTCTATACCATCTTGTTGCAACATATTCTGTCATGAAACCAACTAAACTTTCCTTTGATGAAGATGAAGAAAGGAGACACCTACTCAGTCCGAAATCACATATTTTCAAATCACAATTTGAATTCAATAAAATATTTGAAGGTTTTAAATCTCTATGGATGACTCTTGCACTATGAATTGCTTTCAATCCTCTCAAGATTTGATATGTAAAATATTGCATATGATCGTTTGTGATTTCCACTGGATTGTTTAGATCTCTTGAATTATTGATTATTTTGGATAAATCTGTATCCATTAATTCCTGTACGAGATAGATTTCATTAAAATGTGAATAATCTTGTGGTTTAATTATATCCAGTACAGTTATAATGTTTTCATGTTCATTGAAAAGTTTCAATAATTTCAATTCTCTCAATGTTCTTGTAAGTAACAGCGGTTTGCCCATAGGTAGAATTTTCTTAATAGCTACGTTTGTTAATATTTGTTCATTGGATTCTGGAACAACGTAGTTATGCACTGCACTAACAACAATTCCATAAGCTCCTTCTCCAATCAATTCTTTCAACTGATAGTATGGCGGAATATTGAATTTTATCTTTTTCGTCTTTGTTGTAGATGGCATTTTTATGTTTGGGTTTGATATAATGGGGATTCCCTTTCAAGTTATGCTAATAACTGGTTCTAATTTTTAGTTTTAGTTTTATTTTTTTTTTCGATTTAATCTCTATTTTACAATTCTCCAAATTTTTTCTTTCACTTGTGGTTGTTTGGGTTTTTTTTATTTTTTTTTTTTTAGTGTTCCATACACAATTTCAATGGTGTAAAATTCTTTTTTAGGAAAATTAAATATAAAACAGAAAAAACGAAAAAAACGAGTTCCAAATTAATGTCAAACAAACTTCGAGTGTATCTATATATATTTAGACAAGAGACCATAAAAAATATCTGAAACTTGTGTGTGAGTAGGTGCAAGTATAAAACCATTCGGGATTTGAACAAATCAACTGTTTGATTTTGTGTGGTTTTTTTTTTTTTTTTGTTCTTTTAATTATATATATAAATATATATATTTTTATACATCTCGCTTCCTATTTAAACGTACAGAAGCAGAATCTCACAAAGAAAAACAAAACTAAAAAAAAAACATGAGATGTTTCATGACATTTGATAATTGTACATGGTTCAGTTCCAAAAGAATATCAGAGCAATACAAACAATATATAGAGCGATCACTATTGTGCTTTCAAAACAATATCCTAAAACACTGCAATAACGATATACATCTTAATTATCATCTTAATGACTATCATAATTTAAAAAAAATAACAACAATATTCAATAAGTTTTTTTTTTCTGCTTTCATATTATTATTGTTTCATCTTCTCGTAAATGTGTAACATATTTTAGTGTAGGTTTTCATTTTTTTTTCTTTTGTTCCGCTCGTTGTTTTTTTTTTTCCCTTTTTTGTTTACCGTTTGAATGTTTCATATGTTTTTTTTTGTACTCGAGTTAGTTCCTTAGTCACTCCTGTGGTGAAATCATTATGTAAATATTAGAAAAAAAAAAATGAACAACAAAAAAGAAAAAAAAACATATTATTGAGATTTGTTACCCTAATAAATATTGAAGAAAGAAAAAAAAAACTGAAACTGCAAAACGAGTACCCGACTTTTCCTGATCTTGAACAATATTACGGAAACAAAAGACACCATCTGAGAGATAAGAAATACCAATACTCTAATAAAAACCACAGACAGACAGCAAAAAATGAATGTATTAAAGGGGAAAGTCAATCTAAGTCTTATTCAATTGGCCGGATCTTTGCCGGACAAATTGACAAACTTGACGAATGCCAAGAAACTTATTGATCAATGTTTAACACAATATCCAAAGACACAAGTTGTTGTTCTTCCTGAATGTTTTAATTCTCCATATTCTGTTGATAAATTTAGAGAATACAGTGAAGTGATCAGTTTACAGGACTCTGCTTCTGTCAGTGTGTTAAAGATGTCTAGTTGGGCTCGTGAGCATCAAATTCTGTTAGTAGGTGGTTCTATACCTGAATTGGATCCAATTTCAAACAATATTTATAATACTTGTATTATTTTTGGTCCAGATGGTAAAATTTTGGGGAAACATCGGAAAATGCATTTGTTTGATGTAGATATTCCAAACGGAATTACGTTCAAAGAAAGTACTACACTTACTGGTGGTAGTGATTTAACAACTATACAATGTTCACTGGATCCAAAAAAGGGACCTGATTTTAAATTTGGTGTTGGTATTTGTTACGATATGAGATTTCCTGAATTGGCAATGATCAGTAGTAGAAAAGGCGCATCGTGTATGATTTATCCAAGTGCATTCAATACTGTTACCGGTCCGATGCATTGGCATCTTTTAGCTAGAGCAAGATCTATTGACAATGAAATGTATACTGTTTTATGTTCTCCTGCGAGATCAAGTGATAAATCTGTTTATCAAGCATATGGTCATTCTCTAGTTTGTTCACCAAAGGGTGAAATTCTTGTTGAAGCAGGTGAAGATGAAACTATATTAAATTGTGAATTAGATGGTGAATTGATTGATTTAATTAGAATGAGTATTCCAATCAATTTCCAAAGAAGATTCGACATTTATAAAGATGTTTCAATTTAAATTACGTCTTATTATATACGAATATATATATATATATATGTATATATGGAAAGCAAAATAAGAAAATAAAATATTATAATGTTTGTCTTTCTTAATTTTTGTTATGTTTTTTTTTTTCTTTCTTTCATATAATCTTATTTCAACTTTCAATTTTATTGCATAAAATATGGGCTAGCTAATTTGAGCAGGTTCTGTGATACCAGGTATAGTAATTCTTAATCTATGAGTCCATGGTAATTTTGGAACAACACCAACACAAAAAGTTATTAGTAAATTGAAAATGAAAAATTGTATATTGAATCTTGAATAGTGAGTTGCAACTAGGAAAAGTAAAATTGGGAAAAAAATCAAAAATTTTCTTGTTGGAGTAAATTGTAAACCATTATCTATTTGTTCCCACATTGTTAGATTATCAAAACATCCACCATTCAAATCAAATGGAGTCCCCTTGATAAGATGAAACATTATATATGAACCGATACAGTATGTAGTATTAACTAGTGTCCATGATATTTCATTTTCATTGGCAGCACTAAAACTTGCACTGTTTTGACGGCTTATATTATTATCAATAGTAGAAGTCGTATCTGTTAGATCTTTATCACCAAAGGGTATCATTTTGAAGAAGATTTTCAATAGTATGATGATAAGAAAATGTACAAGCCATGCACCCCTTTGGTTCATCCAAAGTACATTCATGTTTAGACTCATTGTCTGGTCGTTTTCATCTTCAATAGATTCAGGTTCCACATGAGAAATCAAGGAAGAAGATCTTCTTCTTCTGTGATCTTTTACAGGTTCGATTTGAATCTGATTTGATGTCAGTGTATGTGTTGCTGAATTTCTCGAAACAAGAGTTGGTTTTTTAACGGGGAACGGAATCTCTTCAATTATTTCAATGTTCTTTGTAATATCAGTCATTCTTTTTTTTTTTTATTCCTCTTTCACTTGTTTTCTGATTCTTGGTTTAAAGAGGTTTCTTTTATACGAATAATCTTAAAATATAATATTATATAATGAATTTATTTGAAGGGTTTTTTACAAGAGTGATGCATTTTATATTTTATTTTATTTTTTTTAATAAAATTATTACACACATTAATAGTACGTTATTAATGATAATAGAGAATTTACATTTACAAAAAAAAAAAAAAAAAAAAAAAAAAAAAAAAAAAAAAAAAAATTAAAAAAAAAAAAAAAAAAAAAAAAAAAAGAAGAAAAATCTCAAATTGCAAAGCCGGAATGACAGAAAGATGTTAGAAAAACTCATCGAATTAATAAATATCATTGTAATGATTTTGCTTGAATATAACGGTTGTGTATAGAGGAATAAAGAAAAAAGTATAGAGGCAAGCAATAAAACATGAGTAGTAGCAGCGGTACAAACAATAAGGTTTCTAAAAAATCTATTTCCAAAACTGATCAAGAGTCATCAGTGATGTCTTTGGCAGCGAAGATTAAACAAAGGGCTTTAGAGAATGCTAATGAGAATTCCATTTCCACTACAACCAAAAACAAAGAAGAAGAAGAAGAAGAAGAAGAAGAAGAAGAAGAAAAAGACAAAGTGGTTGTAGAAGAAGATAGCGACGAAGGAGCCTCTTTCTCCAGTTTTAGTGAGTTGAAATTGGTTCCTGAACTGTTGGAAGCTTGTAAACAATTAAATTATACAAAACCAACACCTATTCAATGTAAATCTATTCCACCTGCATTAGAAGGAAATGATATTATTGGTTTGGCACAAACCGGTAGTGGTAAAACAGCAGCATTTGCTATACCTATTTTAAATAAATTATGGTATGACAAACAACCATACTATGCATGTATTCTATCACCAACAAGAGAATTAGCTCAACAAATCAAGGAAACGTTTGATTCCCTTGGTAGTAACATGGGACTTAGATCTGTTTGTATTGTTGGTGGAATGAATATGATGGATCAATCAAGAGAATTGATGAGAAAACCACATATAATTATTGCCACACCTGGTAGATTAATGGATCATTTAGAAAATACAAAAGGTTTTTCATTAAGAAATTTGAATTTTCTAGTTATGGATGAAGCTGATAGATTATTAGATCTAGAATTTGGACCTGTATTGGATAGAATTTTAAAAATTTTACCAATTAAAAATAGAACAACTTATTTATTTAGTGCAACAATGACATCAAGAATTGATAAATTACAAAGAGCTTCATTAACAAATCCAATCAAATGTGCAGTTTCAAATAAATATCAAACCGTTGATACATTGATTCAAACATTGATGGTTGTACCTGGTGGTTTAAAAAATACTTATTTAATTTATTTGTTGAATGAATATTTAGGTAAAACAATTATAATTTTCACAAGAACAAAATCAAATTGTGAAAGAATTTCCACATTAGCTAATATGCTTGAATTCAATGCAACTGCCTTACATGGTGATTTAAATCAAAATCAAAGAACTGGTGCATTAGATCTTTTCAAAGCAGGTAAAAGATCGATTCTTGTTGCCACAGATGTTGCTGCAAGAGGTTTAGATATTCCAAGTGTTGATATTGTTATAAATTATGATATTCCAGTTGATTCCAAATCGTATATTCATAGAGTCGGTAGAACCGCTAGAGCAGGTAGATCTGGGAAATCGATATCCCTTGTATCACAATATGATCTAGAATTGATTTTAAGAATTGAAGAAGTTTTGGGTAAAAAATTACCAAAAGATTCAGTGAATAAAAAAATTATTTTACAATTAAGAGATACAGTTGATAAAGCCAATGGTGAAGTTATTATGGAGTTAAATAGAAGAATGAAGGAAAAACAATTAAGAGGGAAATCAGGAGGTAGTAATGGTAGAAGAAAATTCGGTAAAGATGATCAAGATAGAGAAGAGCGTTGATTTGTGTGTACATGTGTATTATTCAACTAACCATTTAATTAATGGACTGAACGTAGTAGTATTACACAGTTCATACATACTGCATATAAATTATATTTTCTTTTCTGTTCACTTTCTCAACTATAAATAAATAATGTTAAGATACGTCCAAGAAAATCTAGAGATACATAAAGTAAATACCATACAATATCATTCTAAGTAATACTGTGATAAATTCCAAAACTCATCGATGGAGAATAGTTAATTTATTTCCAATATGTTCCCAACAATATTTAATAGTCACATAACTGTAATCTAATCTAGCTATGATCGATCACGTGGCTTCTTGAATAATCCTTATTCTTGAAAAAATTTCATTTTTCAATTGTTCTTTCCCTCTTTCTTCTTCCTTTTGATCAACTGTTGTCTAAGAAAGATTTCAAATAGAGATAACCTTCAGGAGAAGAGACAACAAAAACCAAAGATGTTTCGAACAAGTGAACCGATGCCTGTCAATTAAAAAAATTGCTGGTCAAAATTGCAAGACCAAGAAGCTATATACTGAAAAAAAATTTTTATTTTTTTTTTTATTTTTTATTTATTTATTCATATATATATTTCAGTTGACAATCGAATATGTGGCTACTACACTTCCAAATTTCATGAAACTCACACTAGTGGCAATAGTGTAATTCCTCATCCATGATGTTTGAATAGATTTTGATAGTAGCCCGTGTTGAATAAACGATTATCCAGAAGCAGAAGCAGTGGGTGAAGCAGAAGCAGTGGGAGAAGCAGAAGCAGAAGAAGCAGAAGCAGAAGAAGCAGAAGAAGCAGAAGAAGCAGAAGAAGCAGAAGAAGCAGAAGAAGCAGAAGCAGAAGCAGAAGCAGAAGAAGCAGAAGCAGAAGACACCAGTTGGCGGGAAAAAGCATCAAATAGTTGTTTCAATATGCCGTAGTAGTGTTGTTGTGGTTTGCTATCCAAAAATCGTATTTCAATAAGGCAATATGTGGCACAGGAATTCTATGGGTCTGGTACGACCCCTTTCTTAGACATGTTTTTGGTAAAACGTTCATTTAATTTTGATAACATGAAGCC
>JAKTSY010000009.1:0-164583 GCA_030580555.1 Hanseniaspora taiwanica (nom. inval.) | reverse complement strand
CATCGTGCTTCCAACAAAATCAATGAATCAATCCACTCCACCAGAAGCTCTCACTCTTCCACGGTGCCTGCACAAACTCAGCAAAACTTGGCTGTTTCAGTTGGAAACACAACTCGCTCAAGCAATAAAAACTTGCAATCCTTTTCGGTTCCTGTTGAAACATCAGTGTGCATGGAAACATCAATGAGCATGGAAACATCAAAAAGTACAGATGTAGACAAAGAAAGCATGTTGGAGTTGTTAGAATCTGTTAATTGGAATCCCAGAATAGATAACGTAGATACATTATTGCAAAGATTGAGAAATAAAATGAATGAAGCACAAGAACAAGTGAAAATTTCTGAAGTTGCAACTAAGCTTTACCTTGCTGCCCAGTGCAATCCGTCTGTCTACAGCTCCAGAAGCTGCCAATCCTCTGAAGTGCCTGCTTCTACTTTATCTAGCAAAGCATCATCCAAAAGAAGCATTTCTTCTTATATGCCATGGAACTCAGTTCAAGAACAGCAACTAACCGTCAGTAAAGTCAGATCGGAAAACCTGTTCTCTTCTAGTCGCTCCAGCAGACTTTCTCAGGCTGCTTCCAAAAGCTCCCAATCATTTGCCATTTCTGCAGATACCTCAGACGACTGGCTTGCCAAAATTAATCTAAGTGTCCTTTCAACGAATGCAAACACTCAAAGAAGTTTCGACACTATGGCAAGCAATAGCAGCATTAAATCGCCAAGAACATGGTTTATCTTCGATGACGCAAACATATTCAAATCAAAATCTGCAACTCCAATGATCCGTACCTTTGGTACACACAGCGATGGAGCTCCAGATATCACCACCAAAAGCTATTATTTCACTCAAGCTGACAAAGACTTGCTTGTCAAATTTCTTGCTTTAAGAAGCAAATATGCTATGCGTGCTACTGTCAAGGATTTCTCTCACTTGATAGCTCACATCGACCTTGCGTGCAATAGCACTAATGAAAGGGAGGAATTTTTCAAAGCGTTCGAGCACCAAAACAAATATGAAATTGAGTACTTTTCGAAAAGAGCTCGTGTGTTCAGAAAAGCCACCTCTGCATGGAACCGTGTCAAATGTGGATCAAAATACTACGCTCATGATCTACATTGTGAAATCAGTTACGCAATCCGCTCCGCCAGGGCGTACGCCCACAAAGTCCACGTGTGGTCTGCTTCAAAACTCTCAAGATGGTGGTTACCAGCTCGAAGACCATCCACAAAACTTTTATAAGCTCTCTTCTGCTTAATACAATACTATATAAGCCCAACGGCAAACCAGTTTTATTTTTTCAGTAACATAGTTTCTTGATTCTTGCTCTTGTTTCATTGTCTTTATAAGCCCTCACTGTTTTGTGTTGAAGAAATTTTGTAAAACCCACCTACCGAATTCAAGAACATATGCCATGTATAAAGACTGCAAGAAGTAATCACGTGTAGACAAGATATTAAATAAGCAAAGATATTGTTAGTTTACGTGTAACTCACAACAAGTTTCATGACGTTATATTAATACTTGATACCTACAACACATGTATAAAGTTAATTAATATTATGTATGTACAATAAATGTATTTGTTAAAAATATTATTGTAAAAATATTATTCTATAAAAGTTGTTTTGTGTTTATGTGTTGTGTATATATTGTGAAGCATAAAACTTACATGATAGACTATGTTTTGATTGCTATAAAATGTAACATGTTGTTATCACGTGAATATTTTTGCTCTAGAGAGGAGTAATTAAAAGCACGTGTCTATGTATTTGACATTTGGTTTTTTTAGAGTTGTTACCCGCGTTGTGTCTCTCACACCTCATTAAAAGGGAAACCGTCTCGATTATAGATTTTTGATATTTTAAATCCGATTTCAGTCACTGCAATGTTCAAATGAATTTTTTTTTATGATTTAAACATCATGTTTTTTTGAAGCAACTGTTAGAATATTGGTAAGCACTGAAATCTAAATGATTAATAAAATCAGACTATCGAAACTCAAATCTATTGCTTGGGTGATAATATGCGTTTTGAGTGCTCAAAAAATAGTTTTTTCAAAAAAGGTGTTGAAGTGTATTCCAAGTAAAGTTTATTAAAGTTGTAGTCTTGAAAGATCTCTATGGAAGTAGTTTTGAAAATAAAACGTATTGTAGAGAAAGCCTGAACCCAACCAAAGAAAAAAACTCAAATGACCAAGTTGCATTGCTATGCTGATATTTGCATGTATCCATTAGGGAGCCCAGAAGCTTCTATTTCGGATTATATTGCATTGATTACAAAAAAAATTGAACAGAGTCATTTGAAAAGTACTTTGCATTGTGCTGGCACAACTATTGAGGGTCCATGGGATGAAGTTTTTGCGTTGATTGGGGAACTACTTGATTATTGTCATTCCATAGGTTTAGTAAGAATGCAATCGAATATCAGAGTAGGTACAAGAGTAGATAAATTGCAACATCCACAAGACAAAATTGATGTTGTTTTAGAAAAAATGAGTAATTTTGCTGCCATTGAGAACACACCCAAAAATTCATTTTTTGCACCTTAGATATACGCTATAATTTTTTAAAACATCTGTGTATAAGTATATATCTCTTATGATAGTGAGGAATGGGTTTATGTATTATTTTTAACGGCTCTGATCAGTTATATTTAAAGTGGAAGTAAAGCCCTTGTTACGAATCGATGAACATTCATTAATGAGTATCTTGAGTAATATAAAGAGATTTGATCTGTTTTGTAAAAACAAAGACAATAATTCTCTTGATGTTAAATATATCAATTAATTAAAAAAAAAGAAAACAAAAAAAAACACGAGATGTTCTAGGCAAACAAGTAACTTTAAGAGCACTCTCATTTTAGTGAGCCATGAACATGAAAAAAATAAATAGAAGAAACGCAGATGGCTCATGATTTGTAACTATAATTATTGACTACGGTAAATATTTTATGCAACGCTTTCAAGCTTTTTAGTAACTCTGGTTGCTGAATTTCGTCTTTCACATAATTTGCAAGTTTTTAATATTTTGTTAAAAGTTAGTGGCTCAAGTATAACGGTTCCTTATAATCAATAAACATTTATAATAGCAAGAACAAGACTAAGACCAAAAATAAAAAAAACAATGTCCAAACTTCCATGTTATGCTGATATATGTATGGTTCCAATAGGGACTCCAGATGCTTCTCTTTCTGATTATATTGCCCAAATTGAAAACAAAATTAGAGCCAGTCCATTGAAAAGTACTTTGCACAGTGCTGGAACAACCATTGAGGGCCCTTATGGAGAAGTTTTACAGTTGATTGGAGAGCTACACGATTTTTGCCACTCATTGGGCATGACCAGAGTTCACTCAGATATCAGAATTGGCACAAGAATTGACAAACCTCAAAGCGGGCAAGACAAAATTGACATTGTTTTAAAAAAGATGAAAGCCTGTTCTGATATTGAGATTTGAAACTGGCAACGCTTCAATCAGATCGGTATAGATAAGTTGCTTATATCTCTATACTTCATTATTTATAGCTTGTAATTTTGATAGTGTTTTTACTAATTAATTAATGTTTGTCCGGAGAACAGGTTTCGGACTATGAACTAAAATAAGATTTCAAAAAAAAAAAGAAAAAAAAATATGAAGAGAGTAATGACTTTACTATTGTTCCACTTTATGTTGTTGTTTTTTCGAGAGAGAGAGAGAGAGAGAGAGAGAGACACAGAGAGAGAGAAAAAAAAAAAAAAAGAAGGAAAAAAAGGAGAAAAAAAAAGGGTGAAACTTAATATCAAGATTACAAGTGTGTATCTACTATTTTATATATTTGGTAGATTAATATATATATCCAGAATTTATTTTGAATGGGATTCTTCAACTTTATACTATACGTTGTATTAACAAACAGACAGAGAGAAAAGCAGATAAAGAATAATCAAACCGTTTTTCACTGCTTAAAACAATGGAAGATTACGTAATAAACAGAGCGCCTCAAGCAAAAAAGCCTTCTGGGAAAAAATCTAATTTGGTCAATCCTCTAACAGATGCAGAAACTTATTACAGTTCTATCACGCAAAGAAGTAGTTCTCCGACTACTCGTATGAGGTCTCTGAGTGTTAGTCAGAACATTACAAACAGCAAAAACACGTGGAGCCAGACTTATCAGTTGCAAAGAAGAGGATCTGAGGACTACAGTTCCTTTTCGAACAACGGGAAGCGTCTTTTCTTTATCGAGGATGTGAACAAGACTTTGGAAGATTTGCTAAGAAGAGAAGATACAGATTCTAACTATCAAATCACCATTGAAGACAAGGGATCTAAGGTTGTTAAGTTGGGTACTGCTTCTTCGGAAGGTTACAAGTCAGATAACGTCAGAGGAACATACATGTTGTCCAATTTGTTGCAAGAGCTAACTTTAGCCAAGAGGTATCATAAATCTCAAATTTTCTTGGATGAATCAAGATTGAATGAAAGTCCTGTTAGTAGACTACATAGATTGATCAACACATCTTTTTGGGCATGTTTGACGAGAAGAATTGATATTGAATCTATTTCGAAAATTGCTAAAGATCACAAGTTTGATGAAAATGATACTCCAAGAATATATATTCCTTACGACTGTGAAGAGCAATATGATTTTTTCAAGAATGCGGTTAAAGCCAATCCACTGATAAATTTAGATGTTCAATATTTGCCAAAAGATATAACTCCCGAATATGTCAAATCTTTGAATGACAAACCTGGATTACTTGCTTTGGCAATGGACAAACAGTTTGATCACGTCACTGAAACAGAGAAGTTGGTTGGGTGGCCATACGTGGTTCCTGGAGGAAGATTCAATGAATTTTATGGTTGGGATTCGTATTTTATTACTTTAGGATTATTAGAAGCACACGCAAACACTGAATTGTGGAAGGGAATGGTGGAAAACTATATATTTGAAATAGAACACTATAGGAAGATTTTGAATGCCAACAGAACTTATTATCTGGGTAGATCACAACCCCCTTTCTTAACAGATACAGCTCTTGAAGTTTTCCAAAAATTGGGCGGTGATGAAAGCGAAGAAGCTGTTAATTTTTTGAAAAGAGCATTCAGCTGTGCAATTAAGGAATATAAAAATGTTTGGTATTGTCAACCAAGACTTGACGAAGAAACCAAATTATCTTGCTATCATCCAGATGGTTTGGGAATTCCGCCAGAAACCGAAGAAGATCACTTTGATGCTGTTTTACAGCCATATGCAGATAAATTCAAAGTTACCATCAAAGAATTCAAAGAGTTGTACAACTCAGGGAAAGTTAAAAGTAAGACTTTGGATGACTATTTTTTGCATGATAGGGCAATTAGAGAAAGTGGGCATGATACTACAAACAGATTTGAAGGACATTGTTGTGAGTTGGCAACTGTTGATTTGAACTCTTTGTTGTACAAGTACGAAGTGGATATTGCTTATGTGATTGACAAATATTTTGAAGGTGAGCACACAGATTTTGAAAACGTTGTCACAAAGACAAGTGACTGGATTGAACTTGCTGCTCATAGAAAAGAGACTATGAACAAATATCTTTGGGATGAAGAACGTGGTATGTACTTTGACTACAATGTTAAAACCAAGAAAAGAACAACGTTTGAATCTGCCACTACTTTTTGGCCATTATGGGCAGGGTTGTCATCCCAGGAGCAAGCAGATAGATTGGTCAAGGATGCGCTTCCTATTTTTGAAAAATTTGGTGGATTGGTTTCCACCACAAAACAATCCAGAGGCATTGTCAGTACTGAACGCCCTCAAAGACAGTGGGATTACCCCTACGGATGGGCGCCACACCAAATATTGGCATGGATTGGACTACAAAAATACGGACATAGTGGTGTGGTGGCAAGATTGGCTTACAGATGGTTGTACATTATTACAAAAGTTTTCGTTGATTACAATGGTGCAGTTGTGGAAAAATACGACGTCATGAGTGAGATAGATCCGCACAGAGTGAATGCCGAGTACGGTAATCAAGGAATTGACTTTAAAGGAGTTGCAGAAGAAGGTTTTGGTTGGGTGAACACCAGTTACATCATGGGTTTGAAATACATGACCCGGTACTCAAGAAGAGCTTTGGAGGTTTGTGTTCCACCCACGATTTTTTTTGAGCGGTTGTCACCAAAAGATAAAAAAATGTACGGTTTATAAGTTTAAGTAATAAAGTTTCCTTTCTTTCTAATCTTGTCTCCTTATAATATAACTGTTTTTTTTGTTATCGCTATACTTTAGTGTAGATCTCGTTCATTTGATTAATTCATTTTTAGTTTTTCCTTTTTCTTCTTCTTCTTTCTTTAGTTTTCAACACAGAAGGAGAAAAAAAAAAATTTTTTTTTGTTTTTCAATCATTTTAAGATTTTTGATTATTCCTGGTGTTCATTCACACAGATTATGCATCCTTTACTGTCTTGTTTGTGAATGTATTCATTTGTCTGAACGAGTTTGGTTTGTTGATGACAGAAAACAAAGTATAAAACAACCATCCCAACTCTTTGAACATAATTCAAACCAAAAATGTCTGAAGAAGTCAAACCAGTCACCCCAGTTGTTGCCGCTGAAGATTCCAGTGCTCCAAAACCTCCAACCGCTGCTGTTTTTTCCATGTTTGGTGGTAAAAAGAAGGAAGAAGTCAAAGAAGAATCTAAAGAAAACACCGAAGCAGCCAAGACTGAAGGTGGTGCCGAAGATGCTGAAGAAGAAGCTGACGTTCATTTCGAACCAATCGTCCAATTAGAAAAAATCGATGTCAAAACCAACGAAGAACAAGAAGAAGTTTTGCTTAAATTGAGAGCCAAATTGTTTAGACTAGATGCCGAAGCTAAAGAATGGAAAGAAAGAGGTACTGGTGATGTGAAAATTTTACAACACAAAGAAACCAAAAAAGTTAGATTATTGATGAGAAGAGATAAAACTTTAAAAGTTTGTGCTAACCACTACATTGCTCCAGAATATACTTTGAAACCAAATGTTGGCTCTGATAGATCTTGGGTCTACAACGTCACCGCTGACGTTTCTGAAGGGTTGCCAGAAGCCTTGACTTTGGCTATCAGATTCGGTAACAAAGAAAATGCTGACAAATTTAAAGCTGAATTTGAAAAAGCTCAAGCACTAAATAAGAAATAAGAAGAATAAGTATTTAGTTAGTTACTTATATACAAAGTGCCCTATTTTTGCATTTGTTATCTCTTTTGAAATGCACATTAGCTCTCCATTTACCAGTATATATAGAAAAATAAAAAAAAATTAAAAAGTTCTACTATATGCAATTATGGGTTTTCTACATTTAATAACTTAAATTTTATACAATCATTATTGGTATGGAAAGGGCCTGTTTTGAATCATTGTCCTATAAATATGTAAGTCTTTCTTTTATGCTTCGCTTTAAATGATTTGAAATTGAAATTTCTCCTCTTCATGTTGGTATTTTTCCTTCTCTTTAATGTAAATCTTACTGAGAAGACGTGCCAACTCTTGGCTCATGATCTTGAACTGTTTTATTGTAGGCGAATTTCAATAAAATGTACCACATTTTGGAAGGGGTAAGATCGGGCCAAAGACAGTCCACAAACTCTAATACTACTCCACGAGTCTGTAGTTGCCAAATCATAAAGTCACTCAATCGTTTAACACCACTGGTTCTTACCAAAAGATCCACTGGGGGATCATCCTTCGTGTACAAATAATTATCTATAGTGTGTATATCGATTTGGTTATAATCTAGTTTTTCATATTTACAATCTTTTATTATATTGTGCATTCCTTGGTATAGTTCATATCTTCCTGTATATGGGAAACAAATATTTAGAGTTGCCCTATTATTATTTTCAGTTAACTTTTCGGCTTCTTCCATTGCTATAAGAACGTCTTTAGTTAATAATGATTTATCTCCTATAATTTTAACTCTGATCCCATATTTTGAACATAAATCTTCATTTTGAACAATTTGTAATATTCTGTTTTTAGCCAAGTCCATCAATGCATCAACTTCTTGTTGAGATCTTTTGAAATTTTCAATAGAAAATGCAAAAACAGTTGATGATTTTACACCACATTCATAACAAAGTTCGAGAATGGAGCACATACTGAAAAATCCAACATCGTGACCCTTTTTCACTTCTACGTTATGTTTCTTAGCATATCTTCTATTACCATCCATAATGAACCCAATGTGTTGAGGAACTTGACCGGAAACTTTTATTATATTAGATAAACAGTTTTTTAACAAATTTGTATACCATGTTGAATTTAAGGTAGATTTTTTGAGTTCCATGGGGTCCTTTAATCTACCAATATTAATTTTTTTACCATTTTTCACTATTTCAAAATTATTGCTACTGCTGGTAATAGGTCTTTTCAGTTGGGGAACTGTTTCATTAATCATTTTTGTTTTTATTTTTTTATTTAACAAAGATTTTGGTAATCGATTTATTAATATTGAATGGTTGTAATGATCTTACAGGGAAGAAAAAAGAAGAAAAAATTGATGCAAAGTAAACTGGAAAGTTTAAACAGGTGGAAAGTACTTGATCGTTGAGTTGTGTGTTATCTTAAAGCTACTGTTAATCTTTTTTTTTTTGGTTTTTTCGTTTTCTTCTTGTAGCAAAGTATCAAATCAGATTAAGTTTGCTTCTTTCTTATTGCTTTTTCGTAATGACGCACAGGTTTATTAATTTTGTAATTATTACAGTTGTTTATCTTGGAACAATCTTCTTAAAAATTTGGCAAAAAATATTGCCATTGTTTAACTTTATTCAAAAGAGAAAAGGACACGAAATGGTGAAAATTGATCAAGATGAAGACGATGTCGATGATCTTTTTTATTTGAATTTTTTTTTTTCTTTCCATTTTATTTTGAAAACCCCTGGACGCACCGACGACAGCGTGTGGGTTTTGGTAGGAACGAGAGCAAAGCAAGTAATCTTTGTCAAACAAATGGAACGAGGTACATTTTAAAAGAACTCATTGTCATAGAAGAAGAAGAAAAAAATAAGAAGAAGGAAAATCAAATAAAAGAGAAAGAGAAATACGATGATCAGACACAATGCAGGCAGTCTCAGTGGTGCATTTCAGCACCATCACCAAATAGCCAGCACAAGAAGATTGAAGTCGACCTTCACCACTGTTCTGGAGAGTGCTGTAAAATTGGTGACGCCCAAATCTTTACTTTTAAATCCGATGTCACTTGTTTCGAAAGAAATGAACACATTAGCCCAAAACATCACTTCTTTAATTGGTTCGGGACATCCTATTTTGAACCGAGTCACTGGTTATTATTTTGAGGCAGAAGGTAAAAAAGTTAGACCACTAATGGTTCTGTTGTTATCCAGAGCTCTGAGTGAAATACCAATTGAACAAAGAAATAGAATAGAAATTGATTACAAGGATGTTCCTGAAGATCCGATTTATAGTAAATCTTCATTTTTGTTCAAAGGACCTGTAACGAGTTTTTCACCATTAAATATTTTACATGGAATTAAACCAATGAATCCATTAACAAAAGGACCAGAACCTGTTTCCGTATCATTTGATAAAGAAAGGGGTATATTGCCGAAACAAAGAAGATTAGCCGAAATTGTAGAAATGATTCATACTGCTTCTTTACTTCATGATGATGTGATTGACCATTCAGATACAAGAAGAGGAAGACCGAGTGGGAATATTGCATTTACTAATAAGATGGCTGTTTTAGCTGGAGATTTTTTACTGGGAAGAGCTACCGTTGCTATTTCAAGATTGAGAAATCCAGAAGTTGTTGAATTAGTTTCTAATAGTATTGCTAACTTAGTGGAAGGTGAATTCATGCAATTAAAAAATACATCAATTGATTCAGATTTTTCATTTGATAAAGGGTTGAAAAACTTACCACCTGTCACAAATAAAACTTTGCCAATTGGTCACGAATATCGTGTTCCGACTACTATGGGTAAAAACAATTTGACACATGAACAAATACTGGAGATTGCATTTGAGTATTATTTACATAAAACTTATTTGAAAACAGCAGCTTTAATTTCTAAAGCCTGTAGATCTGCTGCTATTTTAAGTGGTGCTCAAAATAATGTTACAGATGAATGTTATGAATTTGGTAAAAATGTTGGAATTTGTTTCCAATTGGTTGACGATATGTTAGATTTTACCGTTTCTTCGAAAGATTTGGGGAAACCAGCCGGTGCAGATTTAAATTTGGGTATTGCCACTGCTCCAGTTCTATTTGCTTGGAAAGAGGATCCTTCATTAGGACCTTTAATCAAAAGAAATTTTTCAGAACCAGGTGATATTTTGAAAACAGCACAGGCTGTGAAAATTCATGACGGTGTTGCCAAAACAAGACAAATGGCCTTAGATTATAAAGAAAAAGCCATTAAAAACTTAAGAGCAGTGTTACCACCTTCTGAATCTAGATCAGCACTTGAAACATTAGTTGGTGCTATTTTAAGTAGACGGAAGTAATGATTGTAAGTGAGATTTTTCATGGAAAGTAAAGAAAAAAACCTTAATGATATAAAGTGACTCAATTGCATTACCTGTATATAAAATGGATAAATTTTTTTTAAAAAAACTCAAAGAGCTTAAAAGAGCTTTTAACTTGAAAAAAGAAAACTCTTCCTACGGACATTTTACTCCTAATTGTTGTAGTCTGAATTTTGCTTTTCAAACCGAAAAAAAAAAAAAAGGATAAAAGTAAATTAAAAAAATATGAACTCCTCATAGGGGGCTCGAACCCCTGACATTTCGATTCCTTGGTTTAACGTAAAAGTCGAACGCTCTACCAACTGAGCTAACAAGGACGAGTTCATGTTTGCCTTAATTTGGCTTTTGCTATACTGTCATTAACACATATCCAGATTGTGAAATTGATTGTGAAATTGACTATTCAAATATATTTAAACATATTATTTTTCAAAATAGCCGTGAAAGCTTACATATATTTTAATTTATTGATTAAATATATATTTTTGTCTTTACCTATGCCGGTGGTAAAAATGCAGCAAGTAAAACCGTCTGTAATGGCCACCATATGATAATCCATGCTATGTACATTGTGCTTAATGTTATTTTATTTTTTTTAAATGTCTTTTGACCGTTGTTGTTGTTGTTGTTGTTTTCGTTGATATAGTTAACAGCAACAAACCAGAGATGTATAGGAATAAAATTTGTTACTCTATTGATGATTTGAATATGAGCCCATCCACATAATATAACTGTTAACACAAGTGATATGTAACAATATGGGTTCAAATTAAATGAATTAAATTGTAATCCATGGAAGTACTGTGTTGAAAATAATAGATAAAAAATTGCTGGAATGGCAATTAAAAAATTTGGAATATTATTGACAGTAAAATATTTTAGAAATCCGACGTTCCAATATTTTGTTTGAATGTACGTGTACAAAGTTTTTTTTGTAATGAATCTTAAACCTGCAAAAAATGGTACTATTGAATTTGAACACCATGGAGATATTGATTCAAAAGAGGGAATATCACTATTGCAAAAAATTTGATATGGTTTATAATAATTAATATAAGTTACTCCTAATAATATTACAAGTCCATTTGTTAAAGGTAACAGTAATTGTTTTTTAGAATTAGATGATGGGAAAATTTTTTTCAAATCCCACAGATAAAGTATACCAATAACAATGCAATTTAATCTATTCATTGTTGCTAAAGTGAAAAATATTGATGAAGAAAAATAAATCAAAAAATTTGATATTTTGATAGTAGAAACTCCGATATACTGAATAGAATATTCTCTTAAAAACATTCCTGCGAAAATTAACATTGTTGATAATTGTTCTGAATAAAAAATTGATTGGAAACCAGCAGATATATTGAAAATGTATAAAATACAAGTCATCAAAGATATCTTTGTTACCATTGAATCTTTATATTTGTATAATGGAATTTTTTGGAAAACTTGTTTTGTGACAAAAAATAACAAAATTGTGGAAATAAATTGCAATAATTTTGTGAAAAGAATCATTATTAATAGAATGTATTGATTGTTGTTATTGTTTTTGTTATTAATATCAATATCACCAAGACATACTTTAAGAATTTTTTTCAATAATGAGCACCAAATAAATGGTGAAAATGCATATTCATTTTCATATTCTGGAACATTACTATGATCATTTAGAACATTTTTGATGAAAAAAACACAATCCCAGGATAGTAATTTATTGAAAACTGAATAATTGAACCAATATGTTTGATCTAATTGTTTAGGGAAAGCATCCAACAAAATAGATGTGGAACTGTCAAATTGAGAATTTGGAGTGAAATATATGATAGTGTACTGAACCAATTGGGACACAACGAACCATTTGCTAATTGACAACAATGGATGCTGATTTCTGCCAATTGCAATCATAAAGATATGTGTAAATAAATGGTTTCCTCTACTTATATATAGTATATTTATTTATTTTTTTTAATCTCAAGGTTGCAATTGCAAACTCTATATTTTTAATTTTTTTTTTTTGGTGTGTTTTGTGTGTTTTAAATCCTGTTTCCCTTTATATGTCACGTGCTCTTATTTATTCTGGTTTTGTCTTTGTTTGCGTTTACGATTTATATTCTTTTATCTATCCCTTTCCCTTTCCATTCGAGAAATCAGTTTCAAAGAATGATACGTTTTGTTTGTTTATCATATATATCGGTGTAAGAAACATTTATTTTAAAAGATAAAGAATGTTGATGATTTTTTATTTAATTTAATTTATAAAAAAAAAAAATTAAAAAAAATGATGATTACAAAGACTTTTACTAATAATTTCGATTACGTAAATATATAATCTGCATGTACTAATAAGAATAGATGGAAACACAAGTCCTACATACATACAAACACGATAAATAGTAGATGATTAACGAACTACCTACAAAGACTTGGGCTCGTGTGAAAAGAGCTGACACCGAGACAAGTACTTCTTCTTCCTCTTCCTCTTCCTCTTCTTCTTCTTCTTCAGCCTCTTCCACTTCTAGCTCAAATGATTATGGATTTTTCAATTCATCGAATTCTTGGGCATGGCAAAGATGGGCTATATTTGCAGTTTTCATTATTTTTATAATATTTGCAGTATTGGGAACAATAAGAGCAAATATGAGACGTGCTAGAAACGGAATCAAACCTATTACAGGAACGAGTTGGTTTACACCACCAACATATATACAGAGCGAAGCACAAAATAATGCGGATTCAGGAATACCCAGTTCAAATAGAAATCAACAACAACAACAACAACAATTTGTTCCTCAATATACAGCAGAAGTAAATCCTGATGATCTAGGATATTATGATGATAAAGGTTTATTCCATATCAATTCAAAGGCTCATCCGATGGAACCTCCGCCTGATTTGGAAACTGGGCAGACTATGTTTGTTGGTGAATCATTTTCTAATAATAATAGTAATACATTTCAAAATACATCTGTTTCAAATAATGATCTTGATAACGTGTCATTAACGAGTCCTGAAAATGCTGCAATAAGGCAAAGAGCTAGAGAAAATTATTATAATACATCTTCTGATGATGGTAATGGTGGTGGTGGTGAGTCCGCAAATAATCAAGAAAGAAATATATCTTCTCCGCTTATTGAAATGACCAACTATACCGAACCATCTACTACTGCTGCTAATAATAATATAAATATTAATAAAAAATAGATGAAACTATAGCTTGGTATGTATTCACAATAAAAATATTTTTAATACAATTGAGAAATCAAATGTGTGATTATATAGTAAATATAAATATTCGAAAATAAAAAAAAAAGTCGAGTTTACTAAAGATAGATAGAACAATTTTATTTTTCAAGTCCATTCAATATAATTCTTACCGACTTTCATGTACTTTATCTTAATGGATATTATAATCTGAACCATAGATTATTATTATTATTATTATTATTATTATTATCTTTTTTTTTCTTCCTCTTTGTTTATTAAACACAAGTATAATCATAAATGGGTTTTAATTAATTAAATAACTAAATAAATAGTATACTAAATTTTGAAACGCCTATTTTTTTTTCATTGCCGTAATTAATTATTGAAACCTTATTTAACGTCATCATTATCATCATCATTGTTATTAGCTTAAACAGAGGCACAAAAAAAAAAAAAAAAAAAAAAAAAAAAAAAAAAAAAAAAAGGGGGAAAAAATAAAAAAAAAAATATGAAAAAAAATTCGGCTTAAAAAAAAAAAAAAAAAATTAAAAAACCAAAAAGGAAAAAAAAAAAAAAAAAAAAAAAAAAAAAAAAAACTAGTTAAAGCTTTTAATTTAGTTTTAATTTTAAATTAATTGAACTCAATTCTAAATTTGAAAAATAAATTTCAAGCACTACATGTTTTACTCAAAGCAATAGCGTGTCATTCTTAAAAAAACAAAAACAAAAAAAAAGAGAAAAAGAACTTTTAACTTCACATGAAAATGAAAATAAAAAATTGAAAAAAAAAAAAAAGTGGAACCAAAAACTTTTAGGTGACTAAGGCAACTGAACACCAATAATTAAAAGGTCTCAGTATATAATATGCTAAAATCTTGAATGTGTTTATATATATATATTTATTTATATTAAGCTTTAATCATAAGTTGCAATTGATGAGATTTCAATTCACATGCAGACTGATGATAAGCAACATCAGTTATAAAAAGTATTTTTTAACCTATTTTACCACTATGAGTTTTGTTCATAGTGGTAACACTTACATATATAGATAACTACGTTATCCAATGAAAGATATCAATTTGGCAACCTTCTCTTGCAAAGTTAAGTTTTTTTTTTTGTCATGTCTGTTTTTCTACCACGAGTTGATAAGGAACAACAGCGTAGAACAACAAATAAATATTGAATTCAAACGCAAAAAAAAAAAAAAAAAAAATTGAGTGATTGGGTAAGTGTGTCTTAAACAGGAAATAATGTATAAGTTGGTGACACAAATTGTAAGGGTTTTTTTCTTACGTTACTCAAAGATGTGTGTACAGAAAGCAAATGCTGTATGGAAAAAAAAAGATTATGTTTAATCAATTGAAGGAGTGAAAAAAAGTTTGATCGTGAGTGCTCAAAATGAAACAAAAACGAAAAAGAAAAAAAAATAACAATACACTAATGCCGTGAAAGATGAAAGAAAGAGAGAGAGAGAAAAAAAAAAAACAAGCACTTGCACACAAGTGTTAGTCAACATATTGTGACTACACATTTTAAACATTATACATTTCAATGGAAACTGTACAAAGCATTTTTGTATGCCATTCACAATATACTCTATTTGACCTTTTTTTCAAAAAAAAAATTCGAGTTGAAAAAATTCAAGAAAAATTTTGACTTCTAATTTGTATATCAAGAGTGACAATAGAGTACATGAAAATCAGTAATTATTTTTTTATGAATATAATACAAATTATATGCTTAGATATCACAATGGATATATAAATTGTTTGTTTTCTATATCGGTTAAATCTAAAGCAGCAACATTGACTCTCAGTGTAGCACCATTTTCAGTTTCAATATATCCGGTTTTATCATCTTTAATTATTTCATCAAATTCTTGCAAAGGAGAAATATCTATATCGGAATCACTCAATGCAAACATTTTCTTTTTTTCAATATTTCTTTTTCTCAAAACGTACCAGATTACTACGATAAGAACAGGCATCAAGCCAAATGATAACACAATCTGAACAATCCAAGCCGAGTAATAACGAGGACCATCATTTTTTCTCCATAATTGTGGTGAAACAATATTAGAAATAGCATAAAAAATCATAACGACACCTTGTCTTGTTAATATTTTAGTATATCCGGCTACAGTTTGTTGACTGAAAGAAATCAATTGGATCCAGGGGACACCATAAGTTTGTGCAATAGCAATCATAGCAACAAAGATTTTTTTATTATAATGCCATGGTAATGCAACCATAACAATACTACTTATAAAGCATGGCATTGTCCAAAAAATTAGTGAAAATGTATTATTAAAAATGTTCGGAAAATAATGCATTAATAAATATGCAACAATACCACATAACACGGTAAACCCACCAACAGCAGTTGAAATTAATGTAGAGTTTATATCAGATGTACCCCCCACAGAAACGTATAACATATTTGTTTGATACCATAAATTGTTACAAAGCATTAGCAAAAAAATTGCAATTCCAAATAACCATGTAACAGGATCTAAAAGACATTCTTTAACTTGATACATCTTTAAAGTTCTCTGTTCAATTGACGATTTTGTTGATCTTTGAACTCTTCTAATAACCCAGATTTTCTCATCAATTGATAAAAATCTTGCATCTGTTGGATTTGAAGGATATAACCAAATAATAATCAAAGTGACGAAAAAGGTGCAGCCAGAAATAATCAATGTAAAAATTTTCCAAAGAGCAATTGAAGGATTTTTGATGTGTAACACACCAAACGCCATAAAACCAACAGGAATCGAAGAACCTAAACAACCAATACACCATAGATTCGAAGTTGCAGCTTTTTCTTTAACAGTTAAAAACTGTGACATCGTCATGTGCATCATTGTAAAAGCTGTACTCTCTACGTAACCTAAGAAAAATCTTACCAAATAAACACCTTGATACGAAGAAAGCAAACAACTTAAAAACATTATAATCGTCCATATAGTTGACAACACAATGAAACATTTTTTAATTGAATATTTTTGAACAAAGATCAAATTGCTTTGACCAATAATATAACCAACGTAATATAAAGAGTTCGCATTACTGTATTTTGTTTGGTCTAATTTTGTATCTTTCCAAAATTCAAAAAAAGCAGAATATGCCATCGTAATCTTGTCAAAGAAAAATACAAAGTTAATTGTAGTAACTAAACTAACAACAATCCATGAAACTTTACGACTCAATTTTTTTTCTTGTTCGGGAGTGATTTCAGGAACGGATTCGTCATAAAGAGCTAAAAACCCTGCAGTAACATCAGCATCTTTACTTTTTTTAATTTTGTACTCTTCACTTATCATTGGTAAAGCTAAATTGTGGAGTATGTTTATTCGTGCTAATTTATTTTGAGTTTTTTCTTGTTTTTTTCTTAATTGCTATAAGAGAAACCGGGAATAAGGTTTTTTTTCAAAAAAAATATTTGTAATTGTTTTTTTTTTTTTAACGTTTCCACACACAGAGAGAGACTATCTTTTTATATACTGAATCTTTTTGACAGTGCCTACAAGATTTTGTTATCAAGAATTATAGAAAGAGCAATTAAAATCATCAATGTTTTCAAATTAATTAGTCATAGAAATAGAAAGAATAAATAAAAAAAAATAAAAAAAAGGAAAAGAAAGAAAAACACTTGTGAGAATATTTCAATTTATTATATTATAGTTTGATGGGAAGTGTTGAAATATTCCGAGCAAATAATAAAATATGAGATCTCTATTATTCCGATTGTTATAACTCTCAAAAAAACATCTACTTGGAATCACCCATTCCCCACACATTAGTTTCTAATAACCCCTATCTGTATCTCTGTCAAGCGCAAAGGGTTCAAAAAGCAAAGTTCGGAAAATTTTGGAAAATTTGAAAAACAAGTTGGAAAAAAAAAAAAACAAAAGTTAATTTGAAAATTGGTTCGGGTTACAATTATTAATCTTTTTTTTTTGTGATATCAATCTTTTCTTTTTCCTTTTTCCTCTTCATACATCTTTCTCTTTCCATAGATTAAAGGCTTTGAGATCCAAGATGAGATGAGATACATATATCGTATATTAAGAAAAGGAGTGGAATATCTACCAACTGCGATACCTTAAAAATGTCTGAAAGTGAACATGAAAGTGATTTTTCAGTAGATGAAGATCAATTAAAACAACAACAATATTTAAATTCAACCAACAAACACAAGACAGTGCGTAATATTGGTAATAATAGTGAAGAAGAAGAAGAAGACGACTTTTCTTCCGATAACGAGTCTGATACAGCTGCTAGTTTACTTATCTCTTCTAAAAACAACAGTTCTTGCATTGATAAAGAGGAAATTTCGGAAACAAGTGGAGGGAAAATCGAATCAAAAGATGAAATAAAAGATGAGGCAAAATTAAAAGCGGAAAAATTAGCAAGATTAAAAAAATTAAAATCTTCTAGAAAAACAAATCACAAAACAGGTGTAGTATATCTTTCGAAAATTCCACCATATATGAAACCATCAAAAATGAGACAGGTTCTAACAAGATTTGGTGAAGTTGATAGATTATTTCTTAAAAGAGAAGATGAATCGAGACATAAACAAAGACTTCATGGAGGTGGTAATAAAAAAGTTATGTATACAGAAGGTTGGGCCGAATATATTAAAAAAAAAGATGCAAAACTATGTGCATTCACTCTAAATGGGAACATTCTTGGTGGTAAAAAGGGGTCTTTTTATTATGATGATGTTATGAATATTAAATATCTATCAGGCTTTAAATGGTCTGATTTAACTGAACAAATTGCAAAAGAAAACGATATTAGACAATCTAAATTAGAATTAGAAATCTCACAAGCAAATAAATTAAATGCAGAATTTATAAGAAATGTTGAAAAATCTAAAATGATAAATAATATAAGACAAAGTAGAGAAACCTCTAGTAGTAATAATAATAATAATAATAAAAAGAGAAAAACCATAACTGCTGACGATAATGAAAACAAAAATAAGCATGTTGGAACAAAACAGAGAAAAATCATTACAAACAGAATCGATGCTCCAGAGAATACTAAAAAAAGCACATCTAAAGAATTGAACTCCGTATTGTCCAATCTTTTCTAACTTTTCCTTCTTTGTGTAAAATTATAAGTATAGTAGTAAATCAAAAGGGTACATTGATATATAATTACTGGTAACTTCTCATATCTTTCATTAATACAAATCTAAAAAAGCCCTGATACTCATTTTAACAGTTTTTATTGCAATGACAGACGCAATACCGTTTACACTTTGGATATCCAGGAAAAAAAAAAAGAAACAAGAACAAAAAAAAAAGAAATATATATATATCTTTTAGAATTTCTTTTTTTGAATATGGTCAGTAATGAAAATGAACGATTTTGGTGAAGGGATGATGTTCCTTATTCGATTAATATTTTTTAGAGCAAGTTTTTACCCATGATACTTAACATATCCCTTTCTGAATTCCCAAACTAAATAAGAATCCAATAGACCAACAATAATAAACAAAACGCTGAACAATGGGTACCGGTAAAAAGGAACAGCAGAGAAGAATCCGTCAAGGTGACACTAAAGATGGGAATATTAGAGTCAAAGGTGAGAATTTTTATAGAGATACTAAAAGAGTTAAATTCTTGAATATGTACAAGGGGGGGAAAGCTGTCAGAAATGCTGAAGGTGATATTGTCCAATCTGCTTCTTTACAAAGTAGAGACGCTCCTACTGCTAGAGTTGCTCCAGATAGAAGATGGTTTGGTAATACAAGAGTTATTTCTCAAGATGCTTTACAACATTTTAGAGACGCATTAGGTGAAAAAAAAAAAGACTCTTATCAAGTTTTGCTAAGAAGAAACAAATTGCCAATGTCTCTACTTGATGAAAAAGATTCTGTTGATTCTCCAACTGCTAAAATTTTGGAAACTGAATCTTATAAACATGCTTTTGGACCAAAATCTCAAAGAAAAAAACCAAGATTAGCTGCTGCATCTTTAGAAGATTTGGTTCAATCTTCTGGTGAACATATTAAACAATATGAAGAAAAGAAAGAATTAGACACTACATTAGGATTGATGGGTGGTTCAACAGAAGAAGAAGACGGTTGGTCAAATGCTGCTAAGGAAGCCATTTTCAATAAAGGTCAATCTAAAAGAATTTGGAATGAACTATATAAAGTCATTGATTCTTCTGATGTTGTTATCCATGTTCTAGATGCAAGAGATCCAATGGGTACAAAGTGTAAATCTGTGGAAGAATATATGACCAAGGAAACTCCTCATAAACATTTGATTTATGTTTTGAACAAATGTGATTTGGTTCCAACTTGGGTTGCAGTATGTTAACATTATTATTATTATTATTATTATTATTATTTGTTGAAAAAAAGGAAAGGTTATATCGAAGTATTTTGAAGAAAAAAAAACACAGGACTATTACTTAGTCCCCAAAACTTCATGTCAGGATGCATTTCATCGATCTTTATTTTTCATTTATTGAAAAATAAAAATTGAAGTCCCTTCTTTAAGAAGGGATCATAAAAATGGGTCTGTTACTGTTTTGGGAAATTAATACTGCGTTAGTAGTTGTTTTCTTTTTTACAACTGTCACAATAATACTATGGCTTCTTTTTGTTTTAAAAAGAGATAACTTTATTGTTATTACTCAGTTATAGTGTGACAATTTTAAAGGTTGTTTAAAGAGACATTTTTCAATTTTTTAGCCGTTTTGGTTAGATACTGGTTGAAAAATGCATTTACTGGAGCAACTACTTGCAAGAAGAATCTATTTGAGTTGAGCAGCTTTAAAGTTATATTACATCGCTACTCGTAGTTTAGAGTCTTACATTTTGTTTTTTCATTACTTCAATAAAACGTTTTCTTGGTTTTTCACATCTTCTGAAGAAAAAAAGAATTAATTTTACTAACAATTTTACTTTTTTATTACTTTCTTTTATGCTATTCCATTTTTAGTATTTGTGATAAATAAAGACACAACCATTAACAATAGGCTGCTTGGGTTAAACATCTATCAAAGGAAAGACCAACATTAGCATTCCATGCTTCTATTACCAACTCTTTTGGTAAAGGTTCTTTAATTCAATTATTGAGACAATTTTCTCAACTTCATAAAGAAAGACATCAAATTTCTGTTGGTTTTATTGGTTATCCAAATACTGGTAAATCTTCTATTATTAATACATTAAGAAAGAAGAAAGTTTGTCCGGTGGCACCAGTTCCTGGTGAAACAAAAGTTTGGCAATATATTACTCTAATGAAGAAAATTTTCTTAATTGATTGTCCAGGTATCGTTCCACCAAGTACTAAAGATACAGAAGAAGATATTTTATTAAGGGGTGTAGTTAGAGTTGAACATGTTTCTAATCCAGAACAATATATTCCTGCTGTTTTGAAGAGATGTAAGAAAGAATACTTAGAGAGAACTTATGAAATCTCGGGATGGAATGACTCTACTGAATTTATTGAAAAATTAGCTAGAAAACAAGGTAGATTATTAAAGGGTGGTGAGCCAGATGAATCTGGTGTTTCTAAACAAATTTTAAACGATTTCAATAGAGGTAAAATCCCATGGTTTGTTCCTCCTCCTGAAAAAGATGCTAATGAGCAAGGTGCTACAAAGAGAGAATCTTCCAAAAAGAGAAAACTTGAAGAAACTGAACCAGAAACTCAAGAACTACCGACTGAAGAAACTCCAGTTGAAGAACAAACGACTGCTGCTGATGAAGATAAAGAGCCAGCTACGAAACAAATCAAACTGTGAATAAGTTGGTCTTTGGGATGGTAATTCAATCATGAGCAAAATGGACTGTTTTGTCTGTTTTTGAACTCTTTGCATATATTATATATTTCTTTTCTTTAGGTTTTACAATACACTAGTATTATTTGTACAATAACTACGTTTATGCAATATATGGTCTAAAGAAATTGACCTTCATTCTATCACTTGACAGTTAACTTTTGTTTATTTCTTAATAGTGGCTATTATTGCAATTTAATTATTTAATTAAGAAGGTTGAGCATGCTTAAAGTGTTGAACTGTTTTAAAAATTAAACATTGAAAAATAGAACTAAGCTCACGACGCATTGGTGTCAGAAAAATTCTACTAAGGCAGGGTATCAATTAAAATGTGAGTTGGAAAGGCGAAAGAGAGAGAGAGAGACAATCAACAATTTATATAGTTCTACAAACTTTATCTTTTTATCCCATGACAACCCCAAAAGAGTTCAAGACAACAATAGGCAAGGAACAATGGATATTAATCAGCATCACCACCAACAACAACAACAACAACAACAACAGCAACATCAAACAAGAATGATGCCCAACATGATGCCCGCAATGCCAAATGTTAATGGGAATAATCTTATGTCACCACCTGTACAACAACAACCTTTGATGAATAATAAATTTTTAAGAAATGGCAACAATTCAGCAAACGGTGTAAAGCATGAAAACGAGTTTTTAGTAGCTTTGCAGAAAGGAAAGCAACAGCAACAGCAACAGCAACAGCAACCACCAAATGGCCAGTCGCCACATGCGATGGGGCAGGATGGAAGCCATTTGGCAAACATGCTATCAGCTGGAAGCAAAAGTGTTAACAACAATAACAACAACAACAGCAGTAATGTGAATAGCGCACTACAGGGAACACAGCTTCCACCACCACCACCACCAGGTTTACATCCACAAGGAATGTTGCATATGAATCATCAAGACCCAAACATAGACTCTACAAATTTTGGGAACATGAATTTCAATGAGCAACATATGGAAAACCAAGGAAACCAGGGCTCACAGCAAATGGGAGGTGTACCACCACAGGTACCACCACCACACCATCAACAACAAGGACAACAAGGGATGCCACAGCCACCACCACAATCAATGCCACAAATACCATTTGAATTGCAACCTCAAAACTTGATTAGACATATGGTCAAAGATGTTGTTGCTAGTAATTTGTACAAAGAGTTTGCATTAATTAGACAGTTGAGCGAACAATTTTTCAATTACATAAGCGTTAACGTAGAATTTGCAGGAACACTGGCAAGACCTATCGGAAGATTTAGAGGCAGAAGTGATTATATTTATCAAACTGTTAGAACAAATGTAGATTTATTAGACGTTTTGAAAATTGGAATTTCTATTAGTGATGAATTTGGTAATAAGCCAGATATGACAGTTTCAACATGGCAATTTCATTTTAAAATGGATCCAGAAACACAGATGATTCCAATTGAAACAATTGAACTGTTACAAAAAACAAGCACATGTTTAGATACATTACCACAAAATTTGATCAAAACTGGTATTGATTTTAAAGAATTTTCTGTTCTTCTAGTTGAAAGTGGATTAATTTTAAATTCAAACATAACTTGGGTAACATACGGTGCAGGATATGATTTAGCATTTTTAACACAAATGATGATTAATAATGCTATGCCGAATAATAAAGAAGATTACATCACTGTTGTAAAACAATATTTCCCTAATTTTTTTGACTTGGATTTAATTAATAAACATTTAAAAGCTGCATTGATATTGATAAACAAGCAGAAAAATGGTATAAATAATTCAAACAATGAAGATACAAATGTTCCACATCAAACCATAGAGATGTTGGCTGAAGAATTACAAATTCCACACTATCCTCATCATAACACTACAGGTGGCCAAAGTTTATTGATCTTAACCACTTTCCATATACTTTCAAAAATCACAAATAGAAGATTTCCAGATGGAGAAAATTTTAGTATCTTGAAAAGCAAGATGTTTGGGATAACTCCTGAAAATGAGCCTGCAATGTAAAATGTGCTTGTTCATTAAATACATGTATAAACATTTATAAATATCAAAACATAAAATCTTACGAGGTATTGACTTTAGTCTTGTTCTCTTTATGAAGATATTTGATAAAAACTGTGATATTCTATTAGGCTTTGATCATTAAAAGTTGCATGTCCGTAATTTTAACTTCTCATTTTCATGCGCAAAGCGGAAAATTTTTTTTTTTTTTTTTTTTTTTTTTTTGAATTTTTCACTCACAAGAGAGTTTTTGAAGTGTGAACTCTTTATTCAATCTTAAGGCATTGCAATTTATAATTGGAACTTTTCGACTTAGAAAGTTAATGAAAAAACAAAATATCCATCAAAAATATATTACTTTTACACAAATAAGTGTTGTCATTAAGCAGTTACTTTTAACTGAATATCAGCCTGCTTTCCCTTTTTTTTTTTTATCCCTTCACTCTGTCAATCTGTCTATTATACTTTAATTCATCTGTATCATAGCGCACATTACAAATATTTACAAATTTCTTTATTGAGAAATACACAGACACAAATACGAAAACAATAACCAAATGTCATCGGCTACCAGCAAACTAGCACCCGTACAAGAAATCGGTTACTCTTTTTTGAGATCCTATTACGAAAGACTGCACGAAGATCCACAACACTTGCATCATTTTTATTCTGAAAATGCCAATGTGAAATGTATTAATTTCCCATTTTTGAAAGACAACCAGACCAATTTTTTGCCACAAACTACAAAGATCACAGGGAAGACTCAAGTTTCTGAATTTTTCACCAAGCACGAGTCAAAAATCAAAGAGTTGAGATTTAGAATCGATACGCATGAAGTCCAACCTACTGGGTTGAACGACAGTGGAGTTTTCCTTTTAGCCATGGGGGAACTGTGCTGGAATAACTCTCCTTCCTATAGATTTGTCCAAACTTTCATCTTGACCCATGTTACTAAAAATGTTTTTGATATTACCAATGATTTAATTAAATTTATTCCTGATGACATTGTACCAAAAATGAGAAAGGCTATTTCATCTGTTCAAGTTAAATCTAAAACTGAAAACAAACAAGAAGTTAAAAATGTGAAATCTGTTTTTACCCCGGATGCTTCTACTATTCAATCGAAAATTGAATCAACTCCTAAAGCTGACGCCGTTAAAGGTAAAGTGGAACTTGCAACTGAAACTGAAACTAAGTTGGAACCAGCAAAAACTGAAACAAAAGCAGTTGAAGCTAAAACTGAAGTAAAAGCCGACAGAAAAACTGAGCCAAAAGCAGCAGTAGAAACCAAAATTGAAAAATCAGAAAAAGAAAAAGAAAAAGAAAAAGAGACAAGCGTCACTAGTAATGAAAAATTCAAAAATCTTAACACCACATCTGAACCGGTTAAAGAAAAAAAACCTATTTCCAAAGAGAAAACTCTTTTGAAAGAAGAATCTGTTCCTGTGAAAAAAGAAGACAATAAAGCTACTCCACAATCAGCAGGTCGTAGTTCTACACCTACAAATGTAAACTCACCAACACCAACACCTAATTTAAGCCCAGTCAGCAGTCAAATCTTTAACGGGCACGTGGAAAATTCAGTTTCTGTAACAAAATCTACACCACAAGATGACAATGATGATTTTAAAACTATTGTTTCTAAAAAATATAAAAATAAAAATAGAGAAATAGTGCAACCAAGCGAAAACGATGATGGATATGTTGTTGCTAGTTATGGGAGCAAACATGGTGGAAACTATGCCTCTAAGAAAAAACCTAATGTCAACAGATACGGTGCTTTCCCAGTTTATATTCCAAAGACAAATGATTCTGATGAAGAATTGCTTAAGAATGCATTGAAAACCACTTACGGTAATTTAACAAATATATATTTGGGAAATGGGTTTGTTATTGTTGATTTTGAACATGAAGCATCACAGAAAAAAGCATTAGAAATTGGTTCAGTAACTGTTGCGCCGGGAAAAAGCTTTAAAATTGAACAGAAAACAGAAAATAAAAGTAAAGTTAAATTCTCAAATTCTAATACTACAAATTTTTCAAACCCAAATTTAACAGCACCAAATGGTGAGTATCAATCTAGCGGCTCTAATCCATACTCCAATAACTCGGCAACTTTGAACAAGAACAATGGATTCACTACAGTTACCGGCTCTGGATATAGCTCTCCTAAACCTTCTAAAAAACCATTTGTGAAAAAAGGCTAAATACGTTTTATATCTGTATAATACTTGAAAAAAAATTAAAAACAATAACAATAAAAGGGAAAAAAAAAAATCAAAAAAACCTACAAAATCACGTGCGCCATTTATTTTTTAAATTTAAATATTTTATCACTGGCATGAAAGTATGACTTCTTATTTCAGCGTGTAAGAAAATCTGTTCAAGTGAAACCATCATACTCTTACGATTTAAGTGGAAGATACGAGGAAAAATAATTTCACAAAGATGTTAGTTCCACCTGTGAGTTTTGGATTGGTTGAAGAAGGGATTTACAGATGTTCAAAAGTTGAGACTTTGAATTTGTCATTTTTAGAGACCTTAAACTTGAAAATAATTGTTTTCCTTAGTGGAGAAGAGCCTTCGAGATTTTTCAAAGATTTTTATAAAAGTTGTTCTATTGAATGGATTGCTATCAACCCGAATTCTTACACCACGTTGACTTCTTCTGGATTGAGTAATTTCACACTTGCCAATGATGCTGATAATTCAAATAACACTGAGAAACTTCAAATATTTGAAGATGACAAAAAATTAACTTCTTCAATTGCCAATGATTATTCGACTACGTTAGAAAGCAATGGTTTGATGTTGTTAAATAGTACCGTTTTACAAAAGATATTCCTGATTTTGTTGGACCAATCAAACTATAATTGTTTATTAGTGGATAAATCGTCTATTGTTATCGGCGTTTTAAGGAAATTATTAAAATGGAATATTTCATCGATTATTAATGAGTATAGATTATTTTCTGGTAAAAATAGAAACTATTTTTCAGAAAGTTTTTTAGAGTTGGTCAAGATCAACATGGAACAAAGAGTTGATCGTGAAAAGAATGATCTCGAGAGTGTGACTGCCTTAAATGCAAGTTCCGATCATGTTTCCTTACCTGATGATTGTAAGAACACCCAACCAAAAGCACAAAGAAAACACAGAACAGAGTCTATAGTGGTGAAAGATGAAAAAGTTGTGATACTAGAAAAAGAAGATAAAGATTCAAACCATCGTATAAACTTCTATGATAGCAAAAATTCAGATTCGAACGGTAAAAACAGAAAAGTGAAAAACGAACTTTCTCAAGTCAAAGTCTTGACTGAAAGAGATTTAGAAACATTTCAGCCCGAGGTTCCTGCTCTTTTATTAGCCATGATTGCAGATGTGGAAAAAATTCAAAAAAAGGAGCGTGAGATTGACAATCGATTTATTGCTAGTAATGAAGTTCAGGAGGATACCTCGTTAAGTAAGCTTGATGGGAAAAATTTGACGGATCTTAAAAACAGTAATATCAAGAAAAGTACATCAATGCTAGGAGTTTTCGGAAGTAAATATAGACTTACATTTGACAAACCAGGGAAATCAGATTATGAATATTATAAAAGTAATGATGTTAAAAAACTAGAAGAATTGAATGAAAAAATTAAACACGAAACAAATGTTTCCAATAGTGTCTCCAAGATGATTAAGAATAAAGAAAAAAAAAATAATAGACCTAAATTGATCACAATGACAATTATTCCCAAGATATATAGTAATAAAGAACAGCAATGGAAAAATCAAAAAATATTAGAAAAGTATGGGGGGAATATTCATGAAACAGATGATGAAACAGCTTTACCACTTATCACTGGACCAGTTTTGAAAGAGGATTCACTTGTTGAACCAAATCCTCATTTGCAAAATGATTTTGTAGAGCCATTAGCAAAGAATTCCGATGGTCAAAAAAATTTCTCCTCATCTGTATCTACAAACAATGTTGATTTGATAATTCCAAAAGAGGAATTTTTACCAGATTGGTTTAAATTACAAAGAGATATTTGGGAAAAAAACAATACTAATGATTACTATACTGAAACTGTTTTTTCACTTGTTTAACGGATCCCAAGATACTTAATAATGAATTTAATAGTATAGATATATGTAGGGAATTTTCAAAATGAAAAATTATGATACGGAAAATGGAAGAAAAAAAAGAAAAGCTTCTTAGGCTTAACTTTCTCTTCAACCATAAAACATTGTAAACAACGTTTTTAAAAAAAAACCATAACCACTCTGTCAAACTCTCTTAGATAGAGACATAATTCACCCTCCTTTCTTTTCCCCCAGAAACAAAAGAAAGCAAAGCAAGAGAAACATAACAATTAAATTCAAAATGACACAAGCAGGATCCTAACACGTAAAACATTAATCAAAACATTTCAAGCATGTATACGCCTATGACAAACATAAACCAATCATTTTTTTCTAATACTTTTTAATCTTTTTGAAAGGAAAAAAAAAAAAAGAGAAAACCAAACACTCATAAATTTTGTATTTGGGTTTCGTTTACCACAAACATCTATTTAGAAAATAAAATTTGGATTCAATAAATTGTAACCAAACCAAGTTCTGGCATGAGTGTGGTGATAAGATCCCATAAATCGTTGGGTTTTTTCTCTTTTGGAAGCTAAATGTGCGTATGAAAAATAAAACTCAGTTAAATTGCAATTGAGTTTTATATAGCCGATGTTTCAAGACATTTTTTTTTTTGGATTGAGATCTAAGAGCAAACTGTTAGGCTCTTTCCTTATTAGGGCATTTTTTGTTTTGTTTCCGTAAGCGATCTCGGCGTTCGGTATAAAAGAATGGGGGTTTTTTTTATATTATTTCAAGTTACAGATTATTCGGTGTACATGTTCGGTCCACTCTTTGTCACACGAATGGTTATGTGATTATATATAGAGAAAGAATATATTTGTTAGCCAAACACACTATTTACCCAGTAAGTTGATTTTTACTCATTCAAATGTGTTTAAAAATGTTTTGACTTATTTATGAACCCATGATGTGTAAAATTTCCGAAATTCCGGCGGAATTTTACTTTCTTTTGATTAGTAATGTAATGATGTGATAATAAAAGAACGTTTGCTAACTCAACACATTATTCAAGTTTAATGTTTCTACGTCTTGGCAAATTCCTCTTTACTATATCCTTTCCAATGCACTTCATCGTGCTACAATTATGATCAAATTCATTAAAAAGGGTTAAAATGATTACAAACGACTATTTTTGTTAGTTGTCGTTTTTTCTTCTTTTTGGTTTCAAAATTCCGTTGGAATTTTAGGTT
This sequence comes from Hanseniaspora taiwanica (nom. inval.), assembly GCA_030580555.1. Taxonomy (NCBI): domain Eukaryota; kingdom Fungi; phylum Ascomycota; class Saccharomycetes; order Saccharomycodales; family Saccharomycodaceae; genus Hanseniaspora; species Hanseniaspora taiwanica (nom. inval.). The sequence goes on along the minus strand of JAKTSY010000009.1, from coordinate 135,733 downwards.
TTTTTTTTTTTTTTTTTTTTTTCTCACTCTTTTGTTTTCGTTTTGATTTTGATTTTTTTTGTCTTGATTGCTATAACATGGTGGTAACCATATCTTTTGAATCTTTAAAAATATTATATAAATAAGGCATTCAAATATAATAATTCTTGAAAATATGAATATAGTTTTTCGTTCAGATCAATGGTAAAAAAAATAAAATAAAACCATCTCCAAAGTATATTTTTCCAATGGTTAAAAGAGTTTTGTTGTTAGGTTCGGGTTTTGTTACTCAACCAGTTGTTGATGTTTTAGCTGCCACCGAAGGTATTGAAGTCACTGTTGCTTGTAGAACGTTGGAATCTGCTCAAAGTTTGGCCAAAGCCTCTGGTTCCAATGCCATTTCTTTAGATGTCACCAAAGATGACCAATTGGATGCTGCTTTATCCAAGAACGATATTGTTTTATCCTTGATTCCATATATTTATCATCCAAATGTTGTTAAATCTGCCATCAGATTAAAGAAAGATGTTGTTACTTCTTCTTACATTTCTCCAGCTCTAAGAGAATTGGAACCAGAAATTAAAAAAGCAGGTATCACTGTTATGAATGAGATTGGTTTAGATCCAGGTATTGACCATTTATATGCTGTTAAAACCATTGATGAAGTCCATAGAGCCGGCGGTAAAATCAAATCCTTTTTATCTTATTGTGGTGGTTTACCAGCTCCAGAAGACTCTGATAATCCATTAGGTTATAAATTTTCTTGGTCTTCGAGAGGTGTTTTATTAGCTTTAAGAAACTCTGCTAAATACTGGGAAAACGGTAAAATTGTTGATGTCAACTCTGAAGATTTGATGTCTACAGCTAAACCATATTTCATTTATCCTGGCTACGCATTTGTTTGTTATCCAAATAGAGATTCTACAGTTTTCAAAGAATTGTATCATATTCCAGAAGCTGAAACTGTTATCAGAGGTACTCTAAGATTCCAAGGGTTTCCAGAATTTGTTAAAGCTTTTGTTGATATGGGTATGTTGAAAGATGATTCAAATCCAATTTTTGAATCTTCAGAAACTTCATGGAAATCTGCTATGAAACAATATTTAAATGCTAAATCTGAATCAAAAGAAGATTTAATTGCTAAAATTGATGAATTAACTTCATGGAAAGATGAATCTGATAGAGAAAGAATCTTGAACGGTTTCACCTGGTTAGGTATGTTTTCTGATAACAAAATCATTGCTAGAGGTAATCCATTAGATACCCTATGTGCGACTTTAGAAAAACTAATGCAATACGAAGAAGGTGAAAGAGATTTGGTCGTTTTACAACATAAATTCGGTATTGAATGGGCTAACGGGTCCACTGAAACCAGAACTGCCACTTTGGTCGATTACGGGAAAGTTGGTGGTTACTCTTCTATGGCTGCTACTGTCGGTTTACCAGTTGCCATTGCCACTAGAATGGTTTTAGAAGGTAAAATCAAAGGCCCAGGTTTGGTCGCTCCATACTCTCCAGAAATTAATGATCCAATCATGAAGGAATTGAAAGACAAATATGGTATTTACTTGATTGAAAAAACCATTGCCTAATTTATTCCCATAAATATAATAATATAGTATGTAATAGTTTCTATATATCTAAACAAATCTGAATTCGGTTAATTAACGCTATCTGTCTGTCTCTTGACACCATTTATAAGTAGAATAGTTTGGGTTCCTTTTCAATTTTTTTTTGGCAGGGCTGTTTTTTTTATTTATTTTTGGTTATTCGAGATTGCTTCATATCATTGAAACAACCGACATTAGTAATCAAAAAATAAAACATTACATCCAATATACAAGAACACATACCCATCAAACATGTCTCAAAATAATCATAACCTATGGGGAGCCTTCAAAACAACTAAAAAATCATTGCAATCCTCATTTGACCACTTGAACATAAAAACTTCGTCAGAGAAAGATGGAAGTACCCCAGAGACAACATTAGTGCATAAGGCTTTTGTCAAATACTATAAAAACAGAGAGCCCTTTGAAGGGTTCCCTGATTGGTTAGGACACAAAGAAGAAATCTCTGTGAAAAAACAGATACCACCCCACCACCCCTTACAAAATGGTAACGTTCTCCTTGAAGAACAGCAGCAGTTTGAAACAGGTACGGATATGAATCCGTCATCACCCCCTTTGACACAGACAAGACAGACAAAGACATCCTTTAGACAAAAACTTTTCACTGCAAGTAGAACATCAGGCTCATCCAGCGATGCCCAAATGCCATCGTTCCAAGGAATGTTTAGTGCTGATGCAGCACCACAAACATTATCTCCGTCATCCTCAGAAAGTATTTCTGCTAAAAGAGACCAACAAATTCCACCAATAAGCAGAACCATGTCTACAACCTCTCAATTGATGGCAGGTAGATTGAGGGATAGAAGTAAGAATTAGTATATATACGCATTTCCTGTAAAGATGTTACTATATATTTTATTGAGTATACAAACGGTACTTGAACAATTTATTACACTTCTCTTTTAAGTTGCTCAGTGATACGAGGAACTTCTTTTGGATCCAAATCACTTAGTTTTTTCAAACCATTTCTTCTCAGAATCGTAACAACGCTTGGCAAGGGGTAGCCCTTGGTCACAAAATATTCACAAAGATCATCAGAAATACCGTAAAGCTCTGCTTCATTGTAGTCTGAACACCCGTCTGGAATACCAGAGGATTCATGAGCATACAATTTTGTCCATAGTCTTACTGTTTTATCAAAACCTTCTCTATCATTTATAAAATGACTAGCCACTTCTGCATCTTGTGCATCGTTAGGTTCAGGTGATTGCAATAATGCCTGCAAAGAAATCAAAGCAGATTTCAAAGTAATCACAGGCGACCAAGCATCTTTCAAAATATCCAAACAGATGGCCCCCGTTACAGAGGAAACATTTGGATGGTAAACTTTGGTTTTGAATTGCATCTTTGGTGGTTTAAACGGATAGTCATTTGGAACACTAATGTTAACCAAAAAAATACCTCCTTCATATGGTGTATCTGGTGGGCCCAAAAAAGACCCTGTTAAACTATATATATCACTTTCAGAATTAAAATTTAAGGTGACCTTGGCTTCAGGATCATCTTTGACAGCTGTGACCTCTCTCAATAATCTTTTGCTTGTAGACATTACGCGTAGGGTGCTTGATGCTTGTAAGCTTCCTCTTTTAGGTTACAATACACTCCTAACAAAGTTGTTACAACTGTTGACTAATCACATCAAGAGTTTAAACCTCTCATCAAATGAAATCCATTTTAACCACAAAATGCAAAAAAAGAGCGACGTTGGAGACGCACATGCGGCGAAAGTTGGGGCTTTCACGCGCTCTTACACACACATAAATCCAACACAGTTGATCGAAGAAGCTTTGTTATCAAATTTGATAAGCAGAAACCAACACTGAACAGGTTCTTGCTGAGGAAGAAAGTGAAAAGAATGAACAGATATAGGATATCTATTGACAGGGGCGGGACTTTTACAGATTTGATTGCTAATCCGGGAACTGGGAACCAAGAGGACGATGTTGTTTTGAAACTTTTATCTGTAGATCCACAAAATTATGCAGATGCAAACCTTGAAGGAATAAAACGTATTTTGGAGAAATTTGAAAAAAAAAAAATATCTCGAGGCACACTTTTGGATTTGACAAACGTTGAATCGATCCGGTTAGGAACCACCTTAGCGACTAATTGTGCTTTGGAAAGAAACGGCGAACCCTGTGCACTAATAACAACCAGAGGCTTCAAAGATGTATTGCAAATAGGAGACCAGTCAAGACCTCAAATTTTTGATTTAAGGATAGATCGACTAGATGCTTTGTATACCAAAGTAGTGGAAATCAATGAGAGAGTTACTATGGAGGACTTTGCTGAAGATCCGGATATGAAAAAGACAGATTTGATTGAAAATAGTAATGACCTAGTTTATGGTAAAAGTGGCGAAGTAGTAAGAATTATTGAAAGACCAAATGAGTGTGAAATACGGAAAGTCTTGCTAGAAATTTTTGGCTCCGGAATCAGATCTTTGGCCGTATCCTTACTTCACTCATACACTTTCCCGCAACATGAACAAATAGTGGCCAAGATCGCGAGAGAAATTGGTTTTACTCATGTTTCTATATCCTCTGATATATCACCTATGATTAAGTATGTTCCTAGAACTCATAGTAGTGTAGCTGATGCGTACCTAACACCAGTGGTTCAAAGGTACATCAACACTTTTAAAGCAGGTCTGATCAATCAATCAAACACCAAAATTCAATTTATGCAGTCTGATGGTGGATTAACTGATGCAAAAAATTTTAGCGGGTTAAAATCTATTCTTTCAGGTCCAGCGGGTGGGGTCATAGGCATTGCATCTACGAGCTACCACAAGGATTTTCCCCACGCATATATAGGCTTGGATATGGGAGGCACGAGTACAGATATTTGTAGATATGATGGAACGTTGGAACACGTTTTTGAAACAGTCACTGCTGGAATCACTATACAATCTCCACAATTAGCTGTGAAGACCATTGCTGCTGGGGGCTCTTCAATGTTGGTTTTTGAAAACGGATTGTTTAGAGTGGGTCCAGAAAGTGCATCGTCTAATCCAGGGTCTGCATGTTATAGAAAGGGCGGGCCCTTGACTATCACCGATGCCAACTTGTTTTTAGGGAGATTGATTCCTGAATCATTTCCTCACATATTTGGACCAGATGAAAATGAGCCTTTAGATGTGGAAATTGTTGATGCGAAGTTTAAGGAATTAACGGCACGGATAAATAAGGAAACTAATAAAAACTTTACAGCAGAAGAGGTTGCCCACGGATTTTTAAAAGTGGCAACAGAATCAATGGCAAGAGCTATCAGAACACTCACCGAGGCCAAAGGACATGTTGTTGCAGATCATAGATTGGTGTCGCTTGGAGGAGCTGCTGGCCAGTTGATTTCATATGTAGCTGAGAATTTAAAAATTGACACGATATTTGTTCATAGGTACGCTGCTATTTTGTCTGCATACGGTATATTTTTATCAGACGTGGTCGAAGAAATTCAAGAACCTTGCTCCTACATTCTAAGTGATAACCTTCAGAACATTAACAAAAAATTTACTGAAATGCAGGAAAAGTCTCTAACCAGTTTCAAAGACCAAGGATTCAAAGAAATCAAATTTGAAAAGTATTTGAATTTGAGATACGTTGGCACCAGTAACTCTATTATGGTTTTGAGCAAACCTGACACTACATTTATTCACACTTTTACACTGCTTCATAAAAAAGAGTTTGGTTTTTCATTTGAAAACAAAGACATCATAGTTGACGATATAAGGGTGAGAACGATTGGTCTTTCCAATCCAAGAAGACTGACTCCAGTAGATCAACAAATTTCTTTATTAAATATGGAAGCAGTAAACGCAAATGACAATAACAGTTTCTTCAAGAACATTTACTTTGATGATAAATGGATGAAAACACCGATTTTCAAAATTAAAGATCTACATGTAGGCTCGGTAATTGATGGTCCTGCTATTTTAGTTGATGAGACACAAACTAATGTTATTCCGCCATTTGCCACTGCTACAATATTAACACAACACATTGTAATAAATCTTGTCAAAAGTAAGAACAAGAATACTATTGCTGATGAAGACGAGTCAATTGATCCAATAATGTTGTCGATTTTTGGTAACAAATTTATGGCAATTGCAGAGGCGATGGGAAATCAATTGAGAAAAACGGCTGTATCTACAAATGTTAAAGAAAGGTTAGATTTTTCTTGTGCTTTGTTTGACAATAAGGGTGCTCTTCTATCGAATGCGCCTCACATTCCTGTTCATTTAGGCTCTCTTTCCACATGTGTAGCATTCCAAGCTCAGTATTGGGAAAACAAACTACAACCAGGAGATGTAATTATTACAAATCATCCAAGTTGCGGAGGCACACATCTACCTGACATTACTCTTATCACTCCTGCGTTTGAAGATAACCAAGTTATATTCTTTGTTGCGAGCAGAGCACATCATGCAGATATTGGAGGTACAACAGTGTCTTCAATGCCTAGTGACTCCAAAAATCTATACGAGGAAGGAGCTGCTGTTTACGCAGAGTTAATAGTAAAAGGTGGTAAGTTTGATGAAGAGAAAATTAAAGAATTATTTTATGATATTCCTGCTTCGTACCCGGGATGTTCTGGGTCAAGAAGATTGAGTGACAACATCAGTGATTTGAAAGCTCAAATTGCTGCTAATTTAAAAGGAATTCAATTAATTAATAATTTGGTTGAGTTTTATGGGTTAAAGACTATATATAGGTACATGGATGGGATCATGGAAAATGCTAGAAATACAGTTAAAGCCATGCTGAACGTTTTTGCTATTCATTATAACCAAACAGTGTTTTATGGAAAGGATTATATGGACAGTGGTGCTGTAATTAAACTTAAGGCAACTTTGGATGTTAAAAATGAAAAATACACTTTTGATTTCACTGGGTCATCTCCTCAAGTGTATGGTAATTTGAATGCACCAATTGCAATTACCAATTCTGCAATCATATATTTTTTAAGGTGTTTGATCGGGGAGAACATTCCTTTGAACCAAGGGTGTCTACTACCTATCACAATCATTGTACCAGAAGGAACAATTTTGAATCCATCAAATGGTGCAGCTGTTGTGGGCGGAAATGTGTGCACTTCACAAAGGATCACTGATGTTTTATTGAAAACGTTTAAAGTTCAGGCTGACAGCCAGGGATGCTGCAATAATTTTACTTTTGGATTGAGTGCAGAATTGGCTGAAGACGGCTCTCTTTTGAAACCAGGTTTAGGCTACTATGAAACCATTGCCGGTGGAGCTGGAGCAGGGGAAGATTCGTGGAGAGGACCTGGTTGGAATGGTGCAAGTGGAGTGCACACAAACATGACCAATACAAGAATGACAGATCCAGAGATTTTTGAAAAAAGATACCCTGTTCTTTTGAGAGATTTCTCTATTAGAGAGAATTCGGGTGGCAAAGGTAAGTACAGAGGAGGTAATGGTGTAATCAGAGACATTGAATTTAGAACAAGATTAGAGGCATCCATTTTGTCTGAACGTAGAGCACTTGCTCCACACGGTTTACACGGTGGGTGTGACGGTGCTAGAGGATTAAACACATGGATTCGTAAATCGGATGGAGCTGTGATAAATATTGGTGGTCGAAACACAATTACCGTTAATCCTGGCGATAGAGTCATTATCGAGACACCTGGAGGAGGAGGGGTAGGAACTGAAAGTACTTAAATATATGTATATAATAGTCATTCTTAATGTTACAAAATTTCTCTCAATGGAGTCAACTGTTCTTGCAAATGTCTTGATTCAGCATTACCATGCTCTTCGTCATTTGACTGAGCATCAAAGTTTAAGAAAGAGTGGTCTCCCAATTTTCTTGGTTTGAAAATGACTTTCATCAAAAAAATCACTGTGAAAAAGATGGCAACAGCCGCAACTATTAAGTAAACAACACTCAAACTGACATTTCTTCCACCAATAATACTATTCGTTGTTAATACAAATGATTTAGAGCCACCAAAATAGGTGACAGGATAGTTTAATTCAATGTCTACCACATATGTTCCTGCAGGTAAATTGTCTTGCTCGTTTTTGCTTGAAAGCTTATAAAAACTAGGCAACCCAGCGGTTCTCATCCAAACTAAAAAATCCTGCCATTCTGAAATATCCGGTAAATTATCATCTGTATAGCCATCTGGAAATTTTTTAGCCCAGTTTGGAGGGGGCACTATATCTGAAGCATTGTATTTAGTTTTTTTGTAAATTTTACGATCGGTTTTCCATGCAATATGATCGTTGGATAAATTGTAGTCTTTAGTATCACTAGTTGCACCAGTCAAAGTAGTACTTATTGTGTCGTTAAACAATGAATTCGCAATCAAACCACATGGATAAACGGGTTTTTCATTTTCTTCTCTTAATGGTTTGCAAAAATCATTCAAAGATTCTACAGGTACAGCCTCCCCCTTCAATTGGTTTATGTCATACGATTGGACATATTTACGGTGATTTTGATAAAAATTGGTAAGCTTATAGTATGAGTACACGGACGATTTCCATTCGTCAGGGATTTCAAATTTTAGTTGACAAACTGTCGCGTCATCAGTGGATCCTGTAGTCAATTTCCATTCTGGTTCAGCACTTGAAGACGTTTTAAAATGGCTGTGAACATATTTGGAAGGAATTTTCGTAAACGAATCGGTAGTGGCGAGTGTGTCGCAATGACTGTAATCAAGTATCACATGCTGAACTTTTAAAACGTTTATAAGCAAAGCAATCCCAATAGGAACAAAAATACAAGCAACTAAAGTCAAGGTTGGAATCATTGATTGTGGACTCAATATTGGCTGCCATGATCTAAGTCTTTGCTGTCTAAAAGCAGTGTTTGGGGGTCTTTTAGATTTTAGAGTTCCATCGTGGGTTATAGCTGCAGGCTGTTTTTTTATGTGTAAAGTCTGTAATATTCCCATAATTATGGTGTCTTGACAATATTATCCGGCTTGGTTTGGTGATTCAATATCTCTAAAATTTTTAATCAATTCTTGAGTATTCTATTTCTATAAATAAAAATGTCAATCACTTTTCGCTAAAAAAATCAGTTCGGTTATATTTTCGTCTATATCAAAGTGTCGACAGATTAACGTCTATCATTGTAAGTAAGTATTATATTAACCTTCTTTAATCAAAGGCTGTAATTTATGAGGCAGCATTTTTATTTAAAAAAAATAATTCTTCTTTCCTAAACATAAACTATATATATAACTATATATTTCGTATTTATAACGACTTATGCTTCAATTTGAGTAGAGTTAACGGTCGTGCTATTCAAATGAGGCTGTTGTTCTAGAGATTCGACTTTGGCCCTGGAGATAAATTTTAGCAATGTTTGAAACATCTCGTTTACTTTTTTTGAATCTTTGATGAATGGAAATTCTAAAATGTCTTTATTTTTCAAAATTTCCAAGAAAGTGAAAACACATGCCCAAGGGTGTGGTTTCTGCACTAGTAGTCTCTCTAACAAAGCTCTAATGATAATTTCTTGAACAGTACTTTTCTTAGCATCATTCCAAGTAGGTGTACCGTCCGCAAACATTGTGGTCAAAGTGTAGTAAAAGAAATGTGATTGGGCATTTGGATATCTTAACTGATTAGCCATGCTGTCAATCATAAAATAGATAAACTCTTCATCGCCATTTCCAATTAAATTTGATAAAAGCATGTAGTATGAGGATTTTGTGTTTAAAATTGCTTGTTTGCTAGTGTTTAAAAGCTCATTACCAGCTTCTTCCCCAATATATGAAACCATAGCACTAATAAACTTAACATCAATAGTGGCGACATTAAAACCAATTGAATTTTTTTCTTCAAACTTGATAGCACCATTAATTTGATTTGTAATATTTCTCATCAAAGATGAAGATGGAATACGCAAATAACTGTCCATTGGTTTTTTCAAAGATCTCAATTCTGATGAAGGTTTATAGAATTGAACAGGATTCAAAGTTGAGCATTCCGGAATTTCATCCATGCTGATACCTTCACTGTATGGATTTGGGAAACAAACTTTTTTAGGAATAGCACTCAAAATAATATTTCTCAGCTGTAAGTACGATCTTGGAAGACCGTTTAATAGGGTGAATTCATTTTCAATAAAGTATTCAGGAACATCATTCAAAATGGTTAAAAATAACCGTAAAACACCTTTGTAAAAAACGGCTACAGAGTCTGGAATTTTACCAACAATAGAAAACTTCTCAAAAAACCTAAACAAATCCATAAATATCAAATTTAATTGAGACCAACCCCTTTTATCTTTCATTCTTAACATAGTTGGCAAATACATTCTGTGAGAAACTAAAGATAGCCAAGCAAATGAGAAGCAAGGGAACGCAAGCGGTTGCAAAGAATGAATGAAATCTGAAAAAACAAAATAAAAAGATTCATCAAAGTCATTTAACTCATTTCTTGTTTCGTGATCTGGAATACAAATAAAATTGTGAGATCTAATGACTTGCCATTCATACAACAAAGATGACATAAATCTGAAAAATGGTCTTTCATTGAAATCTTTACCCTTCACTTTATGTTCTGCAGATAAAGATAGTTGGATTCTTAGGAGCAGTAATCTGAAAAATTCTTCTCTGCTTTCAAAGCTAAAATCTTGATAAATTAGCATCTGAATCACAAACTTAGTCAAGGCATCAATAGAAATGAAAACGTCACTTGTTGGATCACTGTTTTGGAAAGACTCTAAAGAAATCTCTAAAGCAGCTTCAATGAACATTAAAATTTTTTCGGTGCTATCAACGACATCTCTATCAATCAATTGCTGAACAAAACATCTGACAACAAAGTCATCAAGATCAGCTTTTTGTACCAAATTGACCCACTCTGTGAAAACAAGGCACAGTTTTTCCTTTTGAGTTACAGGAGTATCTTTTGAAATTGGAATTATCTGCAGCTGAGATAATTTTTCTAGTGATTCTTTCGAGGCCGAAGAGTTGATTTGCTTTAGTATAATCAAAGATTCTAAAAAGTTCATTCTTATTAAAGAAACATCTTTCTTTGACAAAATTGTGGAAATAAGGTCAATTGAAAATGGCACAGCGTTTGGCAGACTTGATTTCAATAAGACAGTTAGCATAGTATCCAAAGAAGTGATTTGAATCAATCCACAATCTAATAATGCCATTATACAAGGGACACTCAATTTTCTTGGATCAACTGCATATATCAGCCACCACGTAACATCTTTTTTTGCAACAACAGAAATCGAACACATTTTTTCAATCAAAGAAGTGAAAGATTCAATCCCAATAGGAACAGTAGACAACTGAAATAATCTGGAAACGCAGTTTTGTGATAATGTCAGAGCTAATGAATCTTTGTGTTTTGATCTAGCTAAAATAGAAACAATTTGCATTATGAACAAATCAACAGGATTGTTTTCAGCACCAAAATCAGAAACTTCTTTATCTGCATTTTCTTTAATAAACTGTGTCAAGGTTTCTATTAAATGAGCGCATGAATCTAGTTGCATTTTCAAATCATTTACTGGCTGTGGTGGAAGTGCAGGCTGATTGAAAAAAGCAGGCTGAGCAGGCATATCTCTAGGGGTACCGTTAACAATCACCTCTTTAGCATTGTCCATTCCGGGGGCTGGTTGCACCATTTGATTTTGGGGAGAAGAAACATCATCCTGTCTTAATTGCTGCAACAAAACATTTCTGTATTTAAGCTTTTGTTGTTCCAACATCAAATCCTGCTGCTGTTGTTGCTGTTGTTGTTGCTGTTGCTGTTGCTGCTGCTGCTGATGTTGCTGTTGCTGTTGTTGCAAAACTTCTTGTTGCTGCTGTAAAGCTTGTTGCTGTTGCAAAACTTGCTGTTGCTGTTGCTGTTGAAGAACTTGCTGTTGCATTTGTGTAAAGTCACTTACTGGAGACGCCGTGGCAGTTTGCCCAAATTCAGCATAAATTTTTAATTGCTGGGCAGTAACACCTGAAGCATGCAAACCTAATGGCTCTGGTAACATCTCAGCATACGGAGAGATATTTGGGGCAACAAAGTTTTGATCTGATCTTTTGTCCCTGTGATATGTTCTAATAGCAATTGGTTGCATCAATTTTTCGATAATTTCTTGATTAGCTCTGTCCATAGAAGCAGTTTCAATCAAGTTTAAGGCTAGTCCAATGTTTTCGTTCACTGCAGTAAGCAACTCTTCAGCAGCTTGTGGAATCATGTTCATAATATTAGCACAAAGTGATTGAGTTGTGTTTTTTATGTTTTCTTTCAAAATTTCTACACACGACACATACGCCATGCTTTTAGCCAGCTGTCTAGCCATAGAAACAGCAACATTTTTCATTTTATTTTCATCTGGATCAGTGGCAAAATCTTTCAACACTAACTGAGTCGTAGTTACTACGGCAATACTTGAACTTTTTTCCACAACTTGAACTAGTATTTCTCTCACTGATTTTGCCATAGCCATGTGAAACAATTGTTTCAAATCAGGATGCGTGACAAAAATAGTATTTCCAAGCAAATTACCAAATGGAGCATCATTTCCTGATTTTTGAGGTAATTGCTGTTGTTGTTTCTGCTCGAGGGATAAACTAACCCCTCTTTCATTCAATTGATTCATATTGTTACCAATGCTGTTTTGACCAACTCTTTGCTGCTGTTGCTGCTGTTGTATTCTGTTGCGCAACAACATAAGGGTTTGTTGCTGAATCATATTTTGCAAAAAGTGTTCTGATTGTAATAAATCTGGACTTTCTTTGAAAAGTTGACCTGACAAAACTTCATCCATATTAGAAATATCTAAAATGTTCGATGGTTTGAAATCTGTAATCTTTTTGTTGAACAAATTTAACAAAACTTCAACTTCAAAAGTCAACTTCAAGGGCCAATTAGCTTTTTCATTGAATTCTACTAGTAATTCAATCATCGAAGTAGTCCAAATATTTGGAAGGCTAAAAACTTTTGATGAGGCAGCATGGGCCAAAAGTTTGCAAACAAATGGAACAGTGACTTCCAACCTATTTTGCTTAAAAGATTCTAACAATAATTCTCTTACTGCTAAATTTACATTTTTCACAGGTTTGTTTTTAGAAAGTGTCAAATAACCTAACCATCCTCCTAAATTTTTAACATAACTTCTGTCCAATGAAGAAATGTCTCCGATAGACATCAAAATTTGAGTTTGTTTGTAAGTAGCATATAAAACGTATTCATATAACAATGGATTTTCAAGAAAAAAAATCACTTTCGAATAAACCTCATGATAATTTGGTTCTGATTTAGCTCTTTGATTTACCAAAGTTATTGCAAACCAGCTAAAATGTTTAGGTTCCAACAATTGTTTCAATTGGCTTGATTTTTCTTTGTAATTTTCAAGAGAAATATTGTTCAAATTAAACAAAACTTTGTCTGTAACATCCTTTGTTGGAACTTCTTGTGGAATTTGAGATTTTGGTTCCATTGGATTCAAATATTTTGTTGCGAAAACTTTTGGAATCGGATTTTTTTTCAATTCATCTTCTTGAACAGAATGCACAACCAATTCGTACAGAGCATTATGTGAACGCAAAGATGGTGAAACTTGTATTAAATTTCTACAAAAATCAGGGAACTCTACCAATCTATTTTCAAAGTCGTATAAAGCTTGAACTGCAAATTTGAAAAGCTTGGATTCACTTGATTCCGTAGAAAATCTTAAAAGTAATCTTAATAAAACATCTAAAACAAAGCCATCAACCAATTTGACATTAATCATGGAACCTAACAAAACAGAATTCAATGCAACAGCATCCAGTGGATAATCTTTATAAAAAGGTGATTCAGAAATAACTCCATGAATGATGTAGCAGAACATTTCTTGTTCTGATTTAATTTTGCTAATTTTCAAATTTTGCATCATTTCAATAATTGTAACAATATTAATTTCTTTACTGTACATTTTTTGTAAATATTGTTGCATTCCTTTTTCTATATCTTCTCCGACAGGTTTGAAACTATCTCTTAAATCTAAAACTTCTTCATCAATAGATTTGGCGTATCCATAATTAATTAATCTTGGATTCATCAGAACCATATTATGTTTAATATCTTCAAAGAAAGTAGAATCATTGGCATCCATATTTGTTAAATTGCCTAATATCTCAAAGATAAAATGTAATAAATCTAAATCCATGTACATTTTTGAGAGAAATGTATGAAAAGTAGGTGTTGTTTTTTTGTTGTCGATTTCCATATCAACTTGTTTGGCTAAATTTTCTAATAAAATTCTAACATTACTTGGAGATTTAGTAATGTTTTGTTTTAAATAGTTTTTGTAAACAATTGTTTTGGAAGGATCATATGAAAACTCCTTAAAAGCACATGGAATTATTTTTAAAAAATCATCAAATGAGATGAAATCTTGTGTGACATAATATTCAAATGATTTGTTATCTATAATAATTTTAACTAATTTATCAATTGAGTTTGTATGTTTGATAATTATTGTGTTAATAATAGATTTGATGAAAATAGGTCCGAAAGATGCTGCAATAATGAAAAAAATTTTTTCAAAAAAAGCTTGATTTTTTTCAAAACATTGAACAGTTAATGCTGTAATTAAATTATCAATTTGTTCCCTATCATCAACTAATAATCTAAAATTTTTCAAATTTTGAATTAAAGCTAGTAGTAAAGGTTCTGGATAAGAATAAAAGTTTTCAAAAAATCTATCATTAAACTGTTCCATCAATAAGGATTTAGGTAATTCATCTCTTATTAAAAATATTTCTAAAGATAATGATGAAATCGGTAATAAATATAATATTGTTTCATCATATTTTGGAAAATCTTTTGAAACAGGAGTAATTCCTGACAATTTTAAAAGATCAAAACATGGAGGATACCAATAATGTAAAACCAAAATCAATTCTACTTTTAAAGGGGTTGACCATTCACAATGGAAAAACTTATTAATAAGGTCACTTGTTTTTAGACAGTAGAATAAAGATGATAAAGATGATTCTGTTGGTTTTATTTGTTTTAAATTTGTCAAATATTTTGTTGACATCAAATTGAATACTCTACTCCAACCAATTGGATTTTGATTATTCAATGAATTTAATGAATTATTAATTTGCGAACCAATTTTATTAGATTCTGAAACATCTTCTGGAGTTAACCAAACATTTATACGATTTTGAAAATTTTGTGATTTTGGACATAAAATTTCAGATAATAAAAGTGCTATAACTTCATTTAAATACTCTCCTTGAAACGATCCTAAGAAAAGATCCAAACTTTCTGATAGAGAACTAGTTATATTATCTTTTGATAATACTTTTTCTAATAATTCAAAATGACTCATTTCTATAATTGATAATGGCTCTTGTTCTTGTTCTTTATTTTCTTCTTTCTTACCTGCTACTGGGATATAAAGTGAATCAGAAAATTTAAAATAACTTTCAATAAATTTTTCTTGTTCAGGGTATAGTGTTTTTAATGTTAAATTATTTTTTGTATCTTCTAATAAAAAATTTTTCAAACTTAATAAAATACCTGGATTATTAACAATTTTTTCTTTAAGATAAATTTCAATTATTTTATTTATGTGTGTTTTTGATTGAATATCTTTTATATCTAATAATTTAAAATAATTTTCAAAAAATCTGATATTTAATTCTTTACTGGAATGATTCAAAAGATCTTGTATATCTAAAACGTAGTTATTGAATTCTTTTGAATGTATATCCTTTGTTTTGATATTACTTATAATTTCACCAATCTGGCTTAAAATGAAAACGTCTTCTTCTTTTATATCTTTCTTGTTAAAACTATTACTTGGCATATATAGTATATATATATTTGAATCAGTCTAGTAAAAATTTAATAAAGGGAAAGTGGTATTGGTTATTTTTTGGGTTAATTTGTTTCTCTTAATGCAGAAAAAAAAAAAGGGCAAACAAATGTGGTAATTGTAATGTGTTTGATTTCTCAAAAAAATGCTGTTTGTTAAATAACTTTCGTTGGAGTTTGTGCGCTAGTCTTTGAAAATTACATGAGAGTTCTAACCCAACACAACACAATCAATTAAATAAAATAAGAATAAACATAAACCACCCACCTTATTTCATGTAATAAATTTTCCATTTTAAACTCAACAAACAAATATTTTTACTCAAAAGAACGAATTAGGAGAAGAAAGAAAAGAAAATCAATTTTTTTTATATTTTTTTCATTCTCTGAATTGATGAAAAAAGGGCAAAACAAAAATAGTTATCAAGTTTAAAAAGAGGGTAACTTTGGTTTAAACTGCTTTTAGAAAAAAATAAATAGTTTTAACCGAGTACCGATTACCGAACATTAAGACCAAAATAAGTAAGAACGAAAACCGAACTGTATGACGATATAACAATACAGCAAACAAATGAAAATAGAAATAAGATATATTTATAGTATATTTTAGTATAAATAAACAAATACAAATATAAAACCAATCAAGCCAATACTTACAATAATCTGAATTGATGTAAAGATATTAATATTTAATGTTTTTTTTTAACTAATCCAAAGATATTATTGCTATTGTACAATTGATTAAATAAAAAAATATGAAACAAAGATAAAAAGTCACGTGCCAACAACAACTTTGCACAAAATTGAAGAAATTGAAAACCATCATAACAAAATATACTATACTACCTAAAAACTTATAGACTGAACATCTTAGAGTAAAAAAATATTCGACATAAAACTTGAAAAAAAGAGGACAATACATCAAGAACTTTAGAATTGCTAAGGCGGTGTTTGATTTTGATATTGGCTATAATTATATTTATTTACACAAAGTATTATGGGGTCTTTGAATAAAAAACAAAAAACACAACCTCTTATTAGTAGGTTTTTTCAAAAAATGAGAACACCGACAAATGATTCACAAGATACAAGAGACAATGAAGTAAAAGAAATTATAGATGTTGAAGAACCAGTTTCAAATAATGAAAATATACTGCCATTGGCTATTGACGATGATGATGATGATGATGATGTTACAAATACAATTTGTTCAGTCGAATTGGGAATGCAAGATACAAAGCAAATAAACACAGATGCCAGTAGTAACGATCACAATAAATTGAAACAATTTTCATACAAGAAAAATAATGGAATTGAAATTAAATCAGATTTGAGTAAGTCATCAGAATTTGGAAATAAATTAAACAATATTATCAATAACAAAAAAAGAAGTAGAATGATCGAAAAAGAAGAAGATGAAAGTGGTAATGATGATGATGAAAGCAGCAATGAAAGTGAAAATTTGGACGAGTTAGCTACTTCATCTACCAAGCGTAAACAAAAATCTTCCAAAAAGAAACCTAAAATTGTGAAAAAAAATACATTAACCCCATTAGAACAACAAATTAAAGATATCAAGTTACAAAATATGGACAAGATTTTAGCTGTTCAAGTGGGTTACAAATACAAGTTTTTTGCCCAAGATGCAGTCGTTGTCTCCCAAATATTAAACAATATGTTACTTCCTGGGAAGTTAACAATAGATGAAAGTAATCCACAAGATAAGTTTTATAAAAAATTTGCATACTGTAGTATACCAGATAATAGATTACATATACATTTACAAAAACTTATGCATTATAATCTTAAAGTTGGCATTGTAGAACAATTAGATACACAAGCTTTAAGAGATTCTGGGCTTGTTAATAAAACTTCTAAACAAGTTTTTGAAAGAAAATTAACAAATGTTTTCACCAAGGCAACTTTCAATATGAATGAAAATTTTGGAAAATCAATTTCAACCATTAACAGATCTTCGTCAACAATTTGTGCATTAGTAATGAATGATTCTTTAGATATTGATAGTACAAACAACCATCAGATTGAGTTCAAAATAGTATCAATCCAATTGGACACCGGAATAGTCACTTTTGATACTTTTGACGATAATTTAAAATTTTTAAATGGTCTTGAAACAAGATTAAAACATTTAAATCCTATTGAAATAGTACATAATGATTTTTTGGACAAACCTGTTCAAAATTTCATTTCGAAGATTAACGACCAAATTGTGTTTTACAATATTGAGCATGACAATGAAGAGGATGATGATTGTTTAAAATTCATTGAGTCTAAAGAGATTCATAATTTGATTTTAGATAAAAATTTACAAACACCCATAAACTTATTATTTGCTCATTTGAAAACATTTGATCTACAAAACAGTTTAGTAAAATTATCGTCGAACACATTGCAAGATTTTCAAAATGTTCAATATATGAATTTACAAGCAAACGTGTTAACAAATTTGGAGATTTTCGAAAACAATACACAAAAGGATACACTAAAAGGGACTCTTCTTTGGGTTCTAGACCATACAAGAACTGCATTTGGGTTTGTCAAATTACAACACTGGATATCACATCCTTTAACCAATGTAGAAGAAATCAATGACAGATTGGATGCTATAGAATGTATCTCCAAAGAAGTTTTCAATATTTTTTTTGAAAATTTAAACAGTTGGTTAGGTGATGCACAAAATAAAAATTTGTTGAAAACACTAAATAGAATCAAGTATGGGAAAACCAGTAAAAGAGAAGTTTTCTATTACTTGAAAAGCCTCAAATCATTGTGTGATTTATTCAAACGTCATGGCAATTATGTTTCTGAACAGATATACGACACGGTTAATGGGAGGGTTGCTACCGGTTCGAAACTTTTAAAAAATATTATGACTTTGTGTAACGACATTTGTTCAGTGTCGAAAGCAGAAAGTTTTCTTTCAATGATAAACGTTGATGCAGTGTTCAGCAGCAAAAACGATGATGAGAATTTGAATTTTTTCAACTTAAACAACTATTACAATTCTCAAGACATTTTAGCAAAACAAAGAGATATTGAAGGGGTTAAACACGATTTACAAATGGAGTTACAAGAAATTAGAAAAATCTTAAAAAGACCAAAATGCGAATACAAAGATGAAACAGATTATTTGATCGAGGTAAGAAACACTTTGGTTGATAAACTTGTGCCAGCAGATTGGATCAAAGTGAACTCCACAAAAATGGTTAGCAGATTCACGACTCCAAATGTTACCAAACTGTTGAAGCTTTTACAATTGGAAAAAGATTTGTTGTCACAGATAACCGATAGAGAATATTTGAGTTTTGTGCAAAGAATCAACGACGAATACGACCAAGTATTTGCTGTCTTGGATCATTTGGCTATATATGATTGTATTTTGTCATTATCTTCGGCTTCTTACTCTAATGATAACTATTGCAGACCAAAATTTACCAGCGATGGTGTTCAAAACATCAACATAATAGACGGCAGAAATCCAATTATTGAAAGTATGATGGGTCAAACGGATTCCTACGTCAGTAATGATGTTCATATGGGCGTTGATAACAACCAAATAATGGTGTTAACCGGACCAAATATGGGGGGAAAATCTTCTTACATAAAACAAGTGGCACTACTTGTCATTATGGCTCAAATTGGCTGTTATGTTCCATGTTCGTCTATGGAAATCAGCATATTCAAATCAATTTTTATTAGAATGGGGGCACAGGACTCGTTGATTCAGGGGAAATCCACATTTCAAATGGAGATCTTGGACATTTTGCAAATTCTTGAAAATTTCAATAAAAATTCATTGCTTCTTTTGGATGAAGTTGGTAGAGGCACAGGAACAATTGATGGAATGAGTATCAGTTATGCTATATTGAAGTATTTTATTGATTTGCAAGAGAATTGTCCATTAGTTATGTTTATTACACACTTCCATTCTCTTGTTAAAACATTCCACAACAATATGGTGGGGATATACCATATGTCATTTTACCAAGAAAATGATTCTGAAGACATCACTTTTCTTTACAAAACAACAAAGGGATACATGAGTAAATCTTTTGGGATGAACGTTGCCAAGTTGGCGAAAATAGACACTTCTGTGGTGGAGAACGCACGCACCATATCGCTGTCGTTGCAAAAAGAATACGAATCAAATAAGGACATTTACCACTGCAAAAAAATGGTCCAGATGTTAATGGAAATTGGCAATAATGCAAGCAAGATCCCAGGGGAAACTCTAAAGGACATAGGGTATTATATCGATGATATTTGAATAACTAAAATATACAGACTTTTAATACTTAATAGACTACTATTTTTTAAAGAAACCTGTTCTTGTTGAATTTGATCTTGATCTATTTTGATTTGGTGTATAATTAATTTTCCCGTAGAAAGATGTCTCGCCATCACTATAGAGTGGAGGCGAGTCGTCGAGTTTCAACTGATCAGCTTCACACATCAAACTCATAGAGTTGAAATTGTGGAAAGGATTGTCATCGGTGACAAATTCGTCCAATTCCACTTTTTCTTCAAACATGTTTTTCTCTATAGAGTCACCATAACTGATGGCGTCACTTATGGTTGTTGGCAGGTCTTCGTCTTCGTCACTACTTTTATTTTTATTTTCCAAATTCGAGGGTTCATTTGCAGATTTGTGTTGTTCTTTCTTTTTGTTCTTATTTTTCGATAATTTTTCAAAATCGTATCCGTCTTTTGATAAAACTGGAATTAAGGGAGGTTCTTGGTTTGTTAAGAGTGACCATTGTACTTTTTTGAACCATGAATGTTTTTTCACATCACTGGCTCCGGATTTTGATCCCAATCTTTTGAAATCCTGTTTCATCAATAGTTTCTTGATCAAATTTTTACAAGTGCTACTAACGTTGTTGTTATTGGGAAACAAAATTTCGTTTTTCAGAATATTTGAAAAAGTTTGATTTGTGTTGTCTCCTTTGAATGGAGTAAAACCATAAAGCATTTCATGAATTAGAATACCTAAAGTCCACCAATCAACAGCAGCAGTGTGCCCATTACCTCTAATGACTTCAGGAGCAATGTACTCTTCTGTCCCAACAAACGAGTTTGTTCTGAATCCATCCATGCAAACTTTTGTATCTAGCATCAAATTATGCCAACTAGACCCCTTTGTCATTGTTGGATTTTTATTTTTGAAATTGTTTGTAGATATAATCGAAAGATCAAAATCGCTCAACATTATATGGCCAGATTGATGCAATAAAATATTTTCCGGTTTTAGATCTCTATAGATGAATCCCATCATATGTAGGTATTCCAATGCAGCAACGACTTCACATGCATAAAATCTTGCATCATCTTCCGCAATACATTTCGATTTTCTGGTTTGCAAAGCTCGAAAAAATTCACCTCCCATACAATACTCCATGCATAGGTATAAGTAATCCTCAGTTTGGAAACTGTGATACAAAGTTACAATAAAGGGATGGTTTGAAGTAGCCAAGATTTCTTGTTCTGCCAAGATTCTCTTTATTTTTTTCCGTTTGATCATTTCATGTTTGTCAAAAATTTTCAACGCATACAGTCTGTCAGTTTTTTTTTCACGTACCAAATACACTTTCCCTACGTCCCCTTGACCCAATTTTCTAATTTTTTCAAAAGATTTTGGCCCAACTTTAACTTCTTGGAATTTATTTCCAAAAGATCTACTCCTTAGTCTCGTGCTTCTTTTAATTTCAGGGGGTTTTGGTAAACTGACTAATAAATCGTTTTCTTCATTTGTCGAAATATGATAATTACTATCATTAATGACGTTATTTTTGACAACAGTCACCGATTGATCAGAGTAAAATCTCAAGGTTGGTGGGGGAGTTGGATAGGAACCTTGTGAATTGTTCTTCTTTGGAACTTCCCATTGGACTTCTTTACCGGGACTCTGTGATTCGCCGGGGAATAGTTCAGGTTCAATAGACGATTCCTCTAATTCTGTAGGTAAAGCACTAGTATTAGTCGTTTTTATCATTGGAGTTGATGCATTTTTTGTCGAAAAAAACAGCTTTGATTTGTTAAAAAAAGAAGTGTCATTTCCGCCATTTCTACTACTTGCTGCAGCTGATAAGTTAGTCGCTGTTGTTGTTGTTGTTGTGGTATTATTGGTATTTCCCAAAGACATGGGTGCACTCGGAGATCTGAGTCTACTATTTTTGGTTGTATCTGTACTTGCCCAAAACTTTTTGAAAGAAAATTTAGAGTTTCCGCTCCGCAGATCCGTTTTACTACCAGTTTTCACTGACTGAAGTTTTGGAGATGGTAATTCAGAAGATCCGTTTTCAGAATCGTCATTGTCATCATTATCATTGTTATATTTATCTTTACTATTAGTTGAAAGTGTTGGTAAATTAATTTGAGAAGAATTGGTTTCTCCGTTTCGTGACTCATATATTGGTGGACTATTTCTACTATCATCATTACTATTAATAGTTTTATCTGTGACACTAACATTACTATCATTTGAGATTTCACCATTTGTCATCACTGATGAAAGATTGCTATTTGAAGAAAATTTCCTTAAACTCCAAGGTATCATTTTGCCAAATGATACACTTCTTATTTTTTTACCACTACCAAGTGACGAAGAAGTTGAAGGTGTCGTATATGTGGACGTAGATGTTGTACTCACGTGTTGGTTGTTGGAATCCAGTCCTGATGTTGTAGTTGTAGTTGTTGTAGTATTACCGGTTGTAGTAGATGTAGTCGTACTAGACATTGTGCCACTATTATTATTAGCACTACTTGTTAACGGCATATGCTGCTTAGAATTATCACCGTTTGCGTAGTAATCATTATTAAAGTTCAAATCATTAAAAGCTGGTGGCGGTTTGTTGAGCACTTCTTCACTATTGCTATTCTGGTTGTCTATATGCGACATGTTTTTATTATATTTATGACAGTTGAAGGGGGTGACTGAGATTAGATAATATCAAATTTGTTTTGCCCTTTTCAAGTTTTGAAGCAAGCACTATTATTGCAATCAATCTTTTCTATGTATCCGTTAGGGGCAGAGCTGTATTGTTTTGTATTTTCTATATTTTCTTGTAAATATATAAAAATAATTTATTATCTATTAATAGGTTTGTTATATTATACACACTATTATTCTTTTTTAACCGAACTTAATTTTTGTTTGTTGTATTCGTTTCGTTTGAGTTGATTTTTTTTTTTTTTGTTTTTTTTTTTGGTTTTTCCACAAAAATTATTCAAATTTTCAGTTGAGCAGTAAATAATTAATTAATTAAACTCACAATTTTTTCAGTGAATGTAATAAGTAAAATAATTATTCGTTGATTATACACTGCAATGAAAATTAATACATGACGTGGACTCAGAATGTTGTTTTATAATTGTTAGATTTTACTTTAATTTTATATATATAAATACATATTTAAATAAATCATGTATATCGGGGAAGAGAATTTTCATACACAAGAAAATAAAAATAAAAAAAAAAAACCAACAATATATGTTTTGATAGAACTCAACAAGAAATATGGAAAGCCATATATATTTTATGATATATTTGTATTAAAATGCGGGGTAGAGCTTGAGTCACTCGTATTGTTATCACCATATATAGTTATTATAATACAAATTTGTTTTAACCATACTACAATGATTGGTATCTATAATTGATACTATATAACTACAAAAAAAGAGGCACCGTACATATTATGTACTTTTAATTGACATTGTTTCTTGCGCTCTCTCTCTTAAGCTAAATGAGGTGGAAGTAACAAGTTTGGAATTCCGTTTTTAATATAGTAAACATGTCCACAGCTTCTGCATTTCATTTCTCCTTCCACTATGTTCGTTTGCAACAACAATATTTGTAAATCTCTCAAAACTAGTTTGTTGTCTTGCATTTGTGATTCTTCTTCCAAAGAAATAACTGGCTTTGTGGCAGGAAGAGCCTCGTTACCCAATTGTTTAGCCACTTCAACAATAGCACCCCAATCCAGTCTATCAATTATTCCAATCAAAAACTCATAGTTTATATACTCTTCACCATCTTCAGTGGTGTCCAATGGCTGTATTTCTAATTTACAACTTTTGAAATCATACTGTAAAGGGAAATTGTCATTGCTCAAATCACAACTTTTGACAGAGCATTTAAGAAAATTGGTTGTTAAAAATTTCATTATTTCTGGGTGGGAGTGTTTGTCTATTTATATTTGTGTATTCGGTTTTCTCTTTCGAAACTATGCCTGTCAAGTATGTGTGTTCATTGTCCCGATGACATACGGAGCAGAAAAAAAAAAAAAGAAAAGTCGATTTTATTTGTTGAACTCAAATTGGAGAGAAAAATCACGTGGCAAAACAACTGATTTAAGGTTAA
Organism: Hanseniaspora taiwanica (nom. inval.); assembly: GCA_030580555.1. NCBI lineage: Eukaryota > Fungi > Ascomycota > Saccharomycetes > Saccharomycodales > Saccharomycodaceae > Hanseniaspora > Hanseniaspora taiwanica (nom. inval.). Next base: position 111,930 of record JAKTSY010000009.1, on the reverse strand, counting down.
TTTATTAAATCAATCCATATTTATATATATATATGTATATATTTACAAGCTTTAAGTGGAATATTGAATTGAGTGTGGTGTATTCCCAGTATTACGATCCACTCCTTATTCTATTTAACAGTACTATAAAATCTTGATTCTCACTAACCATTCTTATTATAGTTTCTCTTGTTTGCTCATCTAAATTTGAACTCATTTTCTCGTCACTTGAATGAGTGTTTATATTATCAAGTGAGAAAACTTTTGGTTTCAGAGTTTTTATCTGACTAAACTCTTTGATAGATGGTGTATCCAAGAAATGACTTATATCTACAAAAAGTTCATTTTCTTTGGTGTGTTCATTAAAATTCAACCCACTACTTTTTCGAATGCATTGAATCAATTTAATAATCATATCGTTATTTGTTTTCAAATCTAAACATTTTTCTAATATGACAAGTAAAGTCGGAAACCCTACTGTACAGGGATAGTTATATCTATAATAAAAAAGTGGAGTGTCTGTGCTGGTCAACATACTCAAATATCTCTCAAAAAGTTCTTGTATATTTCCACTATCAGATATTAATTTACGATAAAAAAATTCATTATTTCCTTGCACAGAAGCATATTTAAAATTTTTATAATTATCATAAAACCATCTTCCTAATAATTGTCTTAATTGTAAATCATCTATTGATGAATAAATCTCTTCAAAATCACGAACATTTAAAAGATTACTATCAAATATCGTATTACAAATTTTCTGTAAATTAAGTGGATACATGTTAAAATTCTCAATTTTTCGGTTTCCCTCATTTAATAACGAGTCTTTGCACTGACTCCTTAAACCTAACCAATATATCAACTGCTCAATTTGTTTGTTCAAATCCATATATCCATATCTTAATTTTCTTTGTGCCTTCCATACTCTATACATTCCCAGAATAGAAGGTTCGAATTTTGACGATGGATCCACCAAATCCGTATTGTTCATGTGCTCTTCTTGATATTGATTGTACACATAGTATTCATAAATCAATTCAAACAGTTCATATTTCATTACTGCTTTCTTGTGTATCTCTAAAGATTTCCTATTTTGTGGAATATATTCATCAATATCTGTGGAACTATCAACATATCCAATAAAATCACTAACTTTGGATTCCTCAGCATTACTCTCAGTGATCAATTTGGTATCATCACATTCACCACCAATCTCATTCCGCACAGAGGTTCTCCAGCAAGAATGTATCGAACTAAATGTTGCTAGGGCTATAAGATTCCCAGAGACGAAAAACACATGTGTTGGATGACTAAACATTTTCCAAAAAACTAATAAACCTGTACGGTACATTCCAGGTGTATGGCACCGCGGTCCTCTTGACAAGCCTATGTTACTGAAAAATGTGGTGAAAACAGATGACGGTTGTGAACTACGTGTATGCAACGGAACATGTCCAGGTCGTACTGTTGATCTACTTTTTCTAATAGATATGAGCTGCTTAGCGTATGTTCGTATAGTATATCTAATATGGATTGAGCTTTTGCTCTTGAATATGTAGAATGAAAATTCCATTGTCTAGCGTAGGTATCCACAACAACGTATTTAGGTCGATAGGTAACGTATGAACAGGAAACTAAACTTTCTGTGTAAAAAAAAAAGGAAAAAGCCACCCCAACCCCAGATTAACTCCTTAACTTTCAAATGAGGTCTTATTTAGTATCTTTTAAAAATTCCTCCTCTTAAATCGACGTTCGTTCTGTTCAACTGCTGAAACTTTTCAGTTGAGAACGGGATTAGTCCCAGCGAGATCTGAATGAATACAAAAAAAAAAAAAAAAATTCATTCTATAAAGAACAAAAACTCTCAGGGGAAAATTACTGGTGTAAACCAATTGCAGTATTTCCTAGAGTAATAGCAAAGCCAAACCAAAACAGCTACAAACAATATGCTATACTTAGTTGGTCAAGCGGTATTATCTGAAAACATTAAATCTGTAGACTTTTTAGACACTGAAGAACAGCCACTGGCTTACCCCTTCAAAATCAAATGTACTTCGTGTCACGAAATTGATTCTACAATCCACAAATTTGATCGTCAAGATGAAGTGGAAAGAGAAACAGTGGGGACTGTAAATTTCATGATGAAATGTAAATTCTGTGGAAGCAGTTGTTCTGTTTTGTTCAAGAAGACCACTGAAAAATTGTACAACGCTGTGGATGTGAATGCTGAAGAAGAAAATGAATCTTTGAAAAATTTACAAGAATCTGTGAGCAAGCAGTTGAAAACCAGATCATCAAACTACTCAAAAGTTGTTAAGAAAACTAGATCATTGGTTAATTTTGCTATTTTCCTGGAGTTTGATTGCAGAGGTTGTGAAATTGTGGAATTCATTCCTGATGAATCAACAACATTACAAATTACCCTAAATAACGGTCAAATTATTGAAAATGTCTTGGATGGTGGAGAACTTTATGATTATGACGAAAAAGATGAAGAGGAAGTTTCAATCACTGAAGTAACTTGGGAACTGATTAAGGCTTAAAAATAGTGCATGCCAGTTCTATCTTCTATATAATATTTGTGTACGTTGGTATTATTTTATAAAAAGTTGATTTTAGATAATGTAACGCCAGTAGTGGTTATCTAAAAGTTAGATTCTTTCGAAATAATGGTTTTTATAAAACAATTGACAAGATATAACAAAAGAATGGTGTCAAGATGCTTATTTTCAAATGACCAGCTTTACCGTCCCAAACTTGAACAATAGAAGCTGTTGATGAGGCAGAATATTGTAAAGTTGAATACTGCGTTGTTTGTGTCATTTGAGTTGGAGTGATTGCTTCTTCAGTTGTCAGACTACTGGTAATTGTAAATACAACAGTTGAGGACGTTGAAAGTGTAGATTGCACGTTGCTGCTTGAGTCTGTAACTGAAACGGTTAATGGAGTTTCAGATGTAGTGGAAAAAGCAGCTGTAGTAAAAAGTGACTCTGCTTTTATACTTAAAGATTGGTGCAAATTATTTGAGTTTGTTAGTGTTGGAGTATATTCAGAAGTAGTGGTTGATATTATTTCCAAAGAAGAAGCAACTTCAATTGATTCAGAAACGCTTGAGGTTGTTGGTGCAGGATTTTTTACAAAAGTAGTGCTTTGTGCAATTGTAGAGGTTTCGATATAAGGCGTGGTGGTAGCAGTAAAGCTAGAACTTGTTTTTAATGGAACTTCTGGAGAGCTTGAAATGCCAGATGTATACACAAGTGTAGACAATGTGGTAGACACCTGCATTTTAGATTTGACAGGAGACTCAGTTAAAGAGGAAATGCTGGATTCATCACTAGGTTTAGTGATTATTTTTGAAGTGGCTGAAATAACCAATTTTTCAGATGTCTTGGCAGAATTTGAGCTGTACAATTGTTCAGTTAATAGAATAGTTGGTGTAATAGACAAAGTGCGTGACTCTTTTGTACTTGTTATTGCTGTCATAAGTGAAGAGGTTGTTGGCAAAGTTGACGAGGGTGCTGATTGAACTAAAAAGCTTTCTGAAACAATTATAGTGCTTGTTGAGACAGCCTCAGAGTTTGATGATTTAATCAAGGGGCTTTCAAACGCAATTGAAGAACTTGTTGAAACAGTTGGTGACGTTGCAATTGAGCTATCTGAAGCCAATGAGCACCAAGTGGTATATTCAGTAATTACCCCGTGCTTTGTCAGAGTAGTTGTTGATAACTGAACGGTGTTGAGTTTTGTGGAAGTAAATCCGAGGCTATCAGTTGAATAATGTGTTAGCACTTTTTCAATAGCACTTGGAGAAGTTGAAGTGATAGTTGTTTCAACAATACTCTTAGAGTTGCTGCTTTTAGCAACAGGCAAGTGGGTTGCTTTTGAACTAATTGAACTCTTGTTTTTGGATAACAAAGTTGCAGTTAATGGACACCAAGTCGTGTACTTTGTGACAACGCCTGAGCTAGTCACTGTTGCAATTGATATTTCATAAGTGGAAGAGCTTGTTGTGGTTTGTGTGCTAATAATCTTCTTTGTAGTGGTATTACTAGTCGTAGTAGATGTTTGCAAAAAAGTAACAATGGTGGAAACCACAGTGGTTGCCAAAGTGGAAGAAGAATATTCTGATGAACTCGAACTTAATGTATTACTAAATGAAAACACACTAATAGATGATTCACTACTAGGAGCGGTACACGATGGACAAAAATTAGATGTCACTGTTTGGTATGGGGTGCTAGTTACGCTTAGAATCACTGGAATAACTGTACTTGAAGAAAAAGCAGAGGATGATGATGATGGAGAAGCATTATTAGATACACTGACCGCACTAGTAGAGTAAGTTGGGGTAGTTGTACTTATTGTTTTTACGGAGCATGATGGGCAGTAAGTTGAAACTAATGTTTCAAGTTCAGTACTGCTTGAGCTGAAGGCTGTTGAAAAAGCACTTGGAGTTGTTGTTGATATTGTAAAAACACTGTTTATTAACGATACAGTTGATGCCGAGACAGTAATCGAAGTGGGAACTGCAGTTAGTGTGGTAAAATTACTTAAACTTGAGATTGTTGCTGAAGATTCAGAGAAGCTAACGCTGTCTGAAGGTGTAACTGCAACGGATGATGAAGTAAAACCATTAATAGATGCAAGTAAAGATGATGATTTAGAAATGGCTGCTTCTAAACTTGAGGTAAAAACAGTACTTGTGGAAGAGGCAGAAGTAGAAAAAGCAGCTAAAGTATTAGACGGAACGGTTTTGATTGACGCACTTTTTACAGAAACGTCTGAGGTTTTGCTGTTTGCCAAAGAGGACGTCAAAACTGTGGCAGAGCAGGACGGACATTTTTTGCTTGTAATTGTACTGTAAATTGTTGATTTTTTATTTACTGTTTGACGTGAGCTTTTAGATTGCGTACTTGGACCTATAAAAGTGACACTGCTGACAGATACGGCAGAGTATGTAGGAGTACTGCTTGGGGTGTCGGTTGACGACGTTGAAATTGACAAAGCTGAATCAGTGGAAAAGGTAGAAACACTAGTCAATGGGCACCATGTGGTGTATTTTGTTGTTGTACCTTTAGCCAAAGTAGTGGTGGTACTCAATACGTAAGTTGAATAAATAGTGGAAGTGGACTCATAAACAGTATTGGTTTGGTAAGCAGTTTTGTAAATTTGATTAGTTTCACATTTGTTTTCTGAACAGGTAGTAATGGTGATAATGTCGGTATCAACAACACTCAATGTTTCAGTGCTTGTTTTACCCACTTGACTGCTCAATTCATAAACAACATTGTCAATAGTTGTGTATAGCGTGGTGTATACCTCTGAAGTGCTGGTGTTTGAGTATGAAATTGGATCACGCTTGACAACAGTGGGTTTGTAATTGTAATCGTATTCAGACACTTTTGAACAACAAACTTTTGTTAACAGAATACTTACAGTAATGATAAAGTATTGAAGAAGCATGTTTGTTTTTGATGGTGTTCTAGATATTTTTTTTTCATTTATATTAATAAATAGCGGTTTTGTAGGAAAAAGATATTAGCAATTGTGTGCTTCTTATATACTATTTAAAATTTGTTATATTGCAGCAAGCTTATGAATGAAACTTTGTTGAAACACGAAATGTGTTTAATTAAAGAAAAAACCTGGCGCATACCTTTTTTGTTTTTTTTGTTTTTCTTTTGTTTCAGGATTGTTTGAAAACAGAAACGTCCCGATTAGGCAAATTCAAGAACTCAAAAGATAAAGAGACAATTCGGTGTAATTTTTATTTTCAAATATTTAATAATTTTTATACAAGAATATAAGATGTAATCAATTCAAAGCAACGTAGTTGCTTGGGAACAATCCCTTTGAACCGTTTTCTAATTCACCCAGCCACCAGTCATCGTCAACAAACTCGATGTTGATGATTTTGTCACCTTCTTCAAATGTCAATTCGTTGTCTTCATCAGCAGCGTAGTCGTATTCGGCCACGGCTGTTGGTTTGGAGACTTTTTTTGGTGGAGGTGGAGGTGGAGCTTGAGCAGCTCTTCTTGGAGGAAGTTGAGGTTCTGGTGAAGGAGTTTTTTCTCTTAATGGAGAAGCTGGAACATGTTTTTCTGTTTCTTCTGGAACAGGTGCTGCAACTTGTGTTCTTGATGGAAGAGTTGGTGCTGCTTCTTCTTCTTCTTCTTCTTCTTCTTTGGACTTAACCTCGGCCTTTGCCTCAACGTGAGGTTCAGGGTTAGGGAAAGAACGTCTTTGAGGTAAAGCCGGAGCAACATCTTTTTCAGTTTCTTCGGATTTTGATTGTTCTTCGCGAGGAGGAAGAGGTTGTGTTTCGGTTCTTCTTGGAGGGAAAGAAGGAGTTGGTTTTAAAAAATTTTCTTTATCTTCTTCTTTATCTTCATCTTCATCAGACCATCCATCATCATCGGTTTTCTTATTCTCTTGCGTTTCTTCTTCTTCTTCATCATCTTCTACATGCATACCTGGCAGAGGAATACCAATTTTTTTGTAGTTATCTCTAGAGGCTAACACTGGACTTGGCGAACCGTTATTAAATGAAGGTTTGGTGGTGATTTTTCTAGGTTGAATGATCATAGGTTCAGTATTCATTTTTTCAAATTTAGCTTTTAAGTCGTTAACTTCTTCTTTTTGTTCAGGTTGCTCTTCAACTTGTTCTGCCTTAACTGGTTCTTTTACTTCTTCTTTTTCTTCTTTTTTTGGAGTAAAAGTGGTCTTTGGTTTATTTAAATAAGTGTTAAATTCCTGATCTCTTTGTAATTGAGAATTTTTTTTCAAAGCAGCAATATCGTCAGCAGGATTGATTTTTCCTGTTGTGCTTTTGGTAATCAATCTCGGATCTTCCTTAGATTTTTCCTCAGCAATAATTTTTTGCAGATCAATTTTACCAATTGGTTTCCATGAAGAAGTGGAGGGTCTTTGAAGTGGATTTTTCAACAAATCTCTTTCTTCCACAGCAGGTTCGTCCCATTCATCAGTGTCTTTAACTTTGGGAGTTTCCCTTGGAGCTTCTCTTGGGGCTTCCCTTGGGGTTTCCCTTGGGATTTCCCTTGGAGTTTCCCTTGGGGCTTCCCTTGGGGCTTCCCTTGGGGCTTCCCTTGGGGCTTCCCTTGGAGTTTCCTTTGGAGTTTCCCTTGGGGTTTCCGTAACAACAGGCTTTGGTGCTTCTCTCAAACTTTCTTTTGGAGTTTCTTTAACTTCTTTGACAACAGGTTTAGGAGTCTCTCTTGATGTTTGTCTTACAACAGGTTTAGGAGCCTCTTTTGGAGCCTCTCTTCTCTTTACAGAATCCTGAATGGAATATCTAGCACCAGCAGCATTTGACAGTTTCATCAAGATTTCATCTTCATCCAAATCGTCTTCATCTCTTGCAGTGACTTGAACATGATACGATTTCAAAACGTTGCCTGAAATCTCGTTAAAATTAGAGGCAAAAGAAGATCTTGATTTCATTGGTGAACTATCCGGACACCAACCGATCAAAACAATTTTCTCTACATCTGAACCAGGTGGCGAAGTCTTACACAAACCATATTCAACACATTGATCTTGGAAAGATTGTAAAAAACCACTAAAATCCGAACCAGTTTGTGAAACATAATATTCTTTGTCGTTGCTATCTGGTGATAGAATCAACCATTTCACTTGTGGGTCTTCACTTCTTATAACTTTCAAATAAGTAGATTCGATGTCTTTACTATTTTTTCTATATTTAACAGGTTCTAATGCCATTGTTGTTTTGTTGTTTCTTGGAGAGCTTCTTTTAATAGATTTCAAATATAATAAAAATTAATTTTTGGAAAGTTAAAAAGGGTAGGTTTTCAACTAGTTGTACGAAATAAACAAAGGCCAGCAACGAAAATAATTTTTACTGGAATTCGGGCAACCCGACTACATTTATAGTTTCGGACTAATGAGCATGCTGTTTTCGGATCTTCGGACACAGTATTGCTTTTCGGACTATTTTCTTTTCTTTTTTCAAAAATGTTCAAACAAATGACAGTATCAATATTTTTATTCTTAGATCTAAGAGCTCATCTCATTTTCTATTGCTGTAAAATGATAAATACTCATAGTAGCAATTCCTCAAATTAGAATTAAAAAAAAAAAAAAAAACTCATCAAAGAAATCAAGAAGTTGAAAAAAAATGGTTACTTTTAATTGTGAAGTTTGTAATGCAACTGTACCAAAGAAACAAACAGAAAAACATTATTTTAGATGTCCACAAGCTTATTATACATGTATTGATTGTAACAAAACGTTTGATGATGGATATTCTTATCAACAACATACAGAGTGTATAACAGAAGATGAAAAATATCAAGGGAAATTGTACAAAAACAAGAAAAATAACAAAAAAATTGATACCCCTGTAAAGAAAGAAGAACCAAAGAGAGAAGAAAAGAAGAAGGAAGAATCAAAGAAAAAGGAGGAACCAAAAAAAGATGCAGATTTGAATGACTTGTTAGTCAAAGGTGAATCTCTATATAAAATTATCAAAAAAATTGAAAATAATAAAGATTTGAAGAAGAAATTATTGAAAAAATTGATTGTCAATGAAAACGGTCAAATAACATTGTAATTTTCATTTATTTAAATATTTATTTAATTTTGTATAAAATTTTGATAATGCAGATAGAGGAAATTGTATAGTTTCAAACATGTAATTTGGTAATTTCTCTTTTAATTGTGCTAAATCGTTTACTGTTCTATATTTGAGTAGTGGTACGTATATAACAGTTGTTGATTCTTCGTCATCTTCTATTTCACCATCACCAGATTTCATAATAAGTTTATAATCCATTATTAAAGTTTTATCTATATTAGCATGGCTTAGATCTATTATTATTTCATTATCATTGTTATCTTCAATCTGTTTAATACATGTATTTGAATGTATTCTTAAATTTAAAAAATGTTCGAGAAAATCTTTTAGAATTAAATCATTATTTTGTGAATTATTTAATAAATCTTGTAAATGTGTTATTTTCTCATTTAAATTTTGTTCTGATTCTTTTAATTGATTTTTCTCTAATAGTAATAATTTATTATTCAATTCTAATGATTTATTTTTAATTATCAATTCATTTATTAATTCTTCACTTTTGATATTTTTCTCTTTGTTTACTCTTTCGTATTCTTTGAAAAGACTTTCTTCGTTGTTGCTATAATTATTATGATTATGATTATTATTATTATTATTGTTATCTATATCTTGAGTTTCCGTGTCCATTGTTGTTCTGTTATTTCGTTGTGCTTATATGTTTTTAGGTTTGTTATTGTTATTGTTATTCGATTGTTTATTTGTTAATTTGTTAGTTCGTTTCAAGATCTTCAATCGATTCACTAATCTGTGAAAACAGGGTAAGTCAATTGCAAATCTATCAGTGAAATGTTCCTGAAAGTTAATTCAAAGAAAGAGAAAAAAAAAAAAAAATCGGTAACACTAATTCATTTTCCTAATAATGATTACAAGTCATACTTTAGAGTAGTACAAAAATGATAACTCCGAATTGTATATTTTAATAATAATAAGGTGTTAAAATTGAAGAAAAAAAAACACAAAAAAAAAAAAATGTACGTAAATAATTAATTAATTATTTGATGAAACAACTGTTCTTAATACAGTAATGTATAATAATAATATTTTAAAAGATTTGAAAAAAAAAAAAAAAAAGAAAAAACAGTAAACAATTAACAATTAAAGTGGATTGTTTTGTTGTGGTTTTTTTTTCGAATTTAATTCTTTTATTTCGAATAATTTTAATTTCATATTTCATAATTCATATTTCGAATGAAAAAAAATTGTTTTCGTGAAAAATGGAAAATGGAAAATGGCAAAAAATAAAAAAAATAAAAAAATTTTTATTTATTTTTTTTTCAATTTTTTTTTTTTTTAAAGTTTTTATTTGATTGTTGTTCTTCATGGTTGTTGTTGTTGTTGTTGTTGATTAATTGTAATATTTTTTAAATTTAGGTTATTGATATTTAATACATAATACATAATACATTTGTAATAGATATATTTTAAAAAGATTTGTACTCGTAGGCATGGGATTACAATAGTAAGAGAAACAACCAACACAACTTGGACTCAAAGGAGAATATTAAAAAAAATTTGAATCATAGAAAATCAATTTAATAGACACAAACACAAACACAAACACACAAAAATCATGTCGAATACTACACGCCATCAAGGTGCACAAACCAGTGGTGTTGGTTTGAAAAGTAATATTAACAATAGTGGTAGTATTGGCAGCAATACTAGTTCCAAAATGCATGGTAATCCTACACACAATAAAGATCATTCTATTTTAATTCCTTCTTCCTCAACTTCCTCAACTTTAAATCCAACGGCAGCAAATGCAGGTGCTGCAAATGTCACAACAGCAACAACGGGCGGAGGAGTATCAACAACTCCAGGAACAACTCCAAGTACAGTATCTAATGTTGTTCAAGGTGGAAATAATAATCCAGGTGCAAACATTTTGGGGAAAGGTTTACAAGGAGGATCTCCATTAGCTACAGATGCCTATATCAGTGGTAGCAGTAATAAAGAAAATGTTGGTCCACAATCTAATGAACAAGTTCAAAATTCAATGAATAAAATGAATGAATATTTAGAAGGAATTAAACAAGAATTTTTATATATTACAAGTGAAGTCAATTCAACAAGACTACAAAATCAAAAAGATTACGATTTCAAAATTAATCAACAAATGATTGAACTACAAAATATTAGAAATACTGTTTATGAATTAGAATTAACTCATAGAAAAATGAAAGATGTTTATGAAGATGAAATTCAAAGATTAAAATTAGAATTAGAAAATAAAGATAGACAAATGATTAGTATTCAACAACAGTACAATAATGCAATTGCTGTAGCACAACAACAAGCACAACAACAAGCTTTACAAGCTCAACAACAAGCTCAACAACAAGCTCAACAACAACAAGCTCAACAAGTGCAAGTTCAGGTTCAACAGCAACAACAACAAGCTTTGCAAGCTCAACAACAACAACAAGCTTTGCAGGCTCAACAACAACAGCAACAGGCTTTACAAGCTCAACAACAGCAGCAACAGGCTTTGCAAGCTCAACAAGCCCAACAAGCTCAACAAGCTCAACAACTAGCTCAACACCAACAGCAGACACATTCTCACGCCCAAGGAAGTCCGCTTTCTACCACTGGGGCTTTGAGTCAACAACCTGGATCTACTGTTTTGCCACAGATTCAATTGCCTCAATTGCAACAACAACAACAACAACAACAGCAACAACAGCAAGTAGATGAACCTAAATCTATCTCTATTGCCCCAATTTCTGCTCAACCTTTAGTTGCTTCTTCTTCTATTCATTCGGCTACTGCCCACACTCCAGCTGCCATGTTACCAACTACTCCATCAAAAATGGTTGCAATTCCGGGTACAATTCCAGGCGCACTTCCAGTACCAGGTCAACAAGCTCCAACTGCCGCTCCTGTAGCAGTACCTGTTCCTGCTATGGTTTCTGCCACAACTGAATCACCTGCTATTGGAAACGTTCCTGCAGATGTGGTACAAAAACAGGAAACAGAAAGTTCAGTTGATAAAGAGTTTTATTTGGTTCCATCTGCTCAAAGAGCTGCTCATTCTAAACCAATTCCACCATTTTTACTTGATTTAGACTCTCAAATTGTACCAAGTAATTTGAAAAAACAAACACAAGATTATTACATTTTGTATAATCCTGCTTTACAGCCTAATGAAATTGATGTGGACTTACATAAATCTTTGAATCATTCAAGTGTAGTTTGTTGTGTCAAATTCTCTAATGACGGAAACTATTTGGCTACAGGCTGTAACAAAACCACCCAGGTTTATGATGTAAAAACCGGTGAATTGATTGCAAGATTGTATTCAGAGAATGGGTCTACAAGTGGAACTGCAACAACTAATGAAAATGAAGATATAACTATCTCCTCTACTGCAAATAACAACAACAACAACAACAACAACAATAACAATACAGATGGCAACGGGAGCGCTTCTAGTGAAAGTAACAAGGAAGATTCTGATGAACAAAGTGTTTCTTCTGCAGGTGCCAACTCTTCCTCTGATTTGTACATTAGATCAGTTTGTTTCTCACCAGATGGGAAATTTTTAGCAACTGGTGCGGAAGATAAATTGATTAGAATTTGGGATTTGACTACAAAGAAAATTGTTATGACTTTGAAAGGTCACGAGCAAGATATTTATTCTTTGGACTATTTCCCACAGGGTAACAAGTTGGTTTCTGGATCTGGTGACAGAACTGTTCGTATTTGGGATTTGACGACTGGTCAATGTTCTTTGATTTTGTCTATTGAAGACGGTGTCACTACAGTGGCCGTGTCACCAATCGATGGGAAATATGTTGCTGCAGGTTCTTTGGACAGAACCGTCAGAGTTTGGGATTCTAATACTGGATTTTTGGTAGAAAGACTGGATTCAGAAAACGAATTGGGGACAGGTCACAAAGACTCTGTTTACTCTGTGGTTTTCACTAAAAATGGACAAAATGTTGTCTCTGGATCCCTAGACAGATCTATCAAATTATGGTCTTTGAAATCCATATCTGATTCAATGAACAAAAAAGATATTGCAGCAGACAGTAAAGTAAAAGATAGCAATAAAAATACAACAAAATGTGAAGTCACATATACTGGACATAAAGATTTTGTGTTAAGTGTTGCTACTGCTGCAAATGATGAATATATACTTTCAGGTTCCAAAGACAGAGGGGTCTTGTTCTGGGATACAAAATCAGGAAACCCATTGTTGATGTTGCAAGGTCACAAAAACTCGGTAATTTCTGTTGCTGTGGCCAATGGACAACCATTAGGTTCAGAGTACGAAGGTGTTTTCGCCACTGGCTCTGGTGATTGTAAAGCTAGAATTTGGAAATTCAAAAAGATCAACAAAAAACATCCTCAAATTTCAGATTTGTAAAAAATAAAATTAAGAATGGAAGAGAGAGTAAATAAATTGTATAATAACGTTAGTATTTATCGTAAAAAAAAAAATTGAAACAAATTAATTATAAATTTTATGACTCAAAAGAAAGAGCAGTTACACAAATTATTTCTTTTTTATAATGGCAACCCTGTTGAATTGTTAATCAAGGAATCGTTAGTGGATTGAGGGCCTGGACCGACTTGAGTCAAGATGACTCTGGTACAACCTTTGTATATTTCGTAGTCCAAGTTCAACTTGGCAAATTCAGCTTGATCAACTTTGAAAGCTGCTAGAGCTTCTTTATTAAATTTAGTTTCCCAGCCGGATAATTCACCAAACAAGGTATAAATGAATTTCATCAATTTTGTTTCATTTTCTTGTAAATAATACAAAACTGCATTTGGACCAGCATCAAAAGTGTAAGCAACAACAGTTTCGTTATAGTATTCGTTGATCAAATGACACAACTTGATAACTTTTCTTGAAGTATCGTTCATGTAAAAGATTGGTGGGAAAGAATCCAAACAAGTTGCATGGAAAGAATTTGAGTCTTTCATTGTTAATTCAGCAAAAGTGGCAAAATCTTTGTTTAAGATAGATTTTTTCATTTCTAAAAATCTATTTGGCACAACATTGGTGATTCTTTCTTGAAATAAGTCACTGGTGGCAACAGTTAATTGCATACCGCTGGTACTGGATGTGTCTTTTTTGTCAGCACAAGCAACCAACACACATGCTTTCATTTGTGGCCAATGTTCCAATGGAGCAACTTGAACAGCTTTGGAATCACTTCCATCAGCTAATTCGCCCATTTCCCAAGCAACATACCCACCAAACAAAGATCTACAAGCAGAACCAGACCCCATTCTAGCAATTTTGGAAATTTCACTATAAGATTCAGGCAACTCGTACAATTTGGCAATGGCAGTAACTAAAGCAGCAAACCCTGCAGCCGAAGAAGCCAGCCCAGCAGCAGTTGGAAAATTGTTTTCACTAACAATGTGAACCCCCCATTCACTAAATTTTGGAAGTTGGCTGTTTTGAGATTCCAAATGTTTTCTTAATTTTTTCAATTCTGTAAAACATTGTTGTAATCTGGCAGATTCAGATAATTTCAAATCTTCAGAACCGTTTAGCCATAATCTGTCTTTGGAAAATGAGGAGCTAGTGGCAACAGAGGTCAATGTTCTCAAATCGTCTTGCGAAAGAGTGACGGAGATAGAAGAGTTGGTTGGCAAGTTCAAAGACTTGTCTCTTTTCCCCCAGTATTTTAGGGTAGCGATATTGACTGGTGCAGTGATGGAACTAGTGTAAACTTCAGACATTTTGAGCAGTGTTTTCTTCTTCTCTTTGTGAGTTGGTTTCAACTGGTACTGATCAACTAAAATTAAACGTACTGTTAAAATTGTAGATTCAAGCAATATTCGTTATTGTTTAAATTCAACGTTCGAATTAATTATAATTTACTTTTTTCCATTTCACGTGGTTTTTTTTTTCCAACGTTCGCTTTCTCTCTCTGCGTGGAAATGTGGTTAAACGAATGGTTCTAAAAACCGATATATTTAAATGAACAGGATTTCTTACAAAAAGATGAAAATAAATATATATACATGTAGTATTTTTGTTTAATAATAATGTTAGCAGTCGGATTAATAAATTGGTCTAGGGCAGTTCGTAGCCACTGCTGCTGAGAGAGAAAATTCTTTCACTGTCCGGTAGATCCGTGTTGTCGCTGTTCTTCACACGGGCTCTTGATCCCATGGACCCGTGTCCCGAAAAAGACGAAGCAGCACTTGCATTGCTTGCTGCAGGCCCATTTTTCATGAAAGAGTCAAACCCCTTGATGATGTTGCCGTATTGGTTTATCGTGTTTGTGGACTTGCCAAAATACTCGGTCTCGTTGTCAAATATCTGCTGGTTGATTGCCTCCAGCTCTTTTTCTATCCTGGCTTTCTCCTTGATGCTGTTCTTTAGCTTTTCTTTGAAGTGCTCGTACTCAGCACTCCCAGTCAAATTCTCACTTTCATTTGTGGTGTCTTTTTTTGTTTGTTCAATATCTTGTGTGGTAGCAGTAGCATGAGAATTTTTTTTGGGACTGTTGCGAGTACTCATAATATTTTGTGTAATAAGATTGTTTGTTCTTGGTATGTTCGTTTTTTTTTCTTCTATGGTTCTCTTGTTCTGTACCAGTGGGTAATATATTACTAATTTGAAACTTCGGTGTTTTTGACATCTTAGACACCAAAAAACTTCGGGTAAAACAACGCACTTTCCAAGAAACATCTTCTAACAGATAAGCAACATAGGTGCCAAAAACATACTACCACTACCAATCAATTGAGTAGCAAATCTAAATACCAATAATGATCTCTGCAAAAAAGTGTGTTCTTTTGGCGAGCAAACCGAACTTTATTTGTCCTCAAATTTTTCTTAAAAGAACATTAATCACCAGTCAAATTTTAGCCAAAACACTCGGTGCACCATTAGTCTCAACCAAAAGATGGAATTCTATTGGCTCCACCACCGCCAATGAAAAAAACAAAAAATTAGCATTGATTGCGAAGACTCCAGAACACAAATATCAGGAAATTATTGAATCAAAGGTGTTTACAGATGCAGACATCAAAGAGTCTGAAAAGGCAAGAATGGTCAGTTTGGGAAACAAACTGATCAAATTACCTACATCCGTTATTCCGTACGCAGAGCTGATGAGACTGGACAAACCCGTTGGAACATGGTTATTGTATATTCCTTGTACGTGGTCTATCCTTATGGCAGCAATCATGCAAAGTTCGCCAATTGGATTGACTTTCTCAATGTTGAGTATATTTGGGATTGGTGCTCTAGTCATGAGAGGTGCAGGGTGTACTATCAACGACATATGCGATAGAAATTTAGATAACAAAGTGATCAGATCTGTGCAGAGACCCATTGCCAGCGGTAGAGTCTCAACAAAACAGGCAACTGTGTTTTTAGGAGCACAGACTGCAATTGGACTGGGTATCTTGGCGACGCTGCCTGCTTCGTGCTGGTGGTTTGGCTTGATCTCACTTCCGCTGGTTTTCGCGTATCCTCTTTTTAAAAGATTTACATATTATCCTCAAGCAGTTCTGAGCTCTTGTTTTAACTGGGGGGCGTTATTGGGATTTCCTGCAATGGGCCTTATTCCATGGTCTGTTATTGCACCACTTTATGGATCGACTTTCCTATGGTGCATGATTTATGACACTATTTATGCTCATCAGGATAAAAAGTTTGATATAAATGCAGGTATAAAATCTACTGCATTGAAATGGAAAGAAAACACCAAACCTATTTTCTATGGATTGTCTTCTTTGCAAATGGGGTTAATGACTTTGGGTTGCTACAATGCGGGGATCCTAATGGGGCCTGGTGTGATTGCAGGGCTGGGGATCTTTGGGTATAGGCTTTTCCAAATGATTATCAAAGTTGATCTAGACAACCCAGACAACTGTTGGAAATGGTTCAAGAGTAACATCAAGAGTGGATTGTATTTTTCCATTGCCCTGGTCTTGGACTATTTATGGGTTCTGTTCTGCTGAGTTATTTGTTCTTACATAGCTATATGTATGTGTGTGTATATTTACAAGTTTTTTTTTTTTCAATGTCTTTTAATGATGTGCTTTTTTTTAATTGGTTTGGGAACATAGGTTTTTTTGTTTAAAGTGTGGATAGTTTGCAAGCTACTCTTTTTGGTTGCAAGCTCTGCCTCCAATTTTTGTGTTGATTGCACTGGATTTGCTGAGTTTTTGTGTTCTTTATACCTGTTCAACTTACTAGCTTCTTCCAAGATTTCTCTTTTCTTGAATAAAACATCAACAAATCTTACATCGTTTTCATAAAATTGACCGCTTCTTGATAAAATGTACAAATTTTTGATCCAATTAAAAGTTATTTTTCTTTTCTTTGTATTGTTATAAACATTGGCGTTGTTTAATAAGAAAACATTGAAAGACCCCTTGTCATCACACAGTTGAGGTCCCAGTCCAGTGTATAGTTTCCCCCTTATTTCACATTTGGGAATCTCCAATATTTTTTTCGAGTTATACAACGTTGTTACTTCAATTTGTTGGTTTAGCGGTAAAAAATTCATTTTTGTTATTAGTCTACTGGGGAAATACCAAGCAGAAAATGCTAAAACAAAGGGAATTGCTGTTAACAAAGTGATCCCACCATTTGCAAAAAAATACCTATTAGAAGGGGTGTTCACATATTCTTCAAACAAACTCTGGATTTTTAAAGCCAATGGGTGTTTCTTTGTATCATCATCACCATCATTGTTATTTTTCACTCTTTCCTCATTTTTTTCCACACTTTGTGAATCGCTGTTTTCTTTATCCTCAAGTGTATTCGTTAAAAAGGCCCATTCACAAAAGGTAGCACCATACGTGAAAAAAGTCAATGCCAAGGCCCACGAACCTATTTTAACTATTTTTGGAGGCTTATAATTGTATATCACTTGTGGGTTTTTTTGAGTAACCATATGCTTGATCAAAGAAGATAGTTGCACACTATCACTATGAGCATGTCTTTTGAAAGCAAAAGCATACTTAGATAAAAGACATCCTTTGAGCATTTTTGTTCCGCTTCTGCTTAACTTGTTGGTTTTAGGTAACTCTTTCAAGTGGAGAAGGCATTTTTAACATCTGAACAGAAGAGTTCTTATTGGTCCTTTTGAGGCTCGCAGACATCTCCGACAAGCAAAACTCCGTCATAATCACGACTGATATGTGTTGTAACCAACTCAATAGGTCGACTCAAACCACAATTTATACTTAAAATTCATTTGATTTCAAAGCTGATATACGTAGATATATATTTATAAACAAGTAAGTACAAGATAATAGTGTAAAATTATTTATTCTTTGGTCATGATATTCAAGTCATCTTTAACAGCTTTTGGATTAGCACCGCGAACTCTAGAAACAATTTTACCCTTTTTAATTAGAAGAAATGTAGGAACCGCAGTAATATCACAATACCCTGCAATATCCTGATTATGATCAATATCGACTTTATAAAAATCAACCTTATCCTTATATTCACTAGCCCATTTAGTTAACATTGGTTCCATGGCCTTACATGGACTACACCATGTAGCATGAAAATCCACTAGTTTTAATTTTTGTGTGGAACTACTTTCATCAAGTACAGTTTCTTTAAAATTTGCCATATCTTTGATAGCAGTTATAGTCCCATTGTTTTGAGTGTATTGTCTAATGGGGGAAATACGTGATGTTCCTAAAGAGTACAAAGAGCGATTGGTTAAAGTTGATCTAATGGAGCACAGCATGTTTATTGTAAATCTCTTGGTATTTTACTTTTTTTCTTTTGTTGTCTGGTCAAGAAAACAAAGCCAAAAAATAGTTTTCGGTTACATTACCGATTATGATTTTGATCTCTCTCTTTCTCTCTCTCTCGTTCTCTCTGCAAATGCTACCCGCCCAGCATGGATAAGATAACAAAGATGTGTGGAGAATTTAGTTGCCGCTGTTGTTGAGTATTTCTTCTATCTTTGGTTTTGAAATTCCAAACATGAGTTCCCAGTCTATCCCGCTCAATGTCTGAATGGCATTTGAAGAAGAGTTGTCCTGAGCAAAAATAGATTCCAACAAGTTTTTATTTTTCTTCAAAACGGAAACAAGACCATCGTATTCTGTAGTGGCTGCAACGTCTTTGTACAGCACACTCAAGCTTTCCAAAAGCTTTTTGTTTGCATGTAACAGTGTTTCGATATGATCTTGATCGTGTTGTTTCATAATATATTCTTCGTTTGTGTTCAGCGGCTCATTTTGAAATTTTGCAATCTTCTCAGAAACGTCGCTTTTCTCTCCATTGTTTTCAATTATATTACCAGACATTGTTTTGTTCCTGTTTGCCCTTTCTACTTGGTCAGTAAAGTCTATATCTCTACACACATGAAAAGTAATCTAACACTGGTCAAATTAAACCCTTAATATCACCAACATAAGGACACGGTTCGATGAAGAAAAAAAAAAAAAAAAAAGCGGACTATATCTTTTCGCAAGGTTATTTGTGGAAAAAAGAAAACTAAATTAAACCGATTCGAACATAACTTTTTGTACTGTAATTATGAAACAAAGGTTACCGTTAATTGTTTTAAATTTTTAATACTGATTTAGTTGACGATAATATATATGTACGTGTATTGGTGCTCATGTATGATTCTAGGTATAAGAAAAACAAGTGTAAAAAATTAACCAAAAATTAATCAAAAAAGCTAACATCGTATAGTGTTGCATCTCTCAGATATATATACGTAATATGGAATCTGATAAACATGATAGCCACACTCATGAACACTCGCATGAACAACCAGACTTGAATAATTGCGATCACGGGCACAATCACAGTCACACTCACGGCCATGAGTTTGAAACTCATGGAAATTCATTGCTAGGCGACAACATACCTGCGTTAGATAGACCAACATCCCCCTTTTGGGAACAACAATCTAGCTCTTCAAATAACGATAATGTTGATGATGCTTTTCACCATATCCACGATTCCACAAACTTGTTCAAAGCACCCGGTACACCAACGGGGAAGAATTCAATGGATTGCATCTATGAAAGTGATAAAGAAGATAATGACAATGATATATTTTTCCAGCCACCAAATTCTTCTTCTTCTTCTTCTTCTGTAAGCAAGAACAAACAATCATCTATGATGTTTTTGAATTCTCCACAGCAACCTCCATCTATATCGTCTTTTTACAAACAAGACAATAACAATTCATCAGGAAGTCTTATTGCTAATACGGGATTCAAGTTCGGTGAGGATTTGAAAAATCAATCTGATCTTTCTTCTACAGGTAGTAATACTCAATTGACACAAAAAAACTTAGAACCGTTTTTGCCACTTCAACCACCATTTTTGGAAGCAGATGGGACTGGTGGGAGTAGTCATAGCGGATATGGTAATGGTGGAAGCTCAAGAAGAAATTCGAGATATATGCCGAATCCTAAACTGCCCTCTTCAAGTAGGATCAACAAATCACCATCAAGAGGGCATTACTCGCCAGAAAGGAAACCTATTTTGCCTGGATCTCCTAAAATGGGGCCACTAAGAAAAGATTCTGAATCATCTCCGTTCAATTTTCAACCGTTAAATATGAACAATGGGGCAACAATGTCTTCCCCAACAAGCACACCTAATAACAATATGGCAAGCAGAACGGCATTTCGTAAAGGGCACAGATATAAACACTCTTCTGTCTCGATGAATTTTTTTCAAGAACCAGAAGTTAAGATCCCACTAAACATAGCAAAGGCATTGCCTATTCCGAATTTTTATGATTTGAAAAAAAATTTAATTTGGCCACAAAGCCATTTGAAAATAGGTTTGACATTGTTAGAGTTGGTTGCCTGGTTACTAATTCTGCAACTAGGTCAAGGTTTCCATTGGAACAATTTTAAAACACTATCGCATTTCTTGTTTTTTGATGTACTTGGTGCCTCAGTATTGATCCTTGTAGAAATATTGAAACAGTTTGAAGTGTGGAATCAAGGAACCATTACCTTTCCCTTTGGTTTGAACAGACTTGAGATCATTCTGTCTTTTACACAAGCTATTTCCCTGTGCTATATGGGTATGGATCTTTTGTTCCACATTCTAGAAGAAGGCATTGTGCAATTTATCGAGGCAACAAGTACCGAGCACGAAATTAGCCACGATGATGTTGACTCAAAGATTCCACACTCACATGAAACTACTGTTTTGAAAAAATATTTCCACATATGGTATGGTGCATTGTTATTTAGTTTCCTCGCATCTTTGATCAACTTCTACTACACGTTTCAAAACAAAAAGATTAAAAACAAGTTCAACAGATTTAAGATCAATAATCCAGTGGTAACTTTAACCTACATCGGGTATCTGTTAGTGTATCCATTGTTCCCTTCAACTTTTTTGGACTTCACTGCTACTTTTTTCATATCTGTATTCATATTCCAGTACGGTGCTCAAATTGTAAAATACTCAAGTAACATTTTATTACTTGGGTTCTCCTCTGAAGAAAATAAAATGGATACGTTCAAATTGATGGATCAAATTATGAACGACATCAAAACACTACCAGAATACAATTCAAAGCACTGCGATTTCAAAGTTTGTCAAATTTTTAAAGCTAATTTCAACACATACGTTGCCCTAATCAGAATACAAATGATTGGAGGTTCAAACGAAAGAGAAAGGCTTTTGAGACAGAGCATTGACCGTTATTTAAGAAATAAACTTTTTATAAAGCAAGACAAGAATACAGCAGATTCAGAAGACGAATCCAATGTTTTGTGGTATACTTTAGAATCCACAATAGAAATAGATTTAGTTTAATTTTAATACATACGTATATACATTTTATAGAGGCTCATGCAATGTTTTTACGATCCAATTTTGCATCAAACAAGGAAAGATTGATAAAAGTTGTGTTCAAATTTTCAACGTTTTTGTCGTCTGCATAATTTGCCAAGGCAATAAACTCAGGAATTTCAATTTCTTTGTCGTACTTTCCAAGTTTCTTGTTGTACAAATAATACCCACTGCTTATGTCATGATTTGTAGCTGCCCTCGATTTCACACTTCTTTTAGAGAGAGTTATCCCCATCGTTCCTTCAGAGTCTTGTGGTTTAATCGTTGTTTGTGATGCATTAAAAGAAGATAACTGAAAGGGTGGCAAATCGAGCAACTCTTTTGGTATTTGATCTAATTTCAATGGGTCTAAAGTACTCAAATAAGTGTATTGAGATTTCAAATTATGCAAAATATCATATATGAACAGTTTGGTTTTTAAAGACAATTCCATCTTTTTTTGAAAAAATGTTGCTAGTAATGGAATGAAAGTGGTGTTGTTGCACCGAATAATACAATCAAATAAAGACCTTTCGTAAATAATCAAAAAGTCTATTAGAATATTAAAAATTTTCAACTCCATTGATGTTTCCTCTAATGTAAAGTTTAAACATTCTTGCATTATGTTTTCAAAGCTGCGGAAAAACAAATCGCTTATACGTAAAGCGTCATGGCTTTTCAATATGCTGCTCAAATTCATGATTGTGGCTTTGTTGCAGCATATATACGTATCGTCGTTGCCATTAATAAAACATTCGTTTAAAAAAGAAGTGTTGATAACATCTAGCACCACATTTAAGATTTGGAAATCTTCCAACGTATCAAATAAATGTGCATATAAATAGTTGTATTGGCAATGTTGCATAATTGACAAAACTTTGTTTGTAATGCTCCCAAACTCTGCTAAAAGCAAATCTTCATCAACTAGCAAACACTCAACAAATACTTGAATTGTGGGTAAATTGCTAAAATTCAAGTCTTCAAATATTGAAGCATAATTCTCAATTGAGTAAGGGCCAACTCCAAAATTTCCATTCGAAAATTTGAATATTAGTTCAGGTTTGCATAAAATAAGATTCCGCAAATGCTTTCGTGTAGCTTTAAATCTAGAAGGAGAATTGCCGTACGTGGCTATCAAAGATATCAGATGTTCAGTGTCATTGTTTTCAGCACACCATTTCAACATATATTCATAGTTGTGCTTGATGTAGTGTTGTAAATGGAATTTAAAATAAGGATTATTAGAATCAGACTCCATAACTTGGATAATAGTGCTCATTCCAAAAACCTTTGAAATTAATTCAAAAGATATCAACTTTAAAGACAAAAATAACGCCAAATCTCCAGAAAAAATCTTTGCATCTTCAATTTCCATTTTCCTTCTTTTCAAAATAAATGAAACATATTTTGAGTATTCTTGAGATGATATTATTTGTAAGCTTAATATATCTAACCTATAAAGTTGACAGTCCTTTTTAGACTCTCTGGAGCTTAAAATGTCTCTAAACTTTTTGTTCAATTGTTGATTGCTTGAGAGGGCTAAATGGTGGTGTGCTTTGGAGTACTCCCTCAGTCTTTCATTTTCGATTTCGCACAAATCATTTAATTGCATCTTTAAACAAAGATCCAAATTTAAAGCATTTTCAAAATGCAATAGGAAAAATTTCCAAAAAGAGTTGAATTTGATGATCTGGAAAGACCGAACATCAACGGATTTCAGTTTGTTCAAATACAAATTAATGACAGACTTCATAAACATATTTGGATCGTTAATCAACAAAGGAAATAGGCGTTGATATGCTAGCAAAATGTTTATCATTTCTTCCATGGCACCAATATCGCTAAGTTGCTGGTGGTAAACGATGAACTCTAGCCATCTGTAAAAATGGTGAAACTGCTCTAATTGTTCGCACAAATGCACAAATACGCGTTGAACTGTTTCAGCTATAATAAGGGGCTCTTCAACTTCGGAACCTACCGAGGACATCAAATCATTCAAGTACCAGTCTGCAACCATAATTTTGACACTGCCAGGAACATCTTGCAGCGAGTCTTTATCAAAGGAGTTATTAATAAAAATGTTTTTGCAGTTTTCTGCCAAATTTGTTAGTTGTTCATATTTGAAATTTGAATACAAAAAGTTTTCGTCAATGTTTTTCAAAACCATATTAAACTGATACTTCATTACAGGCTGAATTTTTAAATTTATCAACAAACGACTGTGAAACGACTTCACCCTGTAGGTTGGCAAATACAAAACTCCGGAGCTAATCAACTTTCTGATATACGTGGGTACCTTCACAATTCCATATACAATGAATGTGTTGACCAAGTTTTTCAATTGCTGAAAGTCTGCATAATTGTCCGCATTATTTCCTTTGGCCAAGAGAAATATAAATTTCCAAAAATCATCCTCAATATCCAACGGTTGTTTGTCTTCTAAGGACAGTTTCATAATCAGTAAACGGGCAACTAAATGAATGCTTTCGTAATGTGTTTTTCTGTTAGGAGAAACAGCCCACAAAAGCATATGAATCATGTCATTTTGATCCATTTTACTCACAAAAGAATCCCAATTGTCGTTTGTTTTGTTGTTGTCTAAAAGGTTAATCAAGTCAAAATTAGTTTTTAGCAATACTATATTTTGTTTATTATTTATGTTTAAAGCGAATGCCGTCGTCGCAAAAGAGTTTCCCTCTTCAAAAGACCTCTTCAGTGTATCGTTTCTATAGGTTATTAGAGCAAATTTTCTCTTGATTTCTTCCGAGACATCAGGGCTATGGATATTTAATATTTCTTCCAAACAAGATTTGTACATGTCCCATTTTTTGGTTTCAACCATTTCGAAAACTTCTAAAGATTTATAATGGAACACTCGAAGAATCAAATTTTGAAGAGTTTTTAGAAAAACAGATTTTATTTTCTCATTTTTCTTGACATCGTTTATTAGATAGTTTGCATCATGCAACATTGATTTTGATTGTGTAATGTTGTAGTAGCTATGCAACAAAGACTCTGTGACTTTCGCTATAATAAATGTATCAGTGTTTTCATTTTCCATTATATCATCCCAAAAATTTGTTAGCATGTGTAAAGATATTGGATAGTACTCAAAGTTTTCCATTTTAGAAAAAAACTCAACCAACCAGTTGATGAATAAATATTTGTCAAGCAATCCTAGCGCGTAACAGTTTCCCACAAACTTCAAGTAGTACTTCATTTTCAACTTCCAGCTCAATAGCTTTTTCATATCTTCTTGTGCGTGTTTATTTAATCTAACGTCTGCATTTTGATGAGTTTGTGAAGAGCCAGACTTATACTTTGTGGTATCTGATTCGGGAATGTCTTGGGTGTGGCTGAAAATTTGTGTTTCCATCAAACTGTTTATGGGCAGGTTCGCTTTGGTCATTTTGTGGTGACTCGAATGTTCTTTTTGCAATGTTTTCGTTGCTGACTTTGACGGCTTTTTATTTAAATTGAGATTTGATTGAGAAAACATCCTTTGTCCAGCAATCGGTATGCTATGATTCCCACCTAACGACATATCAAAAACTAGTTTTTCCAAAATTTGGACCATGGCGCTAGTCCACTCTTGGTATATCTTTGACACCACTGAACTGTACTCAGTAGATTCTCCTACTCTCGAAGACAAAACACTCCACTCGATGCAATAACAATACTTAATCAGCCATACTGCTCTTGAAAACGGGATTTGTTTCATGTACAATTGTTCCAAAAGTTGCTTTCTTTTGAACCCATGCGGAATACTCTTGATCAATTCTTCCATCTTCATGTCACTATTTGTTAAATCTTGCAGCCATTGCTCTCTTTTAGCATCTGTCAGTGTTACTCTTCTAGGTAATTTAAAATATTCACCACTTAGATTATAAAAAAAGCTATTGGCATGATGATCTTTAGGCTTAGCAGTAGATCGTGTTTCATCTGAACCCGTACTTTTGATTTTGTTAACATTTTCCTCTCTTAATTTGAAGATTTCCTCAAAATTTGCAGATAATCTGTTAGCTAACTTCTGAAGTGGTTCCTGGATTACAGTAGATTTCCCAGATATGGTTTCAAAACTTACTTTTAAAGGTTGATAGTAGCCTTTAGAAACTGAAGTTCCCAATATACTATCTTCCACAGCGCTGTGTTTCCAAGGCTCAAAATCAGGATATGCATCTTTAGTTTCTTCGTCTAAGGTATACAATCCTATCGGTGGATCTAAACGATATTGTGGTGGTGGGCACATTTTTCAATTTTCTTGTTGAGTTTATAAGTTTTAAAAATATAAGCAGACCTTTGTCTACAATTTGTGGACTATGGTAATGGTGATGACGACAATTTTTGGTAGTGTGAGATGTTCCATTATATCAAAAATTTCATTTGAAAAATTATGATCCAGTCTTTTCGATTCATACCTTAATAGGAAAGAACTTTGCGTAATGGATTATTATTTTTTTTATTTTTTTTTTAACGTTTTACTTGAAAATAGGAGAAATTTCGTCCTGCTGAAAAAGTCAATTTTCTTTGAGTCGATACGTTAAACAAGAAATCAATGAATCAATGGGTTAATATTTGATTTGAGTATGCTATATATATATATATATATATATATATATATGTATGTTTGATATGGAGAAAATGAGAAAAAATCAGGAAGAAACTGAAAAAGTTTGCAAAACTTTTTTGTAATCTTCGATTTCTACATCGTTTAATTTTAAGTATTGGTTTTCTTCAGAAACGGCTTCTCCTTCTGAAGTTGGTTCGGTGTATTCTTCGTCTATGACTTGATGGCCGTTGACATCTCTACTCAAATCAACATCGATTTGATTTTGCCAAAACTTGTATTCACCTTTACCGACGAGCAAGTTATAAACGTCACCTGTTTTCAAAGCTCTTGCGGTTCTACCACTTCTATGAACATACTGCTGAGAGGACATTGGCACGTCATAATTGATGACGTGAGTTATGTCGTTAATATCCACACCTCTACTCATAATGTCTGTTGAGATTAAAGTAGCAATGTTGGTTTCCTTTAGTTTTTTAGTAAAATGTTCAATGATCATTTTGTTTTCTTGTTTCGAATTGTTGGAGTTGATATTGTTGATATTTTCAATATTTTGTTCCCATAGAGCTTTTAATAACGGAGCCAACCTAATTGATGATTCGTTACTTTTCACAAACACTAATACTTTTGATGGAATATGGCTCTTGGAACTTAGAGTTTCAATATTTTTTAACAATTTCAACAAATATAATGGTTTGTATAAACTTTTGGCAGTTGCAATTTTGATGTTGTGTTCTTGTAAAGTGGAAGGAATATGATATAATTTTATAGAGTCCATCATAAATAATTTAGTATTTGTACTATTCAAATGTAAATGATGTAATTTTTCAGTATTTGTAGTTAAAGTTGCTGAAAGAACCATTTTAATAACATTATTCAAATTACCATATTTTTTCAATTCATTCATAACCAAATCACACCAATTTTGGAAAGATTGATTTAGTAATCTATCGGCTTCATCCAACACCAAGAATTTCAAATCTTGTAAACTAATAGATTCATTATTGATATGATCAACCAGTCTACCAGGAGTGATAATTAAGATATCTGGTTGTTGTTTTTGAAATTTAGTGATTTCTTCTTTTAATGCCATATCTAGTCTTGTAGTGGAAACAATTAAACTTGTTCCATGTGTAAGTTTACTAAATGTTTCAAAAACCTGATGAATCAACATTTTGGTAGGAACTATAACAACACATCTTGTTCTATTTATTGTTCTTTCTTTCAAAATTTCAATTATAGGTAGTGCATATGCAACGGTTTTACCTGAACCAGTGGATGCATTCACTAAAATGTCACCGGTTCTTTGAGGATACAGTTTTTTATTAATTTTATAATTAAATTTCAAAATCGGTAAAATATTAGATAACAAACATGTTTGAATAGGGAATGCATCGTCACTTTTTAAAGTTTGTTTTATGTTTTTAATTGCCAACTCACTCAACGGCAATGATTCCCATGGCTTGATCATTTCGTTGTTGTAAATTATTTTGGTGGTGTGAGACCAAGCTGTAGATGTATCTGTTTTAGACATGCTTTCAGAAATGGCTTTTTCCTCTGCAGTAGCCATGACCCTTGCCGGTTGTGGAATAGGTTGTAAGTCGTGCATTTCCACGTCTTCGTCTGCACCAAAAACATTTGGTTCTTGTTCTTCAGCAATTTTTGATTGTTTTTTCGACAGTTTGTCTTGAATGTTTAAAGTTTTTTGAAATCTAGATAAAATAGATGAATGTTTGGAGTCAGTAGGTTGGGACTCGGTTGTGTCTTGCTGCTCAAGAGTTGTAGCACTTCTTGGTGTTGTCTCTTTTTTATCAATTGATTTGCTGTCTTCATCACTCTCCTTGTCAATACTATAGCTGCTATCACTACTTTCGCTATCACTACTTTCGCTGTCACTACTTTCACTGTCACTACTTTCGCTGTCACTACTTTCGCTGTCACTACTTTCGCTGTCACTACTTTCACTGTCACTACTGTCACTATCACTAGGTTCGCTTTCCTTGGCAAACTTCTCGTCTCTTGTTCTTTTCAATGGCAAAACAGTTAAAGGTTTCTCTATTGTTGTTGTTTTTGTTGTTTTTACTGGTGCACCGGGCACATATCTACTGGCAAACATCTTGTATTATTGTGTGAGTTTCTGATTTGCTCTTGTTCTCAAATATTATTATTATTCAAATGCCACACTTGAATTATTCTTTTGCTTTTGGTATACTACGTGTATCTTCTGCTATTCTCGAAAAAGCTCTTGTTTTTTCTTCCATATGCTCATCTCTCAAGTCTCTCCAAGATTTAATGAACAAACGACTAGAAGAAAAAAAAAAAAAAGAAACGCTTTTTGCGTGTCAGAGAGTGAGAGAGAAAGACATATGAAAACCTCCGAAATCATTTTTAACGGTTTTGAATATTTTTTGTTCTTCCCTGTTGTTAATCCCGAGAGTTCAGTCTTATGAAGAGATTTAGGATTGGTGAAAGATGACCAGAGAGGGAAACTCCAAGAAAGTAACAAACAACACAACGCAAAACATTAAAAAATGCATCCTACACTACATCTTCTGAAACGTTCAGTATGGAAAGGACCAAACATCGTTCCGTTGCCAATCAAAGAAGCCATGCAAAAAAATATACCAGTAAGAACCAATGCCAGATCAGCCACTATATTGCCTCAGTTTGTAGGATTAAAGTTCCAAATACATAACGGGAAAGAATACGTTGAAGTGGCGATTTCAGAAGATATGGTGGGCAACAAATTGGGAGAGTTTGCTCCAACAAGAAAGAGATTCAGATACACATTGACCAAGAACAAATAGATAGTCTCGACAACCATGTACATATATACATATATATATTTATATATTTAATCTTTATAAAAAAAAAAAATGTCGAATTTCCTTTAATTTCATACCTCAGCCTATCAAAAGGAAAAAAAAAAAAAAAAAACACAATTCACATGTCAGTCCCTAGGATCGTCTTGTTTCATTAATTTTTTTTCTCTGATTTTCCCTGTTCTATCAATAATAGGCCAGTTCCCCCAATTACTCAATCTCAGTACTAAACAAGTGGCATTGTCTGCGTTTTTCCCTGCAACAGCTGCTAAAAAATTTATTACTTCATCACATGCAAACTGTGGAGTAGCTTTTCTTATACCTCTGTTGTTGACAGAAGTGGTTACGATGTCTACAATTTCTTGGTCGCTTAAAACATCTGTGACTCCATCTGAAACAAGACATACAAAACATTCATCTCCTCCAAATTGTAATTTATTTTTTTCTTCGTGATGTAAATTCTTTGTATTTCCTATCAAATATGAATATATATCTGGTTCACACGATAATCCCATTGATTTCCCATGCAAATCGCCAAAACTTCTCGTATTTGCATACATGTTTAAAAATCTTTGCTCTCCAAAAGAGTCCGTAGATATGCTATTGTTATTATCATCATCGGTATCATCTATCTCCAAAGTTTCCTTATTATCAGAGGAAACTTTTAGTCTCTTGGTTTCTTGAATATTATTTGGATGATGTAACATCGTTAATTGATGAGCTTTCCCATTTTTATCACATAGAAGTACTTTACAATCACCTACTTGAACAACACACAATTTTAATAGATTTTCTGAATTTGTGAAAAAAACATCTCTAGTTGAAGAAGGTAATGTTTCATCTTCATTATATGGACTCAATAATATAGAGCTTGATGTTGAACCACTGAATTCATTGTCACTATTACTATTACTATCGCAGTTTTCAATAACTTTGTGTATATCCATATCGAGAAAACTTTGGAAAATCCTTAATCTATCTAATTCTGTTAAAAGACTAGTTTTATCTATAAGATTGCCGCTTTTATCGAAAATCATTCTACTTCCAGTATCGTTTAAAATTTGCTCTCTCTTGGTAAAGCAATTTACGATAAATCGATTATAATATTTTTCTCTTTTAGTATATATATTATTCCAATATCTGCTTTCTGGAAATTTTTCATGATATTCTTTCAACAGTTTAAAAAAAGCCCCTTTATTTGGTGTTGTACGTGCTAATTCTTTTGACATGTTTTCACTAAGCCATTGACTAGTTTGTTTACCGCCATGTCCATCAAACACGTTTATATTCAAAACTGGTTTTGTAAACAGATCGCATGTACTACTACTACTATTATCATTACTACAACTACTATCAGTGTTATCTGTTGAATTCACTTGTAATTCTAAATTGGTATTCATTAATTTCAACATAGATATCGAATATGCATCTTCGTTTTGAAACCTATTAATTCTACTAGAGGAATGTCCAATATATGTGGGGAAAGCATATAGATCCAGCTTTAACTTTCCCATAACAGAATTGTGTGGCACCCATCTTATAAAACGTTCTGCCAATCCCATAGGTTTCTCGTGGGCCACTTCTTTTTTTGAAATACGTAGAGAGATAGGTTTATATCCAATCATTCATTTTATGTGTTTGCTGCATCTTGAAGATGTCCTTAAAAGGCATCAACCAAAATGTATGATACAGTCACGTGTAAAATGGGGGTAACCGACTTTTCTAAAATTTCAGTCTTTCCTTTTCTTTCTGTCTTTCATTTTTCCAAAAATTCTTTTCACCGAAGGTTGAGCTAGACAGAGTAAGAGATGAAAACTGCATTAAATAAAAATAAAGTAATCAATAGTCAACAGGAAAAAGAAACAAAAGTATCCAAAGTCAAAGATGTTGAGCATATTTAATAGAAGTAGTGCAACTACAAGTTACCAAGTGATGAACTCTTTGAGAATAGTTCCAAACTCTTTTGTTAGTATAATGGCAAGATCAAATTTCCATTCCAAGACAAGACCATCTATTGAAAAGAATACCCAAACTAATAATAAAGTATCGCTAGCTCAATCTCAGCAGCTTATCAATCTTAAGCAACACGGCAACTATGCCGGTTTCCATACTGGCACACCTGCATGGGCAACTTTAAACCAAATAAGAAAAGGTGCTGTTTGTCCTAATAAGAAAAAAAGAACAAAATCCCCAGACTTACAGAACTGTCCAATCAGAAAAGGTGTTGTATTAAGGGTAATGATTTTGAAACCTAAAAAACCAAATTCAGCCCAGAGAAAAGCTTGTAGAGTCAGATTGACCAATGGGAACGTGGTCAGTGCCTATATACCTGGTGAAGGTCACAATGCACAAGAGCATGCCGTTGTTTATGTTAGAGGCGGAAGAGTTCCCGATTTACCCGGTGTCAAATACCATCTTATTAGAGGTGCAGGTGATTTGGCCGGTGTTGTGAATAGAGTCACTTCCAGATCGAAATACGGTGTTAAAAAAGCTGTCAAGAGTGATTGATCTTGCTCCAGATAAACCATGTACATACTTACAATAATAGATACATATACTTAGATATATATGTTATAAACACACAGTTCATATACTCTTTTCAAGTATACGATTGTGATTTCAATCATGATTTGAGTAATTCTTTTTGTATTACCCGAAGTGCAATACTTATAAAAAAACTCTCAGTTCCTCTGTTTTCATTGTTTAATGGAAAAAACCTCTTTCGGGTTTGAATTAAGGATTACTGTTATTGAACTATTTATAGATAGTTCTCTTTTGACTTTCCTTCAAATACAGGAAGAAAAAAAGATATTATATAACATCATCAACCTAAAATAAAATGTTACATTTACCTGCTAATAACCTACTGTTACAAAAAACTTTAAACGAAGCCATTGAGGCTTATTCCAAGGGTAAACCTATTATCTTGGATAGAATAGTCAGTGACTTTGATAATACTACATTCCACGTATCTAGTTTAGAAACCCAAGCTGGTGAAGTTGATCCAGAAAATTTGGTATTGTCAATTAATACGAGAGCATGGACTTCAATTGTCAACTGTAAAGCAGCAGCAGCAGTCACAACAAATGGCTCTTCTACTAATGATTTACCCAACTTTATCATTACCAAACTAAGTTTGCCATCAAATGTTGTTTCGCTAGCCTCTGATGTTGAACCAGGTTATCATTTTTCTATTGAACTTAACTTGAAAAATCTAACCGTTGAACATTTAGATAAATTATCTTTATTAAAAATCTATATCTTAAGTTATCCATTTCAATTTGCTATTGAAGATTTTGTTCAATTGAGCAATGAAATTATTAACGTTGCAGATGAAAATCTTGATGGAGGAATCAAACAAAGTGATTCTATTTATAAAGTCGATTATAGAAATGATGAAAG
The DNA here is from genome assembly GCA_030580555.1 of Hanseniaspora taiwanica (nom. inval.). Taxonomy (NCBI): domain Eukaryota; kingdom Fungi; phylum Ascomycota; class Saccharomycetes; order Saccharomycodales; family Saccharomycodaceae; genus Hanseniaspora; species Hanseniaspora taiwanica (nom. inval.). The sequence goes on along the minus strand of JAKTSY010000009.1, from coordinate 79,777 downwards.
TTTTTATGTGAGATCATCAAGTGATAGAATCACTGTTATTTTCCAAACGTCGTTCCAAGATGAAACAGATCAAATTTTCGGGAAAGTTTTCATTCAGGAGTTTGTTGATTCAAGAAAGAGAAACAAATCCATTCAATCTTCTCCACAAGTTTTATACTCCAGTGAACCACCTTTAGAAATTCAATCGGTTGTTCCATCATCTACAACAAAACAAAAAAACAAAAACACCTTTATTACATTTGTTTTGTTTCCTAGACATCTAAGTACTCCAGAATTACAATTTAAAACAATTTCCTCCTTATGTTTATTTAGAAACTATTTCCATTATCATATCAAATGTTCAAAAGCTTATTTACATAGTAGAATGAGATATAGAGTTGGTACATTTGTTAAAGTTTTGAATAGAGCAAAAGTGGAAAAAAATGAAGATGAGAGAGATATAAATAAGAGTGGGAGCAGTAACACTGATAAAGATTCAGAAAGAAGAACTTTTACAGGTAAAAAAATGATGTACTAAATAGTGTGCCGTTACAGTTGAAAATTCTTGTTTGTGGTTTTGTAGTTATTATGTATTTTTAATCTTTACAATTCAAAAAAAAAATGTGTTTCCAACCCGGCTCTTAAAAGTGTCTTTCTTTTTCACTCTCAATTACAATGAAGTTGGAAAGACAAAACAAAAAGAAGAAAAAGCAGAGGACTAAAAAAAAAATTTTATTGAAACGAACGCATTCGGATTTATATACCTTGAATCAAAACCAATACAATCAAAATAAAGGGAACAACCTAAAAACCACAAAACAAAAACAAGAAAAATGTCTTTTTTTGGATTTGAAACAGGTGGTCAGCAACAACAGCAACAGCAACAGCAACAGCAAAGACATCAGAAATCACACAGAAACAGTACTACAAATGAACTAGACTTTGACGAAACATACAGAGGGTATGGCCATAAAGCCCGTAAGGGACATGGGAATGCGTTGCAAGATGACGAGTACGATGTGATGAACAGTGAAACTTTTGGGGATTTTGCCACTGAAGATTTGACTACTGAGTTCGATTTTGGATACGGTCTTTCTTCAACCACCGAAACATCTGTTCCACAGCAACAACCACATGGGGCCTCTACCATGACTAGTGTTCCGCCTCCTATTTCGTATGCGGCTATTGCTCACCAACGTTTGGATGCACAACATGTTGGAAATGCTTCTTCAAGCGAACCTGTTTCGAAAACAGAGATGAAACCAATGCAATCTTTGTGGGGCAGCGATGACGTTTTGCAAGCAGAATTGCCACCAAAGCAAGAACAGCAAGGCTTTTTTGGGGGTTCTTCTTTACCATCTCAACAACAACAACAACAACAACAGTTTCCCTTTGGAATGGGGTTCCCTCCACAAATGATGCAAAATGGTGGGTTTCCTTTACAAATGAACAATCAATTTCCAAATATGCCACCTAACCAATTAAATGGACAATTTCCAAATGGCTTCCCACAAAATTTCAATCCAGGGCAATTCCCACCTCCTCAAATGAATGGTCATTTTCCTCCAATGGGCGGGCCAATGAATCAACAGTTTCAAAATATGCCTCCTCCCCCTCAACAACAACAAATGCCTCCAAATATGCAACAACAGCATCCAGGGCAGCAAGGGCAACAAGGACAACAACAACAACCAGAAGAGTTTGCTAGTCAGCCAAGAGGTGGTGTGGAAGAGCAACCACACTCAAGTGGCTCTCTAGGGTTCCCACCAATGATGAACGATCCACTATTATCACCACAACCTCCTAAACCGCAAGCCATGAATTCAATGCAAACATTGAACATGGAAGTCAGTGGGATGCACATCAATGGGAACAATTCTCATAATTCTCGTAAATATCAAGTTTTAAATCCTGATGAATTAAGAATCAGACAAGCCAAAGTAGAAAAAATCATGAAACATTCTGGATTAATGACTCCAAGAGATAAAGATTTTATTACTAGATTTCAATTGAGTAAAATTGTTAATGAAAATCCATTAACTAGTGATTTTTATTATCAATTTTTCAAAATTATGAAAAATGATGGTTCCCAAGTAGATAATAAAGATGCTATTGCAAGAGCATATTTGGATATATCTGGACATAGATTGGGTGGTAGATACAAGAGTGTTCAAGTTGCTTTACAAAGAATGCAAAATCAAGTGGCTGCCGCAGTTACTGTTGCCAAAGAAAGAAACACTGTTTTAATTGATCCAAGAAGAAGAATTAAAATAGGCGGTGATTTAGAAGTTTCACCAAATGAAGAATTTGACTCCTCTTTACAACCAGGACATGCAAGTAGAAGAAGTTCCAGTGTTTCTCCACATGATATTTTATTCAAGAACAATACTAAAAATAATAGAAAAATGGCATTAGCTTTGATTGAAGAAGTTTATGATGAAGTTTTGTTATTAGAAACTCATTTGAGAAGTAAAGAACAGATTGATTCATCATTTTTATTTGAAATTGTTTCCGAAAACGTTGTATTATTTTTATCAGTTAGTAAAGGTGTTAAAATCGTTCCAAGAGTTTTCAATTTTTTCACTAAAGAACAAAAATTTGAAGTTTTAACAAAAATTTTAAGTAAATTAACAGCATTAGATATGATTGCATCATCTTCATATAGTATTCAAGGTGTGAAAAAATTTACTAATGAACAAATTTTTACTTTTAAAAATATTTTCTTAAAAATTGTTTGTTCATTTTTAAGTACAGCAGAATTCAATGAAGTTTTAATGTTAATTACATCAATTCTTAACAATAATAATGTTTCCTATATTTGTACATCCAAAATCGGTTTGAATTTGGTAACAGTTTTGATCAATAGAGCTGCTTTGTTTAAACAAGATAGAAGTTCAAGTAATATGGAATTATGGAATGACATTTATGATAGATTATTCACCTGTTTGGAAACAAAATTGAAATTAGTTTTCCCACCTCAAACGTATTATGAAAATAATGATAACAAGAGCAGTGAAGATGGAGAAACATATATTTGGCAATTTTTTGCAAGTTTGGCTCTAAGTGGTAAATTGAATCATCAAAGAATTATTATTGATGAAATTAGAGATAACATTTTTGACACTATTGCACATGCAGAATCATTGAAGAGTTTTAAGGTATATCAAGATTTAAATTTATTTTTAAATGTTATGGGATTGGTAGCAAGAGATGGTGAAATAGGTGAGTTGTAGTTTTTTTTTTTTATCTTTTTGCCATTGGTTGTGGTATGTTTGTAAGTAAGTTGAAAAAAAAAAATGAAAAAATTAAATATGTATTATCTATGCTTTTAATTATATAAAATTAATAATTAAATAAGTAAAATAAATTTGAACAAAAACGTACAAACAAGCAAACAAAGTTTATTTTACTTTGTTTTTTTTCAAAGGGTACATCGACCTTTTTTCTGTAAGGGTCCTTTGTGGAAATTTACATTTGATTTAATTGAAATTATTGAAAGTTTATTTTCGGAAACAAACGTTTGACACCAAAGGTTTCCTTGCTTATTTCATTTGAGTTTACCCACGAGTTAAATTGTTTTTTTTTTGTATGCGTTTTTATTTTTTTTTTAAGGGTTTCTTGAAAGCGATTCATTGAAAAACAAACAAACTTGTAAACATTTAAACACATTTATCAATTAAACAAACAGCCATATAGAGAACCCCAGAAAAAAGCAATGGAAAGCAACAAGAAAGATATTCAAAATTCATCATCAGTCGATCATATAAATGATGTTAGAATTTTTTACAAAGTGGTGAGAACAATATTGGAGGAAGACTACCAGTTTTTAAGTCTTGTAGACAGTGATGTGATATACAACAGTCCACATGAGCGAGAAGCTCCGGTCTGGACTATTAAATGCAAGCCAGGTCATTTCAAAGAAGACATATACGACATTGATTTTATTATTGTTTTTATTGGAAATATGAAATACTTGGTTTCGGCAATAAACAGTTCCGATGATGTTATTGGGAGTAAAATCTTCATCAAGAATGCAGAAAATAATTTTTTGGATTCTGATTTGAGATTGTTTATTGACAGTGTTATCAGCAAACATCAAGACACAGAAATTTTTTCATCAGGTAGTTTTTTGAAGAATAATCAACAAGCAAAAACAGCATCATCGCCTTCTGCGTCTTCTTCGCTGTCTTCTTCGACCTTGAAGTGTAACAAAACTCAGAAATTGCCTAATAACAATGCTGGAAAACAGCGGCCCAACGATATGCCTGGATTTGAAGATGAATATGAAGTTCAACATAAATTAGGAGGATATGGCAATTTTGCTAAAAATATTGTAGGAGACGAAAGCCATCGCCCACAACTACCAAGTAATTATGGAGATAAAGATTTATATCCAATGGGTGTGAAAAATGTACTGAATGAACAACTCACTAAACCTTTGGAATTACCTAATTTACATAATCCTCACCAACCCTCACATGGATCATCACCATTACCACCTAATTTAGAAGCACAAGGACGAGGAAAAGGAGGAGGAATGTTTTATGATCCTTTAAGAGAAATGCAAAAAAATAAAGAAGATAATAGAAGACCTGATGGTTCTAATTATCCAGGAATCAGATATGAAGATCCATTTGGTCCAGGCGGATCATCCTCAATGAATAACAACAACAACAATAACAATCCATTTGGCCCAGGTGGTGGTGCGCCTGGTATGTTTGGTAATGGATTTATGTAAATGCAATCATTTTTTCAGTTTCTTTTAGTCACTTAGTCATTACATCGTTTTCGTAATATACACACAATTATATATATAACTCTACATACTTATATTTATTTAAAACTAAATGATTCCAAGAGTTGTCTTTTCTTATTTAAACTATTTTTTTTTATCATTTTTCATTTTTTTTGTATTTTTACTTTTTATTTTTGTTGTACATTTTTATCACCATCTTCATAAGCATAAACTGCAATGGTTTTACCCATTTGTTTATATATATATATTCTTACATCTTTTTCTTGTAAAAGAGCAAATCCATCTTTTAATTCAATTTGTGATAGATTATCTACGTCATTTGTTCTTTCATTACCAACACCACTTGTATCTATAATATCGTTATTTTCATCAAATGCAATGTGTCCAATAGCATTTGGAATTAGTTTGCTTAGATCCAATTGTTTAGCTGTTTCCATTTTTTTATTTTTTGTAAACTTGAGGTGTTACAGTTGTGTTGTGTTGTGTTGTGTTGTGTTGTTATCGAATGATTTCCTCAAGTAACAAGGCAACGTTACAAGTAAAAAAGATAGAACATGTGAAATTAATCATTAATTTTTCAACACTTTTATCAAAATAATGCAATGAATAATAGATCTATTTATGATATGAGAACTACGTAATTCGGTAAATTTGATAAGTCTAACAATGAGGTATTATTAAGTATATTAAGGGCTTTAAGAATTTACGGTGGGTTAACTTATTTTTTTTTTTTTTTTTTTTCGCCTTCGTGTCAGGATGTCGGATCATTTTAAGAGAAAGACAAAAAGACAGAAAATCAAGAATTTTTTAAAAAAAAAAAAAAAAAAAATAATTAAAAAGCACGTGATGGTGCTGTTGGTATTATTAGGGTTAGCTTTTCAAGATATTGAGTCAATATTTCAAGACAATAATTTGAGCCAAAAAGTTTTCAATCTTTAAACCAAAATTTTGTTGAACTCTTAAGGAAAAAGACTTTGGGCGGTTGTTTTTTATTTTTTTTTCTTAAATGATCTTTAAACGAGGGTGTGTTCTATATATATGATATAAAGATTCTGAAGTATCGAAAAGAATTGAAAAAGCTTCAAAGACTCAACAAGGACAAGACAAAAAACATGAATACAAGTGCTATAGTGTTGGGGTTGTTGACACTTTTGGGGATATCTACTTTGGTATCTCTTTCTATTATTAACAGATATCTAGTAATCAAAAAGAATTATCAAAAATTTATGAGTGTCGTATGTGTTTTAATCATTAATATGATTTGTTTACTAAATATCACATATTTATTACCAGTTGATATTTGGGTACACAAATTTAATGTTAAAGATGAAGATTTAGAAAAATATCAAAGATTATGTTCCTTATTTGATTTTACATGGTTAAGTGTTTATTGGTTTCAATTTCTTTTGTGTTGGTTTATTATTCCAATAATGTTATCATATATGGAATTGAAATATGTTGCACCTATGGAATATAAGAATAATAACAGCAATACAACTAACAATTCAAAAAATTTACAAAAATTAAATTTTATTTATAAACTGAAAAAATCTATTTTGATTAATTTGAAATTTTATGGATTTGCTCTTTTAGGTATTGTTATATCTATTATTTATTTGAAAACATTGACAAAATCAAAAATTCAAATCAAACCATTATTAATATCATTAACTCATTTATATTCAATCACGTATACATTAGTATTATTAGCATATGGTTTGAATACTTTACCATTTACATTTTTAACAAACAAGAAGAATTTTTTGAAAAAAAACAGCCAAGGAACAACAACAAAGTTGAACGAAGAAACTCGTTTATTTATGAAATTAAGTAAATTTAATGATGATATGAATGAATGTAAAATTGGTATTGTTGAAAATTATTCACTGATAATGAATCCAAATAACTTATTGAATACAGAAACTTCTCATGTTCAAGAATTATTACAAAATTGTAAAAGAGAGGTTGAAAGTATTTTTGTTTTGATCAAAAATGAAAATGAATTGAATAGTAGTAGAGTAGATTTTACTAATGTCTTACACAATTCTACCTTAAATGCAGATGCCACTTCTTGCTTACAAACTTTAGATGAGTTGAATATGTGTTACAATAAATTTATTACAGAATATTATAATTTTTTATATGCAAAAGAAGGTCGTGAAAGTACATTGAAAAGTTTAATTGTATACAAAAATTCAATTAATAGTAAAGCATCTGTTTCAAAAATTTTGAACACTATTATAAGCAATTTTACCGGATTGATTTTTTTAATTCTTTCTTTAATTGTAACTTTTGTGGAAATTGTTCCTGTGAAATTCCATTCAATGGTTCTATCAGCTGAATCAAATACTTTACTTTTGCAATCCGTGGTTTTGTTCATTTATCTGACTATTTGTTGTTTATTTTCGTTATCAAAAGTTAAAATTGCTAATTTCCATTTGATCTCTAAGGGGAACTCTAATCCAAGAAATACACTTTATTTTTCATTATACTCGAGTAGATTGTTGACTCCGTTGGGTTTCAATTTTTCAAGTTTGATTAGAGCAAATTCAACTCAATCTTTTACTTCAAGTTTCCAAAAGACATTGTATCAAGAATTATATTCATTGGTCTTAAAATTGAACAACATTTTACCACCAATTATTATTATCACTATCACAATTTCTTATTGGTTCAACTTGAAAGATAGACTGTTGATAAGATTGATTGGAAGTGAAAATTATTATCAACTGTTTGGCAACATAACGCAATTGGCTACTGATGTTTCTGAATACACTTTAGAAAATAACCATGATTTGAATCAAGATATAGAATATGCAATTCAAGAAGGTAGAAATATTTACGAAAAACATGTTAACAACTATGTCTAATTAATTCATTATATATCTAATGAAGTTAATGTGTTTGCCGCGGATGTGAGAAATGCACCGAGTCAAACGAAGAAAAAAAACCTCCCTCCCCTTCTTCCCCCGAAAACTAAAAAAAAAAAGGAATCCAAACAAACCAACAGGAAAGATCATCAAAACTGTTTTAATTGAAACAGTATTTACCTCTTCAACAACATTATATATATTTTTGTATAAGCAAAAAGAAAAGAACTATAAAAATAAGCAGCATAATCACGTTGGAAATGTATTTAATGGAAGATATACTGGGATATATAATGGTGATATTGTGGGGGGTATCTTTTTATCCTCCAATTTATGTAAACTATAAATTACAAAGTTGTCCCGGGATATCGACAGACTTTATTATTTTGAACGAGATTGGATATCTTTCTTTGATGCAATCAATGCTTCTTCAGTTCAGTTCTTCTTTGTCTAAGCTAAGTTCGTCAGATTTGGTGTATTGTTTACACGGATTGATTTTAAACATAATTATAGCTTCTCAAGTGTTAATTGGTGACAAATGGCCATGGAATTTTCCTAATTTTACGAGAAAGAAAATGAAACGGGTTTATTACCGAACTGCTCAAATCGCGGTGATATTCTGGATAGGGTGCACTATCAAATACATGTATTTTACCAACAGGGAAACCTCGTTGTACACACAGCAGGACTCCGATAAAGATCTGACACTCTATTGCAACCAGTTGTACATGATTAAAATCAGCTTGTCTTTCATCAAGTACATTCCTCAGTTTCTCCACAACAAAGAAAGAAAATCAATGAGGGGTTACTCGATGCCTGGGACGTATTGCGATATACTCGGCGGCGTTGCATCGTTTGCACAACTGGTCCTACTTGAAAGATCCAAAAATGTTTCAAGTATCGGTTCAGATACTTCATCTCTGGTGTCAAGCATTTTCAACATGGACTTTCTCATAAACAATTTTGGAAAACTTGGAATCTCTCTGGTCACTATATCTTTCCAGGCTGCATTCATAATGCAGTATTTCATTTACAGGCAAAATGATTTGAAAAAATATGGTTCAGTTAAACAATTAAAACATGCATCGAAACAACGGTCGCATTTAGAAACTATTATGGAGGTAGTATGAACAGAGGAAGAAAAACAACAAAAGAAGGGTCACTTATATATTAATAAAATTGAGGAGATACACACATTATGGACTTTATAAATTAGTTATTATCGTAATATTTATTGTTATACGGCAGAGTCATTGGTTATATCAGGTGTAGCCATGAATTTGTATTTTTTCTTAATAACAAAAACATCATTTAAAGCATCTTCATCAACAAACCAAGACACTCTTCCTGCGGCATTTTCATTAACTATACTTGATGGCAACCCCTTTTCTGGTCTTTCAATAATAGTTTTGATCACAGGGGCTTTCACAGCACCTTCCACTACAAAGGTGATCTGTTGAGAATGACAGATTACAGGAATAGTCATGGATATTCTATTTGAAGGCCCACTTGGAGCATTTTCTACAGGAATACACCAAGAATGTTTTTCTCTCAAACTTTCAGGGAAATTTGGAAATAATGATGCAATATGACCATCTGGAGCACATCCTAATAAGACCAAATTGAAAGTAGGCAATCTCACTGAATCCTTTGATGCAAATCCTCTGATCAAACAACTTTCATAATCGTCACTACATTCCAATGGATCATCTATCAAACTCTCGTTGATATGGAAAATTTTGGGTTTACCATATTTTTCAATATCGATCAGATCAAATATTTTTCTTTTGGCTTCACCATAATTACTCTGTTTATTTTCAAAAGAAACCAATCTTTCATCAACAAAATATATATCCCACAATCCCCATCTTATATCCAATCTTTTGAGTAATCCTTGATGTAAAACTTCGATTAAACTCCCACCACTTATAGCAATTTTAAACCTGGTTGATGATTTTTTCTTTGAGTGAGAAACACTCTTTCTCTTTTGGTGACTTGTATGAGTGGAATTCAAACTACCGGTGCTTGAAGATTCCTTCATTGACATGGAACTAAACCTGGACATCAGCGAATCATTGCTTGGGGAATCATTTATACATTGCTTGGGAATATTCAAATGCTGAGCAAGAATGCCATTTTCGATATCATTGCTTGTATTATTATTCTGGTTACTGTTGTTATTTATATCACAGCTTCCACTGCTAGTTCCAACAGCAGCAGAAGAAGGCGAAGAAGCGGCAAGGGTGCTACATGTTGTCCCTGGTATTTGCACTTTAATGTGTTTACCTAGTGCCAGATCCTGACAATAGACAATATGGTCGGCTACAGCCTCTGCAACCCCGGCAAGTTCTGGAAATGAGAAAATCTTTGGTACAGTTGTAGTCATTTTCTTTATCTATTTGTTAAAGTCTCAAACTTGTGTTTCTTTTCTTTGGACTCTTTGTCAACAATTCAAATAAATTCGAGTTGTTTCTATGTAAATATGATACTAGTTTCCAGATATTGGAAATATAAGATAAGAAAACTATTAGGTCTTTATTTGACATCATATAATATATCATGTTTCATTGCATTAATTACTCCCCTATGTTGAGTTTTAATCAAACAGACAAAGCAAAAAAATTGTAAGCAGGGAGGGATTTTGTGTAAAATCATTTTACACGGAGTAGCGCCAAAATAAAAGTTTGTCTGTTAAATCCGAATTCATATTTAAATGAAAACGGGATTTGAAATACTAATCAAGTTAATCAATTGATCTAGTTTGGTTTGATTAATTTATATGACTGGATTTAGATATCATATTTATTGTTGATAAGATAAACATTCTTATGTGTAAAAACACATGAAAAACAAAAGGGAGGTAACCGAATACAAGTTGTAGAATACTGTGCGTTCAAACACCTAACAGGTTTAAAAAAAAATTCTATTTATATGCATATAAATATATATATATATATATACTGATGAGTTGTATTTCAGCAACAATCAAAGTCATTGAAATATTTGTAAAGTACTCTCCAGCTTGACTAACATCTCTTCCCACTCACTTTCTTTCGTAGACAATACAGTGATTGCACCACCTGCACCCAATTTCCAGTTGACGTAGTCGTTGGTGAATATGCATCTGATATTTACAGACCAGTCACCTTTCCCGTTCAAACTGTAGTATCCAGTAACCCCGCTGTAACAATTTCTTTTTCCGTCCTTTGTAGTGTTTAAAGTTTTTTCAATTGTCTGTTGCAAAATCTCGACACTCGATTTTTTTGGTGCCCCAGTCATCGATCCTGGTGGTAGTGAGTGTTTCAATATATCCAAGCCTGTGTACTGTGGTGTTTTAGTTTCTGCAAGAGAACCCATTGAAGAAGAACCACTTATAACACTGACCAATTGATAAACAGTCTCGTATTCTTCTACAGACATCAATTCTTTCATTGTGACTGTAGGTAACATTTCATAAAGATCGTTTCTGATCAAATCTACAATCATCAAATTCTCACCAAACTCTTTCCTAGTTTTCAAAATTTTCGTGGCTTTGCTCAATGTCATATCTGGTGTTTTCTTCACTGTTCCCTTGATTGGTCTCAATTCACAATCGTTTAAATCAGAATCCCATTTCAGAAATCTTTCTGGTGATGAAGAACATAAACATATATTGCAATTTGGTACATTAAAATATGAAGAAAACGGTGCAGGATTTTTTAAACTCAGTTTTTTAAATAATGTCCAACTGCTCAGTTTGCAATCACTCGAAGTGACCACATTGCACTGTGTAGTCAAACACAGCTCATATGCATCACCCTTGTGCAAATACTCTTGACACTGATCGAAAGCTTCATAGTATTCCTTTGTTTGAGGTTGATCGATGGTGTAACGACAATTATCAAATCCAATCATTGGTTCGTTATACTGCATCATTTTATTGGAAATTTCATTATCAGATTTGTTACAATGTGTCAAAGCTGTTACAATTCTGTTCATCAGTTTAACAAAGGAAGCAGCATCAGGACTTAACTCGTTGTATATGAAATAAAATTTCTCTTCAAAATGATCCCAAATTATACTTTGTTCTATTTCCACAAAAACAGAATCTGGAACATCTGGCGATAAGTCCGTTGTTCCCAATAATGGAACACAATCTCCCATCTCATAGTTTAAGATACCTAGAAACCCTCCAATAAAAGGTAAGTCCATTAAAGTATTTGAAAAGTCCCCATTTTTCAAAGATTCTCTATATTTTAATTTTTTCAACATGGTTTGAATTTCAATAAACTTCCAAAAATCAGCTTTCTCTATTTGAGAGTCCACTTTTGCAATTGACTTATCACCATTATCACTGTTCCATTTCTTAGTTGTTATAGTTTTCTCAAATAGATTATAAGCATACACACTGGATTTTTTATCATAAGGCACTCCAAAAATGGTAAACTCTCCTCTATTTTTTTGTTTCATTAACGATGACAATAGTATGAAATTTGATGGTCCGATTATTTCACCAATGTTCAAAACAATAGATGCTATATCTAACTTAGTAGAAAGCTCTCTAAAAATGAATTCTTTCACTACAAGATTGCCATGATGTGTATGATGCAAAGGATCAAGTTTTTCTTCAAATTTATCTAGAATTGGAGTTTTGTCAATTTTATTTTTAAGAGAGTTTCTCATTTCGGTTTGTTCAAATGTGTCTTTGTTCTGCTTATTATCAATCAATGTTGGAAACACCACGTTTTTAATGAAATTCTGAATTAGCAACTCACCAAGTTCAGAACAACACGATTCAGGATGATACTGAACTCCGTACCAAGGTTTATCTCTTATTTGACCCCCCATTAGAATTTCCCCATCGTCCTCATCTTGGCACTTGACCATTGGAATGACTTTGGAATCTGCGTTCAATGTTTCAGCATACGACCTCTTGAATTCAGGCAGCTCAATATGCAAAGAATGATATCTCACACTAGGAAAAATTGGTGGACAATCTTGGAAAAGCTTATTGTCACCCCTAAAAGCATTGTTTGGATTGATCAGTTCCATGTTGTAAACCTGACCATGCTTGATATTGTCCAGTTGTTTGATCTGTGCATTGCCCCAATCCTGATAGTAACACATTGCTTGCCATCCCAGACATATTCCCAAAATTGGTTTTTCGTTTAAGAGTTTGGACAAATGGGGGTCGTTGTTGTCAGTACGGAAAATATCATACACCAAGCCCATGCTTTCTTTGTCTCTAGGGTTTCCAGGACCAGGTCCTACAATTATGCAATGGAAAGATTCTACAAGTTCTTTTGATAACTGGGAAATACTATCGTTGTGGATCGTGGTTACTTGAACATCTAATCCAGGAAGACAATTAGAAATCAAATTGACCACGTTATACGTGAAAGAGTCATACGAGTCCACAAACAATACGTAAAGACTCGTTGGCATTTGTTGTTGTTGAAGGGGAGGTTTTTTTTCTTGACTTCTTATGGGGGTTTATATAATATGACATTGAAGAGAATCCATCTTAACAGGTCGCATTTTAATTAAAACGGGAGAACCAAAGAAGAAAAAAAAGTAATTTGAAAGCAGATATTTAAATCCGATTATTAAAAACAAGAAACCGATATAACTCCTAGATTTTTACGATAAAGAGACCAATAATAATACGACCACATACCTGCAAAAAATGATTGAAGTTACTGTAAACGATAGATTGGGGAAAAAAGTTCATGTAAAATGCTTGGAAGAAGACACAGTGGGCGATTTCAAAAAAGTGCTTAGTGTTCAACTGGGACAAACCACGATTGACACAGTTGCAACGGGTGCCAGTAGCAGCATTAGCGAGTACAGGGACATCCAATACAAGAGAATTGTCCTGATCAAGGGACAAGTAACACTAAAAGACCACATTACTTTGCAAGACTACGAAATCCATGACGGTACTAATGTTGAACTATACTACACATAAAAGGTGCAATGTCTCCTCTCTTTAATTATATACATTTTTGCTAAGAAACACTTAGAGAAAGTACTCTACATGTCTGGTTCTCGAGTTTTCCCTCTGATAGGAATCAGAAAATATGTCAACTTTTTCGCTTTGTAGGTCTTCTGATACAACTCCTGAGTATTGAAGTTGTTGAAGCTGTTGTAGTTTTTTCCGACCTCTGGACACTTTGCTATCTTCATTGTTTTGGTCTGCTGCTGTATGTCTGCTCATTTTGTTTTGACCATTCCCGTCATTGTTTCCCTCTTGGTCATCTTCGTCTGCTTCATAACTGTCTATATCTTCTTCTTCTTCATCAAATGCGCTAAAGAAACTTGGATTCAACAACTTTTTATTCCCGTTCATGACATTGTATTCAGGAGATTCATCAAACACATTAAAAAAATAATCATCAACACTGTATAACTCTAATATAGAAGCTTTGTTCCCACACCTATAACAGTAATTTGGTGCACTCCAAACTGTAGTCAACAATCCTCCAAAATATACCTGATATCCCTCGTTACAAAGTTGATGAGCTCTATAAATTCTGCTTATGTTGTTCATGTGACAAAATTTTTTGACAACATTGTTACCAAACAAATATCCTGCTCCTCTAGTAGAAACCTGAAAATGCTCGTCTGATGACGAGTTATTATTACTACTATTGATATTAGCAGTATTACTTTTATCGTTGTTGTCGTTTGTACTAAAAGTTTCGTCTGGATCTGACCAAACAAGATCAGCCATTGCTCCATCGTGTGGGATCTCTCTTATTCTATCTATGATTTTGATTTGTTCTATTGTCTGAATATTTGGTGAAAGTCCACCATGCACACAAAATAATTCGTTATCTATTACAGCACTTAGTATTAAATAATCAAATAAATCTGTAAAATGTTTCCAAACTTGTGAGTCTCCACCATATTTATTCAAACATTCAGTGTAAAACCCATAAGATTGGGTTATCTGTCTTGATTCATGATTTCCTCTAATTAAATGGATTCTTAATGGATACCGAAGTTTCAAAACTATTAAAAGTGATATTGTTTCAACACTGTACAAACCTCTGTCAACATAATCTCCCAAAAACAAATAATTCGTATCTGGTATTTTCCCACCTATTTTGAAAATCTCTAATAAGTCATGAAATTGACCATGAATGTCTCCGACAACTGTAACTGGTGTACTCAATTGAACCACGTTGCTCTCACGTATTAAAATTTCTTTTAATTTGAAACACAATGCTTCAATAACAATCTCGGGCAACAACTCACCTCTATACAGCCGCTCTAAACATTGATCTAGTTCCAAGCTACTAAACGACATTTCTCTATGTAAAACTGGTCTTTTCAAGTTTCTTTTTGTATTTAGGTCGTGGTTCTTCTATTTTTAACTCCTAGACTAAATACAAAGTATTTAAATTCACGTCCTTTAAACTGTTATTAGCTTTTCCCAAAGACTTGTTGTTGTTGTTGTTGTTGCGGTTGTTAATCCACCCTTCTAAACCGGCTTTATATGAAAACACGAAGTCCGAGGGCATTGCGTTTTATTTTGGTTCGGACAAAAAAACAAAAAATATTCAAAACCGTACAACATTACTTGTTTCAAAATCTTGCGGTTTTTCTTCAGATGTCTTCTGAAGAGCGTTTATGGTAGTCAGGACACTAATAATTTTAAATACTCTACTTATGTAAGATCAATTCTATGTTATGATCATACTTTCAAAAGCCCAATACAAAAAACTCAACAAAGATTACGCACATATATTACCAACTGACCTTAAAAATACCTGAAGGAACGACTGAAAACACACAAAACCTGCTTTGAATCTAAGAGCATATTTATTTATACAAGTATACCAAAATTAAAAAAATATGCCTACGTCTTACAAAGATACTTTGAAAAAAACACATGAATCTCAAAAAACTGAAGATAATTATGAGAGTTCAGTTATGAAACATTCACTAGCGTTGAAAAGCAATAATACTTTAGATATTGAATTGGAAAAAGAACCATTGGTTTCCTTTGATAAAGTTCCTACTGTTGCTACTATGGCTAGCAGTATTGGTAGAAGTAGTATAAGCAGCAATACTGAAGATAACAAAAATATGTCCATTCAGCAGCTGCATGACTTAACTGAATTTTTACAAAATCCTATTCCTGTACCAATTGAGAGTGAAAACAAAGAAAAAGCTAATGATATTGATTGTGATAATGATAATGACAAGAACAATGAGGAACTGTTTTTAACCGTACCAGACTCTCATTCAGGTGCTTTTATAAGCAAACCAACAAGAAATCCTAGTCGATCAAGATCACGATCAAGATCTAGTTCAGTACTGAGTAATTCTATACTTTTACAGCAACAACATCAGCAGCAGCAGCAGCAGCAAAGTGTCAACGATACTTCCTCAAAGTTTTCTAAATCTCCAACAAATACTCTTACTAGTCTGAGCAGCTTGCATAAAAACAATTCTGATACAGCAATGTATAGACGAAGCTCAATTGACTCTGTGATGAATACTTCTAAAACATTGCCTACTAATTTTGACGTGTTTTCTTCACATAAAAACAAATCAAATGATAATTTAAATCAAGAGACAGAAAAGATTGAAGACACCGTGGAATTTAATGCTTCTACTTTAAAAAACATAATAACTTCACAACAACAGTTAGCCTCTTTAACTAATGAAAACAGCACTGATACTGAAAAAATACGTGAAAGACCAAATTTTCCAACTTCACCTACATCTGCAATGAGAACACCAACTCATAATAATCTGGCAAATGCTGACAGTATATTCAATCAACCCTTAAATACACTATCAAAACAACCACAATCAACAAGCTCTATTGCTCATCAATTGAAACAATCTGCTAGTAACATACGCCACAACAATAAGTTTTCTCAGCACACAACCCCCTTAGAACGTGCCAGATCAGGTAGCACTTCGAGTACTAATAGTATTATCACCTCTGGGAACACGCTTTTTGCATCTTCTCCAAATCAAGGTTCAAGACAAGCTAGCAACATTAGTGTCGGCAGTAGCTCGATGGTCAAACCAATTTATCTGCAACAGCAGTATGTTATCAATGAAAAACAATATTTGAAAAAAATTCAAAATACTACTTCTTCACAAAATGATTACTACAATAGAGGTGTCTTGGAAAATAGTAATACTTCATTTGATGTTTCGAATTTCATAAACAATTCAGAGATGCAAGATAGCATGCCTTTTAGCGAGACTAGTGCGGAAAATAACGCGGAAAATAATAACGATACTAATGATGTGAGTTTTCCTGTGTCTCCAACCAAAAAATTGGAAAACTATGAGCAGGTGCAACAATCATCGCCGCAAAACATTAACAACAACTCGGCCAGTAATGAATTGTTAATAGCGCATGACATAAAATGGGAGCAACCTAACCAAACTACTCCATACGTCAACGAAAAATTTCGCTTCTCAGATCACACTGATGAATTAAATCAACCGCGAACTTTGGCAACATCATTTGTCTCAAAGAGCCCTTGTAAACAATTGGAGCGCTCGGCTACTCCAGTAGACGTTTTCAAAAACCATGTTTTAAACAAAATCAAGGGAAAGGGTATTGCAGAAATCGATTTAGAATATTTGAAAGAACTAAAAAAATATGATGTGCTTTACCAAAATGATGATTATTCTGTAAACGAAATTCATGGATTAAATGAGTTTCATAAGAATGAACAGCTTCATTTGCAAACAAAAAAAAACACTGAAGTGTCAAAAGTTACTATTCCATCAATGACTCGTAGTCAAAGCTATGTTCATGATTCACTAGACATATCGGCAAAAAGCATGGATTTGGAAGATTGTAAAATTGAAGAAAGATTAGAATGGCAAATGATGCTTACCAGAGTCTTAAAAGGGGATATTGTGCAAAATGAAAAATCTAAATTGTCAGAACTTAAAGAACAAACAAGTGGTCTTACTGGAAATTTTAAAAACAATATATGGATTGAACTTAAGGCTTGGATGAACGGGCATACTGTTCAAGAGCAGATTAAATCACTAGATTTGCTTAAAAATACTGTTGCTGATGATGTTTTTGAAAAAATTTTAAACTTCAAATTTGATAACTCAATTAAATTGGAAGACGCAGGTGCAAAAATGTCAGAGTTGTTGGAAGAGTACTACAAGATTACCTACCATTGGAAAACTTTAAAAGACATGTATGAAGAGAAACCAGTCACTGCTTCTAAAGACTTTCAAGATACCGTTGATTTTTTAACTTCGGTGGGAAATATGAGAGATGGCTTCAAAGCTACGCTTGCTGAACTATGTGAAACCACAAATTTGGAACAATATTTGCTAGAAGACGACATATTTATATCTCCAGAATGTGTTGCAGACGCAGCATTGAACTTCAAGGTTAATTTGTCTTATGTTGATAAAATTGTCAAGGAAGAGGACATAGAAGCTGCTTTCCAAAAAAACATTTTCTACAAGCATGCTCCATGGGTTTTAAAAACCAAAATTTTTTTGATCAAATATATGGGTTTGTGCAAGAAGACTAATTTTCCTATTCAACTTCAGCCATTGAGATTGTTATTGCTTTACCCTGTGAAATTAATCATTGAGGTTATCAAAACAAGACTTCAATATTCCAAAAGTTTGGTTGATCCTACAATGATGATAATAGACCAAGTCATTGACGATCTTTGTACTCAAATTAAACTTGGTGCCCAAATTAAACACTCAGTGGTCACTTCTCATTTTATGGATGATTTCTTGAATTACTTATTTGAACTTGACGAAATTTTGGAACTAGCGATCCAGCACGTTTTTGAAATGATTAATTTGAAAATAGTGAGCAAATCAACATCAATTTTCAAGTCTTCAAAAGACACAGATGAACTATTACAACATTGGGACACGTTTAAAAATTTGGGTATTTTCATCAACGAGAAAAACGGAATAAGAGTTGCTTCAAGCTACACAACATTATTTTTACAGATCTCAATGAAGTTGCATATCTATATATTGAAAAGATTAACAAAATTACCAAAATTGAAAACGGAGGAAGATATGGAAAAATGGTTAATTGAGGCTTTAGAAAGTATTGGAGCTGTGAAAAGAAAGGTGGAAAGATTTTTTAACAATCTTTCAGGCGGTCTAATCAATCAGGCAAATTTTGATATAAAGAAGATGGACCTAGTTCTAAACAATCTTAATGAATCAGATCATGCATTGGTCTACACTGGTGGTGAGCTTGAGTCGTATGGATATTACGTCATGGTTTCAAAAGAAGTACTCAAGAAGGGCAAATTTCAAAAAACAGATTTACTAAAAATATTAAACAATTCTTCGATTTGCTCTGACGTGATTCCTTCTATGGATATAAAATCTTCTTTATGTGTTTATGGAGATTCAAAAATTTATCAAAAATTCTTGAACAATCAAGAAAGCAACATTTGTTGGAGAACTTATTTTGAAAATGATACATTGTATCATTATATATCTTGTGACGAAAATGGAAAAAAAGAAGCTCCACCAGGTTTGGTTTCTTCAACAAAGGAATTTAAAGGTTCGACTAAATCGGTATTAGTGTTGTCTACCAATGAGGAGGAAAAAAATAGTTCTGATGAGAACACCAGTCAAGAGCTGCTCCAGATAGAGAGCAGTCTTAAAAACACAGGTTATGTTATACTTTTGAGACCAGAACATCCGATTGTGTGGGAGGGTGCGTATCATATTTTGGAAGATGCTCTTTCTGTAGCAGATTTAAAAATAGATGTTATTAAGAAAAATGCCTCATCCTGTCCTCAACTGTCCTTATTCACTGCAGGATCTTCGTACTGTACTGAATATCAAGTAGAAGCGTTTCAAAGTGCAATGCAAGAATCGGTCCAGTTGAACAGTAAAGTTTGCTCTGTCGAGTTCATTGATAATATTTTACAAAGAATCAGAAACGTTTTTTACAAAATGACTACATCACTTTTGGACAACTATCCAAAAATTGTTTTGAAAGTTGACAAGAGGTTCCCCAGCAGTGAAATTTTAAATAATGGGTTCATGTTTTGTAGAGATTTTTCTCGGAGCTATTTAGTTACACACGAACACCAATTAAGTGAGGAGATGAAAACCAATATAATTTTAAAAATCATGCAGTTATCGATTGAATGGGTGGGATTTATAAGCGATAAATGCAATCCCACTGATTTGAAAACTTTCCGATGGTGTGTTCCTGCCATGGAGTATGCAATGAAATTAACCTCGGGTTATAATGTTTTAGCTCTTTCCCAGGATCAGTACAAGGATTTGAGGAAAAAAATATCTGGATGTATGTCTTTGTTAATTTCTCATTTTGATGTTATGGGTGGGCGTGCTCGTGCCATGGCTGCAAACAAGTATTTGGCTATTACTCAACAAAAACTTGCTGGTAGTCAAATTCATTTAGATGATTATGATGATGATGCAGTTTTAGCAGTTAATTCTCAAATGAGAATGGAGAGTATAAAATCTTTGGAAAGACAGTACCGAAAGAGAACTAAGCAGAAAAAGAAAGTTGGGAAAGTTTTAAATGATGCAGATCGTGAAGACAAGTATTTGGCTACTCTAGCATCATCTTTGTCTAACGTTTCTATAAAATGGAGAAAAAGACATTTTGTTGGCGGTGGTTCATTCGGTGATGTTTATTCTGCTATTAATTTAGATACGGGGAGTATCTTGGCTGTCAAACAAATAAGAATTCAACATTCTAAAAACATGGAGAAAATATATCCACGTATAAAAGAAGAGATGAATGTTTTAGAAGTTTTAAATCATCCGAATGTAGTGCAATATTATGGTGTAGAGGTTCATCGTGACAAAGTCAATATTTTTATGGAATATTGTGAAGGTGGGTCTTTGGCAGCCTTACTAGAACATGGGAGATTTGAAGACGAAATTATTACTCAAATATACTCTTTACAAATGTTGGAAGGGTTAGCTTATTTGCATCACAGTGGTGTTGTTCACAGAGATATCAAACCTGAAAACATTTTACTAGATCACAATGGTGTGATAAAATATGTTGATTTTGGTGCAGCAGAATTAATTTCAAAAACAGGAACTAAGAAATACAATATTACAAAATCTAAAGACGATAAACAAAATAGTATGATGGGTACACCAATGTATATGGCGCCTGAAAATATTACTGGTAAAAGAAAGGGCAATCAATTCGGGACTGATGATATTTGGTCTTTAGGGTGTGTAATATTAGAAATGGTTACTGGACGTAGACCATGGGCAAACTTGGACAATGAGTGGGCGATTATGTATAATGTTGCAGCTGGGCACATTCCTCAGTTCCCAACTCCAGAAGAGATGACCATCACAGGGACCAAGTTTTTATCGAGATTATTAAAACACAATCCAGATCAAAGAGCTACTGCAGTAGAGCTTTTATTGGATCCTTGGATTGTAGAAATTAGAAAACTTGCCTTTTCCACAGACGACAACTCCAATTCTTCCTCTTCGTCATCTACTGCAAACACGCCTATTTGATATGAACGGCGAAAGTGCAAATATCGCATTGATTTCCAAGAAATTATGTAAAAGTATAACAAATATAATCAGCCTCTCTTTTAGATTTGGCTTTAATTAAATCTTTCAAGCGTTTGTTGATTTTAAATGCAAATAATGAAAAATAAAAAAAAAAAAAAGTTTCTTTTCTTTTTCCTGTGTTTCTTGGTTACGGGTTTTTATATAGCGATGCCTATTTTTGTCGCAGTTTTAATCGAACTGAGTCTCTACTAGGGATGAATAAGAAAAGAAAGATAACCAACTTAGATTGAAACAAATATGGCTACAGTTTTACCACCACCTTCTAAAAAACAAAGAAGAGCGGCGCAACAAGAAAAAGAAATTGACTTGATTCCACAAGATCTTCCAAATGTTTTAGTGAAATTTCAAGCTTTTGACACTGGTGAAAGTGTGGGTGGATCAATCAGGGTTCCTGGTGGGATTTCTGAAAAGCAATTAGAGGAGTTACTAAACAATTTGCAAGGAAATACCGAAGAACCAATTCCGTATAGTTTTAGTTGTGAAGCCAATGATAAAAATGTTGATATTCAAGACAATTTGTACGAATCGATTTTGAAACCAGGACACAAAACCACAGAAGACTTCATCACGTTGGTGTATACCCCAAGAGCCGTTTTCAAAGTTAAACCAGTGACCAGATCGTCTTCTGCCATTGCTGGGCACGGTTTCACGATTCTTTGTTCTGCATTTGCACCAAACACAAGTGCACGTATGGTCACTGGGTCCGGAGACAATACTGCAAGAATCTGGGATTGTGACACACAGACTCCTGTGGCAACATTGAAGGGGCATACCAATTGGGTTTTATGTTGTTCGTATTCTCCAGACGGTAAGATGATTGCCACTGGTTCGATGGATGACACAATTAGATTGTGGGATTCTGCTAAAGGTGAAGCTCTAGGTAGCAAGCCATTAAGAGGACATGTGAAATGGATTACAGGATTAAGTTGGGAACCTTATCACCTTGTCAAAGAAGGTGAGTCTCCCAAACTAGCGTCGTCTTCCAAAGACGGTACTATTAAAATTTGGGACACTACTAGAAGGGTTTGTTTATACACATTAAGCGGGCACGCTAGCTCTGTTTCCTGTGTAAAATGGGGTGGATCCAACATTATATATAGTGGTTCTCATGATAAAACTATTAGAGCATGGGATATGAACCAGAACGGTGCATGTATCAACATTATGAAATCACATGCCCATTGGGTCAACCATTTGTCTTTATCTACAGATTCTGCTCTAAGAGTTGGTGGATTTGATCATACTAGTTCCAAGATCAGTTTAGCTGATATTGATACTAAAGAATTAAAACAGAAGGCTTTACAAAATTATGAAAAAGTTGCTAAAAAAAATGGTACTCTTGAAGAATTAATGGTTACATGTAGTGATGATTTCACCATGTATCTGTGGAACCCAACCAAACAGAATAAACCTGTTACCAGAATGACTGGTCATCAAAAGTTAGTCAACCATGTAGCATTTTCACCAGACGGAAGATATATTGTAAGTGCCTCTTTTGATAACTCTATCAAACTATGGGACGGGAGAAACGGTAAGTTTATTTCGACATTCAGAGGGCATGTTGCTCCAGTGTACCAAGTCTCATGGTCCTCGGATTGTAGACTATTGGTTTCGTGTTCCAAAGATACAACTTTAAAAGTTTGGGACGTGAAAACTAGAAAATTGTCTGTAGATCTTCCGGGCCATCAAGATGAGGTATTTACTGTTGACTGGAGTGTGGACGGGAAGCGTGTTTGTAGTGGTGGTAAAGATAAAATGGTTAGAATTTGGACTCACTAAGGGCATTGAGCTGCCTTTATATATATATATATATATATATCTTTTGTATAATAATTAAAACTCTCATCTTTATTGCGCTTTTCTCGTTTCTTTAATTAAATGATATCCGTGTCGCCTTTGAAAACGGTCTCTCGGGATTTCATTTTATTTTTTTCTTTCTTTAAGATCTGTTCCTCTGTTTTTTTCATGTAACATCTAAGAAAAAATGAATAGGATTAGGTCATCAAACCAACAACCAAAGATAATGATGATGAGTGTTAGAGGAATGCTGCGTGCACAAGCAGGCTTGAAAACTGGATTGCCAAAGGCTCTTTTAATTTCCAGAGCTCATTCAAATACCTGTTCCAGCGAGCTACCACATATACACAAAGAATCCGACATTCCTACCGATTTTAAAATTTTTCCACCTATGGCTGATGTCAAAGTAGAAGACCTAGTAGGGTCCGAAAGCTTTAGCACTGAAAAATATTTTGTTGCTAGAAGCAGTCAAGGGAATTTGCCCGTTTATACTGATTTCAAAAACGGAATAGAGTACACAGAAGTCAGAAAAATCGAGGGAAACAGTGTGAAGTTGAGAGATGATTTAGCTGCAAACTTCCCTAAAGTAGATAAAAAGCACTTTAAAGTAGTTCCACAATCGAACAAAATTGTCATCAAGGGGAGTTACTCGTCTCAAGTCAAAAAAATCTTGTCCAACGTCTTTTGATTGACGTTTTTTCCTGTACATATGTATATATTTTCAACACATCTATAATGTAAGAGTTAAAATTAAATTCTATAAGCGAAATATAAAAAAAGAGAAAGTTGATTATTATTATTATTATTATTATTATTATTATTATTCATCAAGAGTTTTCTTGCTGAACCTCTTGTTTTTCCCAAATGTAGACGGCATCCGAGTATAAAAAGATATTGTCAACAAAGTCGTGGATAAAATCTGCAGATCTGGATTTAGCCATTTCTTGAACAATGTGAACCCCATTGAAATATTTTTTACTCAAAGTGCCCAAATAATCACTGTTGATACCACTGAAGATCTTAGATTTTCCAATCAATTTGTAATCTGTTTCGTTACTTGCCTTTGGTGGTCTTGGGAATGATCCCATGATGTAATTAAAGTTGTTCCAGTTTTCAACCAAAAATGTTGTATCTTCAGATTTATCGTAGGTAACGTTATTTGTATTCAATTGTCCAAATAGTGAAACACCAGTCATGCAACTTGGAACATCCATATGCACTGTAACGTTTGAAATATTATTTGAAACAATGTAATTATTGAAAACTTGCAAAGCTTCACCACCTGGATAATTGCTAGATGAAACGTACATGAAAACCAATGAAATAAACAGTGAAAAAACTGGAGATAAGGAAACTAAAATTGGAACAATATATCCAAAGTTATCTTTGTAGTCAACAGCTGCAAATAGAGCTGAAGCACCGGAAGAACCTACTAAAGTGATTGCAGGAATACAATAGATAATAAATCTCCATTCTTTATGTGGTTGCAGTGACATGATAGCAATGTACAAAATCGATGTATACCAAATGATTTTCAGGTTTTTATTGAAACAAGTTTTAAAACCAAAATAGTTTAAAAATAAAACAGTTGGAGGGAAAAAAATCATAGGTAAGTATTTTGTGAAATAAGCAGTGACCGGTTCTGTTCCCCATTGTTGTGCTTTGTTGTTGATAATATTGAAAACAAAAGATTCGACTTCTGGGACTGTCCATTTTGACCAAAAATATGAATCGATTAAAAGAGAGATGGATCCACCAACAAAAACCCCAACAACAATTTTTTGTAGAATTTGAAGACCAATTTTTCTCTGTTTGTTTTGAGAATTTGTTGATTTTTGAGAAATCCACCACACAATAGATAATGCAACACAAAAGACACCCAATTCCATTCTAAAGACAACTCCCCCAAATGCTAATAATCCAATAGCTTTTTGATAGCTGCCATTTAAACAAAGTGCCAAAGCGTAATTACACAGTGGTAAACTTATAACAAAATTCGGTAAAGTTCTTGATGCATAAAACATTAGGTGGAATTGAGACAAGATGAAAAGAGTAAACCATATACCGATAGAAGACGAAGGGGCCAACTTGTTGATGTTTACAAATTGGTCTTTGTCAGTTTTTGAAATTTTATCCACCATTGGTGCTTTTTCCTTATTCATCCATTTCAAATCTGTCTTTTGAGCTGTTTTTCTTAAATAAATTAGGGAAATTGCATTTGACAAAAGAACGACTGCTCTTGTTAAAAATTGAATATTTAGTTGTGTATGATTGACTGAGTCATTGTAATGGTTGTTAATAATTGAAAGAGGCTTAACAAAAATTGCTAAGATCAATGGCGAAATAAATGTTCTTGGAACAACGCCTGGAAATTGAACATGGTCGTATTTTGATATGTTTGAAATTCCGTGGTTCAGTATATCGAACACGGCTTGTAATGTGAAACTTTCCTCTACTTTTGTGTATGGTGCCATTAGCAAGTGCACAAACATGACAGCGATGATTAAAAAATCAAAGACATAGACATTCGAATTGAATTCTTCTTCTTCTTCTTCTTCTTCTTCTTCTTCTTCTTTAGGGGTTTCAAGAAGTGTTATTTTTTCTTTTTTTTCTCTTTCAACAACAATCTCTTCTATAACTGACTCATCTTCAATTTCTTCTATTCTACTTTTGAAAGAAGTGGTTTTACCGAAAATTCCATCAACGATTTCATCAGCAACTTGTTCCATATTGGACTCATCATCGATTTCGATGTTTTTGATCTTGCTCTGTTGTCTTGCTGACATCTTTCTTGTTGCTTTGCTGTATTTTTCTCTCTTAGACTTTTTTATCAATTAGTTAATAACTATTTCAAAAGCATTGCATTTATATATATATATTTTCAAGAAAGTGGTTGTGTATATCATAATTGCGGGATTAAAGTATTGTGATACCTTTGCTATGAAAACACGCATCGTTTTCCAGAAATATCACTCAAAATCGGGCTATTCGGCAAAATTTCCAAACTTTTTTTTTATATATACAAAAAGTCAAGATCTGACTAACTAAAAGCTGTATAAATTATATACATACTTTTTGATTTACTTTTTTTGACAAAAGAGAGTATATCTATTCATGTCTTAAACCAACAACTTTGTTTGAATTTCTTCTCTTATTTTTTTTCAAAAAACTCTTAAATAAGAATATCAATAAACTAATAAATGAGATTTTACCCAAAACAATCAAAATTTCCATTAGAGTGAATTGTTTATCAGCAACATCCCCATATGAAGAAACAGAGTTACCACCGTATTTGACTGGTTTGTCAGTTTTGGAAACTGTGTGTCTATCACTATGTGTTTTTAAAACAGATCCATCAACATATGGATCAAAAGTCATACTATTGCTTTCATCTTTTTCACCTTCTCTAAATTTTGTAACTTTTTCAATATATTTTTTATGAATATCATTTCTATTATGTAATCTTCTACCTAAAGTACTTGAATATTTGATATTAACTTTTTTCAAACTCTTATCAACAGAATCCAGTGCATTGTTACTTTGTTTATCTTTACTATCATTATCTTTATTATTATTTTCATTTTCATTTTCTGTTTCTAAATATTGTACTTTATCCAATAAAACATCTAAACCTTGAATAACTTGACCGAAAACAACATGTTTATCATCTAAATGAGGTAATGGTTTACAAGTAATGAAAAATTGACAAGCATTTGTATTTGCACCTGAATTAGCCATACTTACTCTACCTGGTCTATCATGTTTTAACCAAAAATTTTCATCATCAAATTTATAACCAAATAAAGAAAATGCACCAATATCTGGTAAAACATCACCACCTTGAATCATGAAATCAGGAATAATTCTGTGGAAAACTGTATCTTGATAACCAACAGTGATTGCTTTATTTTCATCAACAACATTTGGTAACAAAGCTTTGACACCATCACTCAAACCTTTGAAATTAAAAGTAGTGTTTGGAACAACTGTTCCATATAGTTCAATTATAATTTCTGTTTCTTCTCTTTGTTTTGTATCAATATCATAATATTCTACTGTAAAATGTACCAATTCACTGGCTGGTGGATTTATTTCGTAAACACCAGAAGTTCCATGAGGAATAGCATAAACGTTGGAACTTAAATTTTTGAATAGAAACAATAAAAATGTAAATATTGAAAAAAATGGTGAAACCATGTTGGTTTTTTTTCTTTGTTGGTTAGGAGGAGAATAAATTCTTTTTTTTAATTTCTTTTGTATTTGGGGTCGATTAGAAGTTATATTGCAACATGTTAATCAAATATATATGTACGATACCATTGTAAAAATAAATGAATTAACATTAAATTATTGTATAGATTCTTTCGAACTGTAAATAAATGAACAATAAACAAAAAGGTAATTAAAACTTTAATATTTTTAATTATTTTTTTTTTTTTATATATATATTGCTGTTCAAATTGTCATATTGTATATCATTTTATTAGATCTATAAACAAAGGGAGAAGCAAGACAAAGAAATAAAACTGATAAAATCGAAAAAGAAAAGAAAAGAAAAAATAGTGAAATGCGGGTAAAGAATCAAACTTTAAAATAATAATTTGTTATGGTCAAAGTCCGAGCTTTATCGGACTACTGCCGTAAGGATTTTTTTCGGAATGTTTGGCATGTTCGGTATTGGGAAGAGGTTTTCTCTTCACCAAATACCTTAAAAAAAACCCCCCCAATTAGTCACGTGTGCAGTTTTTAATTATATTTTTTTGTATACTGTAATAGTCCCGGATAAAAAAAATGAACCCGAAAAATGTGATGTATTTGAAAAAAATATAATAAAATAAAAAAAAAAAAAACGGTTCAGTTTCTATTTACTTTTTTTTATATATATAGATAAGCTTTTTCAGAGGCTTTAATACATATGTATTTATATATAGAGTGTAAATACAACCGAATGATTTATTTGAATGATGGAAGTTGTAATAATATTGCTCATTTATATATATATTTGGAGTCTTTCTTAATATCGGTTCAAGTCACGATCAAGTTTCAAGAATTCTTGAAAACTTCTTTTAAACAAAAAACAACTCACAATTAGAGACTTTACAAAAAAATGACGGATAAAAAAGTCGGAGATAGTGCTTTTAATGTTTTAGATGAAGATTTCGATTTGAACAATGACAATTTAGTAGACAATCATAGCAAAGAAAACAATGCACAGAGCAATGTCGGGTTGTACTACTTATTGGCAGCACAGTTTGGCAATTCTATAATGGTTGTTTCTACAAAACTATTAGAAACCGATCCTGGTTTCAAAGATGATCCAATTGAACCAGCACAGATACTTGTTGTAAGAATGTTAATAACACTTGCAGGTACTCTATTATACATGTTTTTCAATAGATCAAGGATAAGTCATGTGCCCTTGGGTCCACCAGGGGTGCGTAAATGGTTACTGTTGAGAGGATCTTTAGGATTTTTTGGTGTCTTTGGGTTGTATACATCTCTAAAAGCATTGAGTATAAGTGATGCGATTGTAATAACATTTTTATGTCCAACAGTTACTGGATTGTTAGCTGCAATTTTTTTAAAAGAAAAATATTCAAAAGTGGAAGGATTGTGTGGGTTGATTGCATTGTTTGGGGTTATTATTGTTGTTAGGCCTACTTTCTTGTTTTCACAATCACTATCTAGTAGTGATGCAGCAACATCTTCATCTTCTTCTTCTTCTTCTTCCTCTGAACTTGAAGAAGAAGTGGAAAGTAGTTCTGCTGAAGAGAGAGTAGTTGCATCTATTTTTGGATTAATAGGTGTGATGGGAGCTTCCAGTATTTATATTATTATTAAACACATTGGGAATAGAGCTCATGCTATAATGAGTGTTACGTATTTTGCATTTTTCTCGTTTATTTTTTCATTATCACTGATTATTTTTGTTCCTGGGAAATCTTTTAAAATCCCTAAAAACAATCATCAATGGTTTTTATTTATAATTATTGGTATTAGTGGATTTTGTATGCAAATGTTGTTAACTATAGGTATACAAAAGGAAAAAAAAACAAGTAGATCTTCATTAATTATTTATTCACAAATGATTTATTCAATATTATGGGATTTTACCATTTTCCATCATCTACCAAATTTTTGGTCATGGTTAGGTATTATCATTATAACATCTTCGACATTGTATGCATTGTTTTATAAAAACATGCAACAACAACAACAACAACAACAGTATAATGAACTACCAACAATTGATGATAATGAATTCGATAACGACTTTGAACTAGACACAGTGAAAAGTCGAGTTTAAATTATATATATATATGTACATACACAAAAGACGATCAACGTCTAGAGACTCCTAAAGCTTGATTAATTTTTTTAACACATGCAACAACTTTTTCATCTTGAAATCTTTTACCTGTTAATTGTAATGCGATTGGGGCTTGTACGTAATCCATTGGATCGTATTTGATTTTCCCATTTTCATCAAACCATACCATTTTTTCGTAATTGTTTGTCTTGAATTTCATTTCCTCTGTAATAACATCTAATTCAGGATCGTGGAATAACCCAGTTGGAAATACAACATTTGGATAATCTGTTAAATTCCAAAAAGAAGTGTAACCCCAATACAAAGAATTGCCTGGTTTTTCAGCAGGTCCGACATAAGTTGGAGATAAAATGAAATCTAGGTCTAATTCTCCGAAAAGTTTTTCATGGATTTGTATTTTCAAAGTATCTCTTTTATAATTCAACATTTTATTTTCATAAACTGAATGTTCATTTCCACCACCAAATTCCAAAAAGTGTCTTGTTAATGGTAAGATAGGTTCACCGGATTCTTTCAACATTTCTAATTGAACTTTATTCCCATCAACAGTGTATAGTGTAACATTATCATGATATATTTGTTTCATTTCTTCTTCTGAATACCAGTATTTTTTCAAATCAACAATTTCAAAATCATCAGCAAATGTTTTACTTAGAGTATCAATAACGTATTGAATCCCTCTAGTGATTGATGGAATTGGAGTGACCAATTCATCATCAAATAAAACACCAATTCTTAATTTTTTCCCAGCTTTGCTTGAAATTAATGATTCTACAGAAGAATCTTTCCATGGAACAGGCACACATAACGGATCCAAATCCCAAGGTTGTCCCTTGTTGATATATTGTTCCATTAAATAGTCCAGCTCTTCAATAGATCTAGCC
Organism: Hanseniaspora taiwanica (nom. inval.); assembly: GCA_030580555.1. Lineage (NCBI taxonomy): Eukaryota > Fungi > Ascomycota > Saccharomycetes > Saccharomycodales > Saccharomycodaceae > Hanseniaspora > Hanseniaspora taiwanica (nom. inval.). The sequence continues at coordinate 49,606 of JAKTSY010000009.1, read as the reverse complement.
AATGGACCTTGACATGCAACAATGGATTCTTGTCCCTTACCACCAGAAAGTCCATTCATCAACGAAATTCTTCTTGTTGTTGGTCTGATACCATATAAATTGGTGAAAGCAGCTGGTGCTCTGATACTACCACCAATATCGGATCCAATCCCTAAAACAGAAGCATGAGATGCAATACAAGAACTTTCACCACCAGAAGAACCTGCACTGGACAACTGAGTAGACAGCGGATTTCTTGTTCTTCCAATAATCATATTCCAAGTATCTAGATGCATGATAGTTTGTGGTTGTGAAGTTCTGACATGGAAAACAGCACCTAATTTATCTAAAATTTGAACAGTTACACCAGATTGTTTTGGAATATTTGTTAAATATTGAACATATGATGCAGTAGTGATTTTCCCCTTATAATTGATTTGTTCTTTTAAAGAAATTGGAATACCATGAAATGGACCAATTAAAGAATCACCATTATTTTTTTGCAAAAAATCATCACATTTTTTAGCCTTTTCTAATGCTTCAGGAATTAAAAATTGCATAATACAATTAGTAGTTAAATGAGATATGATAGCAGATTTGATAAAAGCATTGGTAATTTCAACAGCTGTCAACTCTTTATTTTTTTGTTTTAATAACAGTGTGTCGATATCCATTTGAGAAACAATTTCTAAATCTTTTGAAGATAATAGTTTTGGTAAATATTCTAAAGCATCAATTGGCTTTGAATCTAATGTTTCAACAGGCGGGATAGTAGATTTGACTTTATTATAAAAATCAGAATCATATGCAATACACTGATTTTCTAGATCATCAGTATATTCCTTGATAATTGGAATCCATTTTTCAAAATTTTTTGGATTTTCTGTAGCGTATAAGTTGTTTGTGTCTGCAAAAGTCATTGTATGTTTTGTTTGATGGTTTTTCTATTTTCTTTTATCTAGGGAAGAATAGATCATAATGATGATATCAAAATCATTTCAACTCATTTATATACAATCGTTGGTATTCAAGATATTTCTTGATAAATTGATGTTTTGTTTTTTTTGGTTTTTTTTCAACTTTAAGATACTACTATAATATCTTATCTTCGAATCAAAGTACTAATTGAATTTGATAAGCGCTTGATATTTTTTTCATTCATGCAAATTTTCTTAGTGTTTAAAATATTTTTTTCATAAAAAAGCTAAGCGAAAAAAATGAGAAAGAAAATATATATCGCTCATCAACCTGTCGCTTAAGAAAAGTGATTGATAAAAATTGTCGCTTAACAATGGATTAAGATTTCAAAAAGAGAAAGACAGAAAGAAATGATTTATAGAAATAATATAAAATAACTACGTGAATGAATGAACCATCTCTATTATTACCAAACTATGCAAAATAATACTGTTAATTTTAAAGCAAGCTCTTAGCAGCATCTATCAATTTAAAACCTTGTTGAATATTTGAATTACCAACTCTTGTTTGCCAAGTAAAACTTCTTAATTTTTTTTTGGAACCCGTTTTTTCATATTCTTGTAAAAATCTAGCAGCAGAAACAAGTTGTGATTTACCATTAAAAATTTTTGATTTTGCTTCACCCAATAGTGTTTTAGCTTCGTTGTTTTTATTCACCTCTTTCTTCTTCGTCAAAGGTTTTTCTTTAGTAGGGGTGGTAGTAGAAGTAGGGGGAGTATTTTCATGTAGATAATAAGATCTAAATGGAGATATTTGTCTGTTAGTATGCTTATTAGCGTTATTAAGAGATGTCTGTTTTCTTAGTAGAAGTGCATAATCTTCTTCTTCTTCTTCTTCTTCTTCTTCTTCTTCTGTATCACTATCACTACCACTACTGATAGAGCGTGTATCTTGTTGTACAGTACTTAAATTACTAAAATCATCTAAATCATCTAAATCTGATGAAATTACCATATAACTTGTAATTGGATCCATCATATCTGATTCTTTCATTATTTTGTGTTTAATTTTGTATTTTAGTTTGACCTCTTTTTATATGTGTTTATATTAATAAAGGAATGTTAATTTTCTTCTCTATTATTATGTATACTCTATGTTATATATTATATTTTATTAAGGGTTAAAAATATTTAATCAATTAATTAATCAAATTAAACTTAAATCAATGAATTACCCTTTTTAATTATTATCATCAATTATACAGGAATACACAATAGAGAGAGAGAAAAAAAAAAAAAAAAACAGTTCCAATACATTTTTTGATCTACAACTACTTATATACACTGTCACGTGAAATTAATAAATGGTCATTTCTGTTATTAATACTTTTTTTTTTATAATTGAATTAATTAAACTAAATTTCCTCTTCCCATTGTATGTGTATGTATGTATGTGTATTAGCAAACTTTAAACCATGTTTTTTTTTTATTTATTTTTAGGTCAATGTGCAAACAAAGGCATGTGGAAAAGAAAAAAAACGTTTTTGATGAATTGGCTTGACACTTTTTTTTAATAATTTCACTCTTTGATCATCTACCCATGAGACTCTAACGTGTAAATGAAACAACCAAATAAAAATAACAAATACACATACACTAAAAAGAAAAAGAAGGAAAGTGTTTTATACAATTAATAAAAATTTTTTAAGAATTTCAATTACCAGTTTAATATTATAAAAACATAAAGTAATCCACTACACGGATTAGACTTTATATCTTCTTTAGAAAAGTATACAAAACAATCTGCCTGATTGGCCAAGTTGGTAAGGCGTCGCACTTGTAATGCGAAGATCGTTAGTTCGACTCTGACATTAGGCAATTTTTTTTATTTTTTTGTTGCTTCTGTTGTATCGGGCGATAAAAATACTATGAAAGAAAGAAACGCAAAGTTAAATAATCAAAAACGGAGAAAAATTTTGTTTTTTTTTTATAACGGAGTTTCTAATTTAAAGGAGGGTAAGTGATTATGATTAGTAATAATAAATATTGTGTTTTTTTTTTTTTAGCGTATGGAAAACTTTTTTATTATGATTATTTTTCTTTCATTCATTTATATTTGATAATATATATAATAATGTAGTCTGAAGATGGTGTTGAGAGAAGAAGAAAGAAGAAGAGAGAGAAAGAGAGAGAAAGACAACTCAAAACACAAAACACAAAACACAGTAACAATATCAATGAGTAATAAAAAAAGTACCGCTGCTTCATTACTTTTAAGACAATATAGAGAATTAACTGATCCTAAAAAATGCATTCCATCATTTCACATTGAATTAGCAGACGATTCAAATATTTTTCTTTGGGATATTGGTGTGATGGTTCTTAATGAAGATTCCATTTATCATGGTGGATATTTCAAAGCACAGATGAAATTTCCTGAAGATTATCCATTTTCACCACCTCAATTCAGATTTACTCCTGCAATTTATCATCCAAATGTTTATAGGGACGGTAGATTGTGTATTTCAATTTTACACCAATCTGGTAATAGAACAAGTGAAGAACCTGATAATGAAACTTGGTCGCCTGTTCAAACTGTTGAAAGTGTTTTAATTAGTATTGTTTCATTATTGGAAGATCCAAACATTAGTTCACCTGCCAATGTTGATGCTGCTGTTGAATTTAGAAAAGATTTGGATCAATATAAAGAAAGAATTAAATTAGAAGTTGAAAGATCTAAACAAGATATTCCAAATGGTTTTATTATGCCTACAAATTCAAATAATGCTTATACAAATTCATCAAAATCAAATACATTTATTACTGAGAGTAATAACCATATAAGTAATGGTAATATAATTATACGAGGAAATAATGTTGATAATAAAGAATTACAAAATAATGCTGATATAAAGAGTAATGATAATGACCATCAAGATACTGAATCTCTTTCAACTAATAGCAATAACAACAACAACAACAACAACAACAATAATAATAATAATAATAACTCTGCTGATAATTTCTGGTATGATAGTGATTTGGAAGATGAAGATGATATTGAAATGGTTTTTTATGAAAGTACAGACGATGAAGGTGATGAAATCAATGCAGCAGATGCAGAAGCTGCCACCGGTAAAAGATGATCATGATATCATTTACTTTATAAAACCTATATCTATATGTATATACTCTTTATTATTTAACATATGATCAATTATTAATAATTACTTTGAAGGGAGGGTAAACTTTTATCCTGTAAAAATAGAAAGATAACTGACAAAGTATGCTTGAAATTATTCATACCATATAAGAAATAGAAACAAAGAATCAGAAGAGACAACAAAATGTTGAAGGCAGAAAATATACAGACATTATTAGATAAAATTGCATCTCAAGAATATGCACCTCGTGTAGATATACAAAGAACAACACAGAGCATAACTTCAATCTGTCTTATCGATTTACAATCTGGGAATCTTTTGGCTCAATCTACTGGGAAAGAAAACAACGATACACAAGATATTCCATTATCGACTTTAAAACTTATGTGCTTACTGATGAAAGATAGATTCTACTCAGACCCTAAACAAAACACACCGATTTTAACAAGCAGAACCTCAGAAAATACTATGTTCATGCAAACACAGACTTACGAATTGGATATAGAAACAAATTACAATGTTTGCGTAGCCAAATTACCAGAAAATAGTTCTCTTTTACTCTGTGTCCTCGCTAAAAGTGATTTCTCCAAGGGACTTTTGAAAATCGTATTGCAAGGTTCTGTGAATCATTTCAAAGAGTTATGGGGTTATACCTTTGACTAAGCTGTTGCTGCGACGACTACTACGACTACTCTTGTATAATGGTGTATATCACGTGTATATCACGTGACAGATTTTTATTAAATAGAACTAATAACAAACGCGTTATTCTCTCATGTCTATCTGTATTTCTTCTCGCGTTCCTTTTTCATTGAGTTTTTTTAATTTCTAATGCTGGGTAGAGAAATAAATCTTGTGATACTACTTATTAAATTTACTATGATCTATATATTTAAGGCACCTTTTTTGATCTTTCTCTTTGTAAACATTAAAAGATGGAAAGAAAAACCCAACGTCTAGGCAAGATTGGGTGATTTGATGATGGTGACGATGTTGCAGAATAAAAACCAGAGAGTTCCCTTGGGTGAAACAGACGCAAATGCAAATCTACAACAACAACAACAACAACAACAACTTTCTCAAGTACAATCACAATCGCAATCTCAGGGACAAAAGAAACCAGTGATGATGCCTATGCATACTCCAGCAAAAATCATTGCTACACCACACACTGTTAACAACACACCACGCATCGAGACTCCAAGAACTGAAACTTTGAAAAGAAACCTGCAAGATATGTTTGGAATAGAGATAGATACAGAGACCGAGGACGAAGATGATGGAGACGACGATGAGGATAGGGAGAAACATTCTGTAAGGAAAGACAGTGTGATACTTGAAAAAGGAGAAGAAAAAGGAGAAGAAAAAGAAGAAGAAGCAAAAGAAAAAGAAGCTATGCCAGTGTTGAAAAAACCTAAATTGGCCCAAGGAGATGACGTTAATGCTATTTTTAAAAGATCTATTGGAGGTGCCTCTATGGTGACCCCAATGAATGCTAAAATTCTTCCTATTCAAAGTTTAGTACAAGAAATTAATGGGAAACGTAGACTAACTACAATAACAAATACTCCAAAAACTGTATTGACCACAACAACAACAACAACAAATGATAATATCAATAAACCTTCAACAATAGCAGCCACAGCAACTCCAGCTATTAAAAAAGTACCAGTTGCAAATAATAAAACAGCAATAACACCAAAAAATAATAACACAGCATCTTCAATGAATTTGAAGAGTTGGCAACAGAATTGGAGACTTATAATGAGAAAAGAAACATGTGTTTATTTTGATTTCAACGATAAATCAATGCTAAACACAAAATTCAAAGAAAATAAAGATTTTTTGAAAAATTTAGAAGTTATAAAACAAGGTTATGCTAGTCTTGGTGCAGCAATTAACTTGGTCTTCAATAAAAACGTGACCATTGTCATTTCACTCAGAGGGAATAGTCCAGATTTTATTAAAAATCTTCCAAAGACAGATGTTTTGAAAATGGCTACATCAAACGAAATGAAAATATGGACTTTGGAAAAGGCAACAAGGTTTTTAAATCATTTGGAAGTAGACTTGGACTCATTAAAACTAAAAGTTCAAAATGCTTCATATCCTATCGCAACTTCCACTGTGGCTGGTTATCTTGCTCAAAACAATCCTTCTAAAAACTTGGCTAGAATTAGAACTCCAATAGGAGGAGGAGGAGGTAACGCTAGTAAAACTAAATTGAGTCATTATTTACAAAATGAAAAAATATATGGAACAATGGATAAAGATCCGTTAGCTAAGAGAGATGATATGCATTATTTTAATAAAGATCGTCCACATATATATATCTATGATTTGTCACAACAGTTTTCTCCTTTAGTGGTTATGGAATGGAAAGTAAATGCAGCAGTTTCATCTTCAACTTCTGCTGCCCCAAATGTTGCTGCCAACACTTCAATTGCAGAGTTGCCGTATCCAACTTTGCAAAAATCCACATTTGGTCGATGTCCTTTTATTCCGGATAACGATGATGAAATGAGTAAAAAAAGAATTTTCAAAAGATACAAAAAAGACAGAAATCAAGAAAAGCATGCTTCATTTTTGAAAAGATTATACTCAACAACAGCAATACCAAATCCAGAAAATGACATTTTTGTGATTGATCAAAGCCACTTTAACAATTCTGAAAAAATGTTTTTCAAAACTTTTGGTGCTCATTCGCATGATTTTTTCCAGTCTTCTAAGACATCAACATCAGCAGCAACAGCAACAACGAAAGCAACTTTACCAAAACCCGCTCCTTCTCATGAACAGCAAGACGCAGATGATTCTTGTCAGCAACTGCATGACGCAAAAGAAGTTGTTGTTGACGAAAACGAGGAAGTCAAATTGCCAGAAAAAGTGGTTTGGAAAAGACCTCCTTTAAAAAATACTGTGTCTCCAGCAAATTTACTAAGAATGGAAACCACCAGTTTGGAAGATTCTCATACCCCAGGCTTGGTGGGAAGAAACAACAGTTTAAACACTTCTTTCGGCACCAACACCAACAACAATATCAGCAACAGCAAGAAGAGAATCATGCTGTCTGAAATCAAAGCCAGTGGTGTTCTAAATAACGAAACATCTCTGGCACAGACCGGGTCTGGAACTACTCTGACTCCTGCACAGCTGAACAACGTGCTGTTGCAAAACAATAACGGGTTGGCTGCTACGAAATCCACTGTCATTGGTAAAAACTTGACTCAGTTGAACAACAAATTTGTAACAATGGAGTCAACAACTGTTTTGAAACCACTGTCTTTGGACCCCACTGTATCTCAAGCTCACCCAACTGTTTCTGTTCCGTCCTACACTCAAGCTCCAATAGTATCAGCGGCTTCCAAAGTAGAACTTTCTAAAACATCTGTTAAAAAGAACGTCAATACTGTTGCCATGAATGCGGCAATAAGAGACAAAAAAATGGGTGGTGGTTATTGTGAAAACTGTCGTGTCAAGTACGACTCATTAAGGGCGCATATCAAGACGGAGAAGCATGTTGAATTTTCTCAAAAAGATAAAAACTTCCAAGCAATCGACTCACTCATTGAAGTCTTGCATTCATCTATGTATTGATAAACTTGTGTATACTCGTATATAGATTAACTACATTTTGCATTATACACATAGTGGCAAGTTGTCATGGGTGGTGATTTGGATTATAATATCTATTGGTTTTGTTGTCTGGGTGCGTAAGCTGTTGAAACGGGGCGTAAAAAACCAGAGGTGTTTCTGTGTGGGTTTGTAATTTTGGAATAACGGGTACGGCATGTTGAATAGGTGCATGAACGTAAGGCATGGCCAATAAAGGTGGGCCAATAGACTCGTGCATTTGTGTGTTTATTACGTATCCCTGCTGCTGTTGCTGCTGTTGCTGCTGCTGTTGAATATATGGTGAATGATACATAAATGTATTTGTTGGCTGTGGTAGTAGCAGTGTGTTCAATGGATATGGATGTTGTAAACATGGTGATGGCAATGAATTTTCATTGATAAAGCTAGGTGATAACGCACCATACTGTATATTATTTTTTTCGTGCACTTTCATATGCCTGACCATGTTTGATTTCACATTAAACGTCTTGTTGCACATGGGATACGAACACACGTGTGGTTTTTTCCCCGTGTGTATGTTTTTGTGTATAGCCAGTGAAGAAGGTCTTTGAAACCGTTTATGACAAACCTCACATTCATATCGTAATATATCATTTTTCAGTATTTTTGATGAATGTTCACGTTTTTCAGTAGAAGTTTTGTGCAATGAGGTTTTCCTATTTTTATTATTGACCTTTGAATTTTGTGAGAAAGGCATTGTTTTATGAACAAGGTTGTTTGTATTAGAGTATGTTGATGCAAAAGGTGGGGCAAATGGAGAAATGTAACTATTAAAGTTGGGAATTCTCATTAAATTTTGCTGCGGCTGCGGCTGCGGTTGTATGTAAAAAAAATCACACTGTAAAAATGGTATATTCATATTAGTATTGTTTTGATTTGGAATATTCGTATTTAAAACGTTCTCTATGTAATTACTGTAGTTATTATTCATCTTGTTTTCTGCAATAGTATTACAATTTTTCTTTTCCTTTATTTTATAATATAATAGAAAGAGCAGACTTAAATTCAAAAGTTCAGCAATGTTTAATCAGAATATTTCACTTTTAAAAATTTCTGCATCCATTGAATATGTATATGTGGTTCTGATTGTCTTGTTTTTCAATAAACACAATATATATATATATATATATATATATATATGCTTTTGAATGTGTTTTTGTTTTTTTTTCTTTTAATCAAGGTCACATATATATTCAATTTTTTTCTTTAAGCTTTTTAATTTTTAATAGACAAACATTTTTTTCAAAAATCGATATAAAAACACTGTAACATGAGAATAAAAATTACAAAAAAACACGGTATTACATTTTTTATTTTAATGGGTGGTAAGATTTTTATAATGAATTATATTTTCTACAAAAAATAGTTTGTATTGTTTCTCAGTAATTTTAATAGTTTCATTGGGTTTTTGATATCTTTTAACTATAGTTTTCAAAGAAAAAAAAATATTTAATTATTTGCAGCCTCTCGCACCATGAAGATTTTTTAAAAAAATGGAAAAAATTGTGAAAAACTGTAAAATATTGTAAAAAATTATCACAAAGACTATCCATTGTTTCATTGATTAATTCATTTATCAGTTTTCTACGCAAAAGTTTTATATCTCCTACTTATTTTAATCATCAGACATTAAAATTCAGTTGTGAATTTTATTTACCAAGTCATAATTTGTAAGTAATAAAACTATTTTCACAGAGAAAAAAAAAAAATTAAAAAAAAAATAGTGGCTGAAAACAAATTTCGAGAAACATATTACCACCAAGGAACTGCCTTTTTATTTATTTTTTTTAATGTATTTTTTTATTCATTTTTTTTTTTGGTTGCATTGACTTTTATTAAGTTTCATTACTTTTCATTTGGAGTTCTATTTCCTGTATAATCAAGTGAGCAAATAATGAATTGGAAATAAATCAAATCAAAATGTTTCATATTTTTCAACAGCGACAGCATTGACTGCTCAATGTATTTTATAACAATTTTTTTTCAACTATACATGCAGTAATTAACATATTAAAAATAAATTTAAAAAAATAAATCTAAAAAAAGTAGAAAGAAAAAAATGTTTCATTAATGAAATCTTGCTTTTGTGTTTGTTTTTTTTAAAACACCCGAGAAATTGCATATTTTGTACTTTTTCTTTTACTTTTGCACGTTTCATTTTTTTTTAAAAATTCAAAAAACAATTAATGGAAAGTTTATAATACATGTTTCATGTTTTTATAATACATGTTTCATAAGTTTATAAGGTGTTTCATGTAATATAATACAGGTTTTTTTTATACAAGTGATTGTTGAAAAAAAATGAATCGCAACAAAACCAGGCACAACAACAAACAGAATAATACCTAAATAAATAAAAAAAAGGAGAGATGGAGAAAAAAAGAGATAAGCCGAAAGAAAACCATTTCCACTTATAAATAAATGATGACATCCTTTTTTTCTCACTTGTAAATATGAAACATGGTAACTACTGCATACAAAAATTTAATCGTTCTTTATATGAGGGTAAGCTTTTAAAAAAAACACGGTAACGTTTCATCTATTGTTCTTGAGGCTTCCTCTTTTTTGTTGCTTCAACTGAAGACATAATGTATGGGTGCTTGAATTTAAGTGTGTTCATAAGTGTTTGGGTAAGTGTACCATAGTTCCACGTGTTTTTTTTCTGAGATTTTTTTCTGAGATTTTTTTTCCGTCATTTAAATTCTTAGCCTTATACGAATTAAATTAAGTTAACCCAGCAAATATATATATATTTTTTTTCTACGGGTTTGGAGAAGTATTTATAAGGTACAAATCAACAAATATTTAGCCGCTCTGCTACTTTATTCAATTATGTAATAGAAGATTTTATTCATTTTTGAATAATAACACTAATCCTCAAAAAATAGACAGCCGTCGTTAAGACCAATTGCATAAAAAAAAAATATGCTAATTCCGGTTGATTTTCAAGTATACTAACTGATACCGTAAGGTACCTTATGTTTATTCGGTTTAATTTTGCTGCGTTTTGGATGCATACTGACTGATGATTTCTTAATTGGCTTGAAATATTTAGTGCAGTTTTTTTTTAGTGATTGCAAGCAACGGCGAAAACAAAATTACTGTTCAAATCACAAGAACCTGCTCATTTAAAAGAGAAAAGTAAAAATATATTAAGTAAAACTAACAATATTGTTGTTAAGAGGTAGACAAATGCTAAGAAAAGTTATTTACGCTTATGATTATATTTCTAATGGTTTACCTTCAAAAGGATGTGGTTATTAATTTATTATTTAAAAACTGGACGACACAGCTAAGAATGTAAAATTAAAATGCATTCACATCTTTTATTTGTTTGATATTGTTGATCTCAATAAATTATAATAGTTATCATTTTTCTAAAATACTCATATATATATATAAGCAGTTTTTTCAGTCACTAAAAGTTAAAACAACATATATGAATTTGATTACTAAATCTATAAAAGAAAAGAAAAACCAACAAATACTAACAAGCTTACAAAAAATATGGTTGGTATTAGACAATTAATAACAACAATTCCTTCGCTGGTGTCTTTGACATTGGGATCAGTGATTATTATAAATGAACAAGATACAACTTATCTGGGAACTTTTTTTGATGAATATGATAAAACAGTAACACTTACAGATTCTGCTTTGACTATTGGGGAACCTGCTTATGAAATAAGTACTCAGTTACAAAATCAAGAACAGCCATCAAGAGTCAGTGCTCAAAGTCCTTCCATAACTACTATTGCTTCTGTTTTAGAAAAAACAACCACTTTACAAACTGTTTTATCAAATTCAGAAACATCAACTTCAACATTGATTACAACAACTGTTAGTAAAACAACTTCAACACTTTCTCCAATTACTACCTCAAAGACTTCTTCTAGTTCTACACATTCTTCTTTAAGTACCGGCTCTGCAACTTCTCCAATCACTACTTCCACGTCTATTCATGATTCGGAAATTTCTGTTGTTGATTCCCTCTTTACTTCAGACTCACAATCTACATTTGCTTCCACATTTCCATCATCATCGTCTTCTCTATCCTCATCCTCTGAGGCTAGCTCATTTTTTGAAGATTACGTTTCCACTTTGTTAAATGTAGATGGTTTGACTTCAACTTCTATTCTTTTCACAGCCACATCTTCTGTTGCTCCAATTTCCTCTTTAACAGGTAGTATTATTAGTGCTTCAGTAGAAACTACACAGATTCAACCATTGATTACAAGCTCTTTTACCACCTCTTCTCAATCTACTTCAATCAATACGGAGTCATTGACCAGTGATGTTACTTTAACTTCTTCTACTTCAACTTTGCCTTCAGACTCTAGTGCCACTAGTACAACTGTGAAAATTGTTGCTCCTACTATTGTTAGTACGTCTACTTTTTCAACAACTGCTGTTTCTGAATCACTATCGACATTTTTCTCGGTCTCGACTTTGTCTACAGCTCCTTCATCAGCCTATTATAGTAATGAAACTTTTGATGTTGCTAGTAGTAGCCACGTAGCTTCGTCATCATCATTATCATCATTATCATCTTCTTCTTCATCTTCATCATCATCATCATTTGAAAGTCCGGTTTTGGTAACTTCAACCTCTGTTTCAACATCTTTGGTCACTATTGCTACTGTGACTACTTCAAAAGTCACTTCTTCTTATACTTCAACTACAGTTGTTGTCACACCAACTTTATCTACTGTTGATCTTTTTGATGCTATTGCTACTGCTTCTCCAATATCAAAATTTGGTTCCAAGTCAAACACATGGTCATTTAATGATAACGTGGAATACAAAGGTGCAGCTAATGGTCAAACAAATAAATTTTACATCAATCTGTTATTAGACAATCAAGAATATCCAGCTTTTTCGTATCCTTACATTTTATGGAAATTGACTTCTACATTTTTCGGTTTTGCTGTTCAACATACAAACACTAACGATTACACATTTGCTCAAAATATGGATAATGGCAGTCCAAGAGTTTTCACTAATCCACTGAATCAAGCTGATTTGGTTTTTTCTTCCACCTCTTTTGGATCTTCATCCGATTTTGACATGGTTGTTGACAACTTGGACCAAGGCTCGGTTTTGGCTACTTTACAAAGTTCTAATGATGGTACAAATAACTACATAGATTTTCCTATTGTCCATGGGATGGGTTTTGCTTCTGCCATATATCACGGTGACTTGATTCCAAGATTGGACTCGGGTATGAACATTCAGTCTATCACTGCTGAAACTTCTTCCAATTTGGCTGCTGGCATTTTAAAATACAGAGTTTCTGTTAACAATATTCAATGGCTAGTTTATGTCACAAATCCTTTGAATGATGACTCTTTTTCTTTTACTACCGAGTACAATTCGAACACTGGTTACTCTATTGTTGGTAATATTGCAATTGATGGTTTGATCATTCAATCTTGTGTTGCTCCTTCTTCTTCTGCTGCCGAGGTTTATTACGACCAAGCTGCTGGTATGTATGTCACGTCTTTTCAAATGAGTGGGTCCTCTGATGGTATCACTGCTAATTACGCGTATGATTATACTACTGTGGGTAAATCTGCTTCTGGTAACACTATGATTTTTGTTTTACCTCATCAAATGAGTGTTCTTGACAGTGCTACTGCTGGATCAAACACTGGTATTGAACTTGAAGCTTTGGTTAAAGGTATGGCAACAGGGTTTTTGACTACATCTATTGGATGCACTGAAACTTTAAACACTGAGATTAGTTGGTTGCCATGGACCACTCAACTGGGATCCACTCCATTGACTTATTCTAGCTCCCAACTGCAACAACTAGCTCAAGTGGCCAACAGTGAATTAAATGTCAACATTAAAGATTCTATTCTTAATTTGAACTCTTATTACGGTGGTAAACTTTTGGATAAGTATGCTTACATTTTATTGACTGTTTCTGATATCATTCAAGATGAATCCGTCACTAAAACTACTTTAGATGGTATGAAAGAAGCTTTTGATGCAATTTTCAACGGTGAACAAACTTTCCCATTAACTTATGACACCACTTTTGGTGGTATTATTTCTGACTGTGATTGGTCTTCGATTAGTGACACTTCTGATGATTTTGGTAACTCTCATTATAACGATCATCATTTCCATTACGGATACATTATTCATGCTGCTGCTGTTGTTGGTCATGTTGATAAGAACTTGGGTGGTACTTGGGCTGAAGACAACAAGGATTTTATAAACTCTTTGATTAGAGACGTTGCTAATCCTTCTTCAGATGACGCTTATTTTCCTGTTTCAAGATATTTTGATTGGTTTGATGGTCATTCTTGGGCTTCTGGTATGTATTACGATATCAATGGTAACGATGAAGAATCAACTTCTGAAGATTACAACTTTTTATACGCTATGAAAATGTGGGCTACTGTTATTGAAGATACTTCTATGCAATACAGATCTGATTTGATGATCCAAGCAATTAGTAGATCTATGGAGTCTTATTTCTACTACACCAATGACAATGAGGTTATGCCTTCTTCGATGCTGCCAAATAAAGTGGCTGGTATTACTTTTGAAAACTTTTTAGATTACGCAACTTATTTTGGTTTGAACACTGAATACATTCACGGAATTCACATGATTCCTATCACACCTGTGTCATCACAGATGAGATCTTCTCAATTTGTTAGTGAAGAATGGAATGACGTATTGTCTCCAATTATAGACTATGTTAGTGGTGGATGGAAAGGTCTTTTGAAACTGAATCAAGCTTTGTACGATCCAGCTTCTTCGTACAATTTCTTTTCCGATAGCAACTTTGATTCTTCATATTTGGACGGTGGTATGAGTCAAACTTGGTCTTTAGCTTTTACAGCAGGTATTTCCAACTCTCTGGGATTGATTTAGACTGAGTTGCTTACTTTCTCAATACTATTTTTTTACACAAAGCTCTCATTTGCTTACACTCACCTCCCATTCAGTCACTCATTATATAAGCATATACACATTCGTTTTAGGTTCCGTGATCTTTTTTATTATACACACAAATATAATATATAGTTCATTAGTTTAGTTTGTACAAAATTTTAAAATATATTTACAAGAAAAAAGAGCTTTCATATGGTTAAACATTTTAACAGCAACTTGCATAAGATTATTTTTTTTCTTATTCAATAGCATAAGCTAAATATGCATTGGAAATGTTTCAAGAATAAAACAAGATCATATCTCAAATGTATGGAGTATTAAAGATGAATTAAAAAAAATTTCTATTAACTATATAAACAATTATATTCTAAAAGCATTAACTTATTTAAAGAGCAAAAGCAAGAATGGTCAATACTAGAGAACCTAAAGAGACATGACCTAACTTCATGGCACCGTTGTTGGCAATGGTGGAAATTGCTTGAGATGGACTACTAGCAGAAATAGAAGCTGCTGCAATAGTGGCAATTGTGGTTGGAACACCAGAGATAATGGTGGTCAACGTGGTTTTGGAGAAAGCAGCATCAGAAGCAGATCCGGAAGCAACTGGTGCAATAGTGGCAATTGTGGTTGGAACACCAGAGATAGTGGTCAACGTGGTTTTGACGAAAGCAGCATCAGAAGCAGATCCGGAAGCAACTGGTGCAATAGTGGCAATTGTGGTTGGAACACCAGAGATAGTGGTGGTCAACGTGATTTTGACGAAAGCAGCATCAGAAGCAGATCCGGAAGCAACTGGTGCAATAGTGGCAATTGTGGTTGGAACACCAGAGATAGTGGTGGTCAACGTGGTTTTGACGAAAGCAGCATCAGAAGCAGATCCGGAAGCAACTGGTGCAATAGTGGCAATTGTGGTTGGAACACCAGAGATAGTGGTGGTCAACGTCGTTTTGACGAAAGCAGCATCAGAAGCAGAAATAGAAGCAACTGGTGCAATAGTGGCAATTGTGGTTGGAACACCAGAGATAGTGGTGGTCAACGTCGTTTTGGAGAAATCAGCATCAGAAGCAGAGGCAATTTGGTTTACCGAATTGACAATAGAGGTCAATGTAATAGCATATGTTGATGATTCTTCTGTGACTGTTTTAGTAGTAGTAACAGCTGAAACACTATCAGAAGCGGTGATAGAAACAGCAGCAGATCCAGAGCTGGCGGATAATGACCCAGTTTCTTCTGAGGTAGATTCGGGACAGTAGGTTGTATATTGAGTTGCAACACCATTAACTGTTGTAGTAGCAACTGACACAATGGCAGTGGATTCCGAAGTAATACAGGAAGAAATACCACAAGAAGTGATAGTAACTAATGTGTAGGAATTGTCTGTAACCGTGGTTGTAGAAGCAGAAGCAGAGGCAGAAGTACTCAAAGCGGTGGTAGATTCTAAAGAAGCAGAAGTAGATTCTGAAGAAGCAGAAGCAGAAGCAGAAGCACTCAAAGCAGCAGTAGATTCTGAAGAGGCAGAAGCAGAGGCAGAAGTACTCAAAGCGGTGGTAGATTCTGAAGAGGCAGAAGCAGAAGCAGAAGCACTCAAAGCAGAAGAAACAGTACTAGCAAAATGCTGTGTAGTAGTACCATTGACATAAGGAGTGACAATGACTAAAGAAGAGATTCCAGAAGTTGCAATGTTTGAACCGGAACGAGTAGAAACAGCTACTGTGGCGCTAGTTAAAGAACTGCTGTTTACAGAATCAAACAAACCATCGATAGGTAAAGAGCCAGATTGCGTGCTCTTTTGAACAACAACTGATCCCAAAGAGTCAGATCCCGCTTTTGGAACATAAACTGTGAATATGTATTGAACATAAACAGTGTCTCTTTTTGCTGAAGCAATTGGAATGTATGCGTAGACAGCAAATGAAAGATCTTGGGAATTGTCTTTAATATCCCCAGGAATATCCAAGCTAAACGAATCAAAGTTGGTGGCTTTAGAACCATTAAACGCTAACAATACTTGGGAGCTGGAAGAAAGATTAATCAAGTCAGACGTAATTTCAGATTGAACTTCAGAGTTTTCAGCGTCAGCCCAATTTAATGTTTCACCTTCAAATGAAAACATAGAGTTAGAGTTAGATTTGAAAAAAATGTCATTTGAATAAATGTCATTTGGAATTTCCAAGTCAACAGAAAATTTGTTTCCGGAAATAACAATGGAACCTGTAGCAGAAGCAGAGGCAGAGGCAGAGACAGAAGTTGGAGCAGCAGTAGAAGTAGAGTTTTCTAGTGAAGAAACAATGGCAGAAACTGAACTGGAACTTGCAGAAACTGGCACAGAGGTGACAGCAAAACTAGAAACAGAACCAGGGGTAATAGTCAATTGTGGAGTTGAGCTAATAGAAGCAGTTTCAGTGAATGAAGGTGTGATTGATTCGGTTGTTTCGTTGCTGTAACTGGATTTAGTCAAAAGGCTAGAAGAAGCAGAAGCAGAAGTGCTTAAAGAAGTGGTAGATTCTAAAGAAGCAGAAGCAGAATTAGAAGCAGAAGCAGAAGTACTCAAGGCAATGGTAGATTCTGAAGAAGCAGAAGTGCTTGAAGCAATGGTAGATTCTGAAGAAGCAGAAGCAGAAGTACTCAAGGCAATGGTAGATTCTGAAGAAGCAGAAGCACTTAAAGCGGCGGTAGATTCTGAAGAAACAGAAGCAGAAGTACTCAAGGCAATGGTAGATTCTGAAGAAGCAGAAGCACTTAAAGCGGCGGTAGATTCTGAAGAAACAGAAGCAGAAGTACTCAAAGCAGCAGTAGATTCTGAAGAGACAGAAGCGCTCAAAGCAGTGGTAGATTCTGAAGCAGCAGAAGCAGAAGCAGAAGTGCTTGAAGCAATGGTAGATTCTGAAGAAGCAGAAGCAGAAGCACTTGAAGCAATGGTAGATTCTGAAGAAGCAGAAGCAGAAGTACTCAAGGCAATGGTAGATTCTGAAGAGACAGAAGCAGAAGTACTCAAGGCAATGGTAGATTCTGAAGAAACAGGAGCGGTACTGAAAGATGATGTAGCTGAAATAAAATCAACTGAAGAACTGATATTTGAGTATCCTGAAGGCAAAACAACTGAAGAATAAGAAGAAGTAGAAATAACATTTGCAGTGCTATTAATACTTGGTGAAATAATAGTGGACAATGGGGAAGTGGAGACAATAGTGTTTGAGGTGCTATCAATAGTTGCTGAAGTAATGGTGGAAAATAAAGCAGTAGAAACAGCAGAGTTTGAAGTGCTATTGACACTTGGTAAAGCAGTCGTAGAGTATGGAGAGGTGGAAACAACGGAAATAAAAGAACTGTTATTACCATCAACGTTTGAGACGCTAGAAGTGGAGCTTGGGATAGCAGAAGTAGTATTTAAAATACTGAAAGTGGAGCTTGGGGTAGTGTAAGTAATACTTGGGGTACTTGAAGTGGAACTTGGGGTAATGATAGTAGAACTCAAAGTACTCAAAATAGAGCTTGGAGTAATGGAGGTAGAGTTCAAAGTACTAGAAGTGAAACTTGGGGTAGTAAAAGTAGAACTCAAAGCACCGGAAGTGGAACTTGGAGTGATGGAAGTGAGGTTCAAAGTACTAGAAGTAGAGCTTGGAATACTGAAAGTAGAACTCAAAGTACTGGAAGTAGTACTTGGATTAATGGAGGTAGAGTTCAAAGGACTAGAAGTGGAACTCAAAATACTCGAAGTAGAGCTTGGAGTACTGGAAGTAGAGCTTGGAGTACTGGAAGTAGAGCTTGAAGTGATGGAAGTAGAACTCAAAGTGCTGGAAGTAGAGCTTGGAGTACTGGAAGTAGAACTCAAAGTGCTGGAAGTAGAGCTTGGAGTACTGGAAGTAGAACTCAAAGTGCTGGAAGTAGAACTCAAAGTGCTGGAAGTAGAGCTTGGGGTGCTGGAAGTAGAGCTTGGAGTACTGGAAGTAGAGCTTGGAGTACTGGAAGTAGAGCTTGGAGTACTGGAAGTAGAGCTTGAAGTGATGGAAGTAGAACTCAAAGTGCTGGTAGTAGACTGAATCATACTAACAGTGGAAGTTGTGCTTTCTTGTTTACTTGAAGACAAAGACGAGCTGCTCAAAACAGTAGAAGAAGTGACTGGTTCTTCAACCCAAACGGCTTCTGAACCGGATTTCAATGTACCCAGACCTAACTTACCACTGTCGTAGTTGAAGTAAGTGATAATGTTTTTCATAAAATATTGACCTAGAATTGTGAAACTTGTTCCACTATGTCCACTAAACATGTATAAACATTGGCCACCATTTACTGGACCAAAAGCCAAACTATTCAAAGGCACTTTAATTTGATCAGTGGTACCAAAACCAATATAAACGTAAACATCTTCATAATCAGCACAAACCCAGTATTGATTACCAGCATCTGGTGTGTGAATGACAACGTTAGCATTAAGCAATGCCAAAAAGTCATCTGGAGCTTGGAAGGCAACAGTAGTACCACTATCCACAATAGCACTTCTTGCTTCGCCAGTTAAAACAGATTTACCTAAAAGTTCAGAGTCTTTGTATAGAGCATAAGAGTTCAATTCAACCATCGAGTTACCATCAATAGGGTAATATTTCATTTCATCAACAAGAGAAGATTCATAACCACCAAAAGTAACAGTCCCTTGACCAATGACAGAAGCATAGTAATTGAATGAAGGACCGTAATATAAAGAAACAGATGCTTCATCAGTTAGACCAGCACTTTTGAAATAATCTGTGATTTGACCCTTTTGGCCCATATCTCTTACACCAAAGACAGGAATGTCCCAACCTGGATAAGTTTCAGTAACACCGAAATCAAAATTCAAAGATGCACCATCAATATTAATGACATCGTTGTAAACATCGATATCAACAGAAACGGAAGCATAATTAATTGTGTCTTTTTCAGTAGTTTTTTTAGCACTTGTTGATTGAGAAAGATTGTAGCAACCATTTTTTGAACTACACAATGAAGAAGAAGCCAATTCGGGATTACCAGAATCACCGACCCATAATGGATATGAACCAGTATCCAAAAGAGCTTCAATTGGAGTTTGTTGAGAACCTAAAGTAAAATCCAAAACAGTGTAAGAAGCTAAAACTTTATCGGGAGCTTGTGTAAATCTTTTTTTATTTAAAGGAGTGTAAGTATCACCGGAAACAAAGTTTAAATTTTGCTTTAACATTTTTTTATTATTTTGAGCATTTATTAATTGCGTTAGCGAAGCAATCGCTAGTAAAGAAGCAATCATTATTTGACTTGTGTTGATTGCTTGATGGGGTTTTGTTATTATTTTACTTTAGTATTAACAATTAATTAAATTTGATGTTAATAATATAAATTAATAATATATCATGGATTAAATGGCTTGTGACTATCTTTTATATATACAATTTGAGAAGTCCCTTAATTGTGTTATTTTTTAATCTTGTTTTCATTTCAATTTAATTTCACTTTATTTTAAACAAAGAGGTATTGAATTTTTCAAAAACAATTAGCTAATTTTGATTTCCTTAATTGCCTTAATTTCAACTGAAAAAAAAAAACAAAGTTGAATTCTCTTAATTTATTTTTGCATAAAAATTCTTTCTCTCTCTCTCTCTTTTGTTTACAGTAAACAAGCTAATGGTGCATGAACCCCTGTTTTATGAGGTAACAATCAGAAATTTGTTAAAATTAAATTGGATTATTAAAAAATGATCGTCATGGTACTTTCAATAATATTCAAATAATGAGAATTTTGCAGAAATGACAATAGAGTCAAAAACGCAGTAAACATGAGTAGATTTCTTTTACTGTGAAAAATGAATTTTTAAAGAAAAAACAACCCCCCTCCTATGCAGTTGAGCATCATTTGTTAACTGCTCCAGATAAGAATGAAAACCCTTTTATTGCTTTGTGTTCAATTTTTTTTTTCTATGGTTTGACACACACAAAGGGAAGTTAATAAGATTCATGGAATTTCAAATCCCGTGTTGATACGTACCGTAGTTTAGGAAAGGAAATAATTTATTTTTACATTCTTGTTTCTGATGATGTTTTTGTTGTTGTTGTTGTTGTAGGTAGGTTGGCCTGCGATACAAATGAACACAGATCTGTATCTATTTTTTTTCCTGTACGTATCTTGAACATTTCGTTATTATTTTTAATATCTGAAAGAGAAATTTTAATGAAATTTTTGAGATCTCAAGAAATGTCGCGTAGATCTTAGAAATTCCGTTTGTTTCTTTTTTTTTTTTATATATATATTTACAGCCTCCCCTATTACTCTTGAGAGTTTAGTCTGTGAAAACTGCGTACAAGAGTTGGCGATGAAAAAAAATTAAATTAAAATAAATTAAATTAAATCTATATTAATATCAATAACAATATATGAATATGAAACACCTTGTCTGATCTACGCATTCTTGACAGCATGCATTACACGATTTCATTAATTACAATAGCAGTAACAGTTTAGATGGGTGAAAGAGATATGAGAATTTAAAAAATACAGTACATTTCTTTGTCATATTTACTGCAAGAATGTTTTACGATTGACAATTTCTGTACAAGAGATAGGGGATATAAGTTGTTGGGAGCTTGTACAGCACTCACTATTTACCGTAAAGAAACGCAATTACCGTGATGAACAAAAGAATTCAAAAACAAAATACTGTAGAGTTGTAAATTCTTATTCAGTATATTTAAATTTGAATTTAAATTTTGTTTCAAGTTCTCAATTAGAATGTGAATTTGAGCTTTATATCAAAATTCTCTTTCAGTTTCTTAAATGTTATTGTTTAAATTTACTTTTTAATTTTTAATTTTTTCATGTTGTTGTTGTTGTTGTTGTTGTTTTATTTTGTTTTTTTTCATCACTACAACTACTCCTGCAGTCAGCATTTGAGAAACAATTCTCAGTAACTCTACCTATATTGTTGATAGTTATTTACTCTTGGGGCTGGAAAATAACTGAACAAACATTCTTGTTTTCAACCTTGAAATTTACCGCAAAAAATTGTGAGAGACAAAAAAAAGAAAAAAATTTAAACAAACATTCTTGATTTTAAACACAGTAATTATTCCTATACTAAAATTGGAAATTAAAATCAAAGTGGTATGTTATTTCATCATCGTAATTATTACCATAATTATTATTATTATTATTTATCGATAAAATAAAAAAAATACCGTAATTACTCTATCTTCAAAAATGTAATACAGTATATTTTTTTGAACGTGTATCCCTTTATTTTTGAGGAAAAAAAAAAAAAAACATTGCTGATATGAGGAGCGACAAGATCAAAATATCATGTGTTTATTTCAGCGCCTATTTTTGAGGTACATTTCTACAATTGTTGAGAAAAACGGAAATTATCTATAATAATAAAAATAAAATAAAAAAAAATGACCATTTGTACTTTTTAGTCTTTCTAATAATAAGCATGATTATAATAGTGATATTGATATGTATGATACCCTTCTTAGTTCAAAGTGGACAGATCAGATCATTGAACATCTTAAACGAGGTGGAAAAAAAATGAAAGTCTAACCGCCAATGGTTGATGTGTGAGGCATTGATGAATGCACACTGCGTGCAAATCATTTTAGTAAATACAAAATATGTTAATTATTTAAAAAAGTAAATATACGATTGCTGATTTAATTTTTTTTTAAAAGATCACTTTTTTGCTGGAAGTGATCATTCCTTTGACTTGGTTGGTAAAAATTACGTTATTAGGAGAGTAATTCATCAATTCTTCTAAACCAGGTGAGTTTACATTAATTTTATTGTTTTTATCGTCAAATGAAATGTAATCTCCCCAATAACAGGTTATATCGACTTGCAGTTCGTCTAGATCTTCAATGTTGTTATCCAGCAAGATCTTTGGTAACCAAACTAATTTTATATGGTAGTTTGGTTTGGTGAAATTCAATTTGTGTAATTGTAATTCGTCAATTCCCTTATCTGGCTTCACATAATGATAAACAGATTCATCTCTATTATCATCATCATCATCTGTATAAACATATATCTCTCTTAATGTGTTTGATTGAGGAGAAAATCTTAAAGTACATGCTCTATTCTCAAAAACATTAAGTTCAAATTCACTACTGATTGGTTCATATTTCGATCTTTTCGGATCTAATCTATTGTTCTCTAAAACATTGATATCAAAAGTATACGGAGATGAGTTGATAGCGATTGTCGAATTAATATTGTTTGATGATGATTGAATAGTATCGTATTTGCAAGCAATCGATCCCATTGAATCAGAACAATCGATGGTATTATGAACCCCAGTTTTTTGAGAAGGTAGATCGGATATTATTTCTTGTAAAAAATTATTACCAACATCTCTTCCAGAAATATGGATTTGTCCCAAAGGTGGTGAAACGTTTAAATCCCAAAATTCTTGAACTCTAAATTTTAAGGGAATAGAATTTGAAAATGGATTACTGAAAACACAAAAAATTACACTAATCAAAAAAGTAAAATTTAATAATAAAATCATAATATAGTTTAATTTTGTAATAAATGGTAACAATGGTAAACTTATTAAAACTGCAGTATATGGAATAAATTTAAACAGAGTATTGGTAGCTTTCTCGGATTCTTGAACCGTTTGATTCAATGCGTCTAAAATTAATCCTCCACAATTTAACATGACATAGAGAGTTCCTGGAACAATAATCAAATATTGTAATATCCACCCATAACATAGAGGATTTTTGATTTTTGATCTTTCATTCTCTTCTTCTCCTTCTTGTTGTTCTGTTTCATCATCAGTTTCATCATCGGAGTCAGTCTCAACTGGAAGTTGTGAGCGTTCTTCTGTTTCACCTTCTTCAACATCAACTTCTGATTCATTAGATATAGAGCCATAGTTTGTAGACCCTGTTAATAACGGACTCGTATGTTGTTTTTGATCATCGCCTACAATTTTTTTATTCAAAGGAGAACGCGGTTCTAACAAGATCCCAATAACTGATCCAATGGAAAAAATAATATAAACTGCAGTAAATCCATAAATACCTGTATCTTTATAATCATGTTTCTTTAAACTAATAGTTTCACACATCAAGAAAACCCACAATGCAACATTAATCTCTAATGTACAAATTGTTTTGAATTTATAGTTTGCATTCAAAAACCCTCTTAGTATAACATATTGAGTCAATAAAAAAATTGACATACATGAAAGTAATGGAAACCAATAATTTCTTGAAATGATCATTGGATTATGATTTTTCAAAAATTCACACCATCCAAATAAAATAAAATTTGAAATAATTAAAGATATTGGTAATTTGCACCATCCCCAAATTTTTTTGAACGATTTCAAATCATTAGCCTGTCTATGTTTTTGAATACCTGTTTGGTCAACAATTAACATTGTAATTATGATTAATATTGGAAAAGAAATTAATGATATGATATTGATTTCAAAAAGTGATTTTGCACTAAATGCATAAAAATTCCCAGCAAAATCAAAAAAAACAGCAGGTGATAAATCAGCCTCTAAATTTTCATCAATTGGATTATATTCATTGACAACATAATTTGATAATTGGAAAGCTGTATGTAACATATGATACAAAGATTTTTTATCAGTATATTGTGTGGAATCTTTCCAAGTATGATATAAATCTCTTGGTTTTATAAATGCAATATCCCAGCCTCTCAAACCTTGCTGCTCTTCATATACTTTATAATCAGTTTCACTTCCAACAAATCTATTATAAAAACCTTGTTGATATATTGAATTCCCAAAAGGTTGTTCCTTAACGGATTTTCTATATATTTTACTCATTTCTGTATCAGATGTTCTGAAAAGTACAGCTTTTGAACCACCGGTACCTGTTCCTTCCAAATTAATAAATGAATCAACTAATTTTGACCATGGGTGTTTTTTAAAAATCGTTGCACCAAGTAAACCAAATTCTTCGTTATTATTAAAGTTGAAAATTATTGTTCTTTCTGGTTGATTATCAATATAATATTTTAATAACGAAAGTAATGTTACAATACCTTTCCCATCATCGGTTGCACCATTAGCTAATGGAACAGAATCGAAATGGGCAGAAAATAAAAGTCCAGGTACAGAGTTTCCCAATTTTCCCTTTACTTTCACCAAAATGTTTGAACTTTCAAAATAAACAATGTTTGTTGCTGTTGATTTTGAATTAAATACATCTTGTTGCTTAAAAATGTCTGTTAATTTATTTTCTTGATCATCACTAATTTCTACATAATTGTCTAATTTTCCAGTAGAAGAATAAATATTGTTTTTATCCTGATACGCCAATTTTTTGATTTCCTTGTATAAATAATCATGAACAATATCATTTTCTTTACTACAGTATGGATGTGGATGTTTAGTTATTTCTTGTAGGTGTAACCACGCAGTATCTAATAGATAAACGTCTTCGTTGTTGTAATTTATTTCAGGAACCCCCTCATTGAATTGATAAAAATAGCAAAAAGCTGATATATATAACAGAAATGTCAGTATACTCACCGACGTTCTTCTGTATTTGAACAAATTTTGAATAAAACCCATTCTTAGTCTACAATCTGATGTGATGTTACTTGTTTGAATTATCGGTCTCTCAGCGTCTAATCAAAATCTTTAATTCGATGATGTTGATGATGATGTTGTTCTTGTTGTTGATGTTGTTGTATAGATAAGAACATGAAAAGCTTGTTCCTGAAGGGAAAAAAAGAAAAATCTGGCCAAATGTACAACCCGGTCGTCAATGTCTTTTTTTTTTTTCAGAAAATTGAAATTTGAGTTTCGTTTAAAAATTAAAGCCATCTTGACAGTCAGAACAAAAGGAACAGATTTGATATTTTGATAAAATCAACAACACCTTCATATTTAATCTGAATACCATTGGCTGTTTCAGTATACCAGCATTTAATAAGTATTCTTGTTGTCACTGCTATGTGCATGTATCTTAGAAAGACTAAACCATTGTACGACTCAAAAAAGATAAAACAACAACAACAACAACAGCATCAACACAATAACGAGATGAGCAGCAATAACGCCACAATTCCAGATCCAACAGCCAAGTTTCCTAAACTGAAACACGACTTAATGATAAGAGCCGCTTTGGGAGAAAAGGTCGAAAGACCACCGTGCTGGATTATGCGTCAAGCTGGAAGATATTTACCAGAATATCACGTTGTTAAAAATGGGAAAGATTTTTTCGAGTGTTGTCAAAATCCAGAAATTGCAAGTGAATTGACTATTCAACCAATTGTTAGATATAAAGGCTTGATTGACGCTGCTATTATTTTTAGTGATATTTTAGTCATCCCACAAGCAATGGGTATGAGAGTAGAAATGTTGGAGGGGAAAGGTCCACATTTCCCAGAACCTCTAAGAACTGAAGAAGACTGTTCGAAAATTTTAAACTATAAAGTTGATGTTTTAAAAGAATTGGATTGGGCCTTCAAAAGTATAACTATGACCAGAAACAAATTGAATGGTGAAGTTCCATTGTTTGGATTTTGTGGTGGTCCATATACTCTACTAACTTATATGATTGAAGGTGGAGGTTCTAAAATTTTCAGATTTGTTAAAGAATGGATCAATACCCAACCTGAATTAACACATTTAGTTTTGACTAAAATTACAGATATTGCTGTTGAATTTTTAGCTCAACAAGTAGTAGCAGGTGCACAAATTTTACAAGTTTTCGAAAGTTGGGGTGGCGAATTAGGTTCTTTAGATTTTGATGAATTTTCGTTACCTTATATTAGAAGAATCTCTAAAGAGTTACCATTAAGATTAACAGAGTTAGGGGTTCAAAATAAAATTCCAATCACTATTTTTTCTAAAGGCTCATGGTACGCTTTGGATAAATTATGTGATTCGGGGTACAATTGTGTCAGTTTAGATTGGTCTTGGGATCCAACTGAAGCTGTTCAAATTAACAAAAACAGAGTCACTTTACAAGGTAATTTAGATCCAGGTGTCATATATGGTTCAGATGAAGTCATTACTAAGAAAGTGGAACAGATGATTAAACGTTTTGGTGGTGGGAAACAAAATTATATTGTTAATTTCGGACATGGTACACATCCTTTTATGAATCCTGAGAAAATCAAGTTCTTCTTACAAGAGTGTCATAGAATTGGAGGGCAATAGGTTTATTCAAACGAAACTTTCTTCTTTTGTAAATAAATAAATAAATAAGTGGCATTGTTTGTCTCTAAATATGTATCAATTGTTTAAATGTTTTTTAAATTTTGAACAACCTTGAAATATGGGAAGGGAAAAAAATGAAAAAAAAAAAAAAAAAATTATCGTTATTTTCACGAGTATATAGATAGATCATCGAATATGTAGATATTACAACACTTTTAACACCTAGAGAGAGAAATAGAAAGATAACAATAAAAAAACAGCACTCACAGATCTTTTATTAGCATGGCGGAAACACTCAAGAAGGATGATTTTTATGTTTTTGCTCCTTCAAAAGCTCTTTTGAACTCTTTGGAATTGATGTATTTTAATGAAGATGACGTAGAAGTTGCAGGAGGTTCTGAGCAGGAGGAAACTGCAATCTATCATCAGGAAAAAGTAGATAGAAAAGACAAAGATGATAGCACTTTGATTAAGAAATTGGAACCTGTGGTCAATGCTACTTATTGTAATGTTTGTAAAATAGAAATTGACACAAGAGATCATTACAAGACTGATTTCCATAGATTCAACTTGAAAAGAAACGTAAAATCACTAGCTCCTATCAGTGAGGCTGAATTTCAAAATTTATTTAGTAAAGAAAACGATTCAGAAGAAAGCATTTCTGGTTCAGAAGATGACGAGACTGATGAAGAAGATGAAAACTATCCTACAAAAGATATCTACAAACCAGAAAAAGACTCTTTAACTACAATTTTTGAAGATTCCATACAAAAATTAGATATTTCAGATAAAAATTTGGATAAATCAAGTGAGAAAGGTAGTTATCTCAATACTAAATCACCATTTATTTTAATGAAATCAGAAATCTTACCAGAGAATAAAATTTTAGGTTCTTATAAATCACTATACAATACAGAAAGTTGTCCAATTCAACAATTGAAAACCAGTTTTGATCAATCAGATTGCTCTGCTATTTTCATGGTTGGTGGTGGTCATTTTGCAGGTGCTATCATATCTCATTCCAAACTTAAAAATATTACATTCAACAAAAAAGTTGATCTTTCATTGCAAGAACAACAGTTCAATATTTTACACCACAAAACTTTTCACAGATACACCACAAGAAGAAAACAAGGTGGTTCTCAGTCTGCAATGGATAATGCCAAGGGGAAAGCCAACTCGGCAGGGTCTAGTTTAAGAAGATATAATGAAACGGCATTAAAGCAAGATATTCAAAATCTTCTTCAAGACTGGTCAGCACCATTGGCCAAATGTAAATATATTTTTATCAGAGCAAACGGTATATCATCAAGAAAAGTTTTAATTGGAGAAGGATCTCCTCTAGGGAAACAAGACCCAAGAATCATGAGTCTACCATTTACCACAAAGAGACCTACTACCTCAGAATTAAAAAGATCATGGTGTAAGCTTTCTTATTTTCAATTACTTACAAAACCAGAGATCAAAAAGCCTATAGTGACAATAGCTAAACCTTCACTTCCAGCAAAGAAAAAAATCGTAGAAAGGGTGGAAGAAACAAAAGAAGAGATTCATTCAAGAGAAATGATACAATTACTGAAAAAAGCCAAAGCACCATTATTGATATCTTATTTGAAAAAAAATAAAATAGATGTCAATTTCATGCTTGAACCGACAAATCAATTTGCCTCTAGCACAGCCACCATGTTGCATTATGCTGCTAACAACGGTTTAAAAAACATGGTTTACATTTTACTAAATACTTTGAAGGCAGATCCGACATTGAAAAACAGCTTAGGTAGAGTGGCTGCAGAATTGACAAACAAAAAAGAAATAAAACAAGCTTTCCAACTTGCTAGACACAATCTTGGTGAGCAGTACGTCAAATGGGACGAAGATGCTCATGTTGGACCACCTTTAACTAGAGAAGAAATAGATGCTGAAGTATCTGAAAACCAAGTCTCACAAAAAAAAGAACTCGAAGAAAAACTAAAAAAGATAAGAGAAGAACAAGAACAAGTAAAATTGGATAAAATTAAAAACGATAAACTAATAGGAACACCATTACAACCAAGTAACTTGCAACAGACTCTGAACTCATTGACGCCTGAACAGAAAATGAGGTACATGAGAGAACAACGTGCAAGAGCCGCTGAAGCCAGGATGAACGCGGCTAAATAAAACTTTCCTGCATTTTTTGTTGAGCAGGGGAGTCATTTTTCCAATATGAAAGATATTGAATCATCAGAGAAACTTTTTAATGCTTCATCTTTCAAAAAATGTTTGTAAAACACACCTTCTTTATTTTTCATAAGTGGGTCTATATGTTTGTATCCTTTAAGGCACTGTTTCATAACTTCTTTATTTGCAAACTCTCTTTTTTTGGCTTCAAGGTCTAGATTTTTCTGAGCTAGTGAGGCTTTTACAAATCCTAATTCAAGTTTTTTATCCTTAAAATCAGTGTCTGTATTTCCTCCGTCTTCTCCAGTGCACTGATAATCTCCAACACAGTCGCAAATCAAATCATGTGTGTTTGACTTGGTGTCTGTCCTGATAGTAAACAAGTCTTTCAAGTCTGCTTTTTCAAAAATATTAGAGTTGTGCTGATTTTTGTTGCTATTTGCTGAATCACCATGAGCATCCTCTTCGTTTTTTGTTTCGCCTGAATCGTTCAAAATTTGCTTGGAAAGGTTAATTTTCATCAACTGTCTTTGCAGAATCTTCTCGTCAATAAATCCTGTAGTGACTAACCTATAAATATAACACTTTTTTTTTTGACCATCTCTATGAATCCTCCCCATGGCTTGAGCATCGATTGCAGGGTTCCAGTCATTGTCAAATAATATCAACCTATTACCTCCTATCAAGTTTAGCCCAACACCTCCGGATTTGGCGCTCAATAAAAAACATCTTATAGAAGGATTTGTATTGAACTGCTGGACTAATTGGTTTCTTGTTTTTGTAGGTGTAGAACCATCAAGTCTAACAAATGTTATATTTTCTGTATGTAAAACTGACTCGATTATATCTAGAGTTTTTGTGTAATTAGATATAATTACAATTTTATCATCTGAAATTTCAACAATATTTTTCAATAGTCCATGCAAAATCTTAAGCTTACCACTTTCTTGTGAGTCGTTTCTAGACATTGAAATATCAATCTTTTTCAAAGAGCCTTGCTGATAAAATGAGTCTGAATATATCAAAGCAGGAGAATTGGATAGTTTCTTGAATAAAGTAATCAATCCTAGAGAAGAACTGAAAGTCATCTTGTTCCAATTGAGATTGTTTTCCGTTAAAATTTTCTGCGATAAATCAATTTGCAATTTTGTTGGTTTGCAAAAAACAAGATAGTCTGTCTTTGTTGGAAGATATTTGTTTAGGATGTCGTTTGTTCTTCTCAAAATAAATTGAGAGGTTATTTCAATTAACTCTTTAGATCTGTCGTTTCCGACCTCTACGATTTCGTCTAATCCCTTGTTGCTCATTTCTCTTGCCCTTGTAATTGGATTAATGTAATTTTTCTTGAAACTGTTTAGATTCCCCACGATACCTGGGTTCAAAAAATCTATAATAGTGAAAAATTCATTCAAATCGTTTTGAATTGGTGTACCGGTCAAAAAAATCTTCTTCCTGAAATCACAATTTTTCAACGTCTGTAACACTTTTGAGTTGTTATTTTTAAGTCTGTGGGCTTCGTCACAAATCAATAAGTCGACATATTGATTCAATTTTGCGTCATCGTTTAAAAGGCTTTGTAAACTAATTGTTTTCTCATAACTCATTATTATTACTTGATATGTTCTTTGTACTTTTAGGAAATTTTGGAAATCCAATTTATCTTTTTCACTGCCATTCTTGGGATTGTCTAGAGTCAGAACTCCAATTTTTTGTAAACCAATCCATTTTTTGAATTCTCTTTTCCAATTAGCTATCAACGTTACAGGACACACAATCATGATTTTTTTAATTTCTCCATTTAAAGAGATCATTTTCTTTTGAGATATTTGCTTCGGTAATGGAGTTTGTTTTAGTAGTGTCCATATGATAGTTATTGTCATAAGTGTTTTACCTAGACCCATTTCGTCTGCTAACAAACAGCCTGAAATGTCGCTTGACTTCACTCCCATTATGCAATCGTACATAAACTTTACACCTTCCCTTTGGTGGGGTCTTAGTAAATCGCTAATCAATGGATCGACCACCACACTTGCTTGGACCGTGTCATTTTGAGTTTCATCAGATAATTTATTCATTATTAGCGGGTTTGTTATATTGGAAATATCGTATAAACAGTTTGGTGTGTTGATTTTTACAGGTGGTGCAACAATAGATGAAAGACTTTTCAGGGGCTTCACAATCATTGGTAATTTGAAGTTTGAATTTACCCTTGGTTTTTTAATTTTAGGTAAATTTTCAGGCGGAATGGGAATCAATGGCTCTGGTGTCGCTGATCTTTTATTATGTGGGATCGTTTGATCTGCAGTTGAAACATTTTTCGTTAATATTTCTGTGATTTGCTTATACTCAACTTTCATAGACAAATCAATAAAGTAGTCCAACTGGTACTCCAACCCGTTAAAAGAAATGATTGTATCATCGTCCAATTCACAAGATAAGTTTTTAGATCCTATGTATTTACCATTAATTTTGTAGATCTTCAAGTTCTTGGTGGAAGTGACGTATATTCCATAAGCATCACCATCCCAAGTTTTATTTTTCTTGGTGGTATACTTTCTGTACATCAACAAACAATATTTTTTACCAGGACCAGCTACACGAGATGAAACGGCATCGTTGGTAGATGAAGGTGCTGATGATTTGGTAAAGTTTTGCAAAGTGGTTGCTTTTGGCGAAGGAGCAAACTTCCTCACAACAGTTTTGGTGGTAACCACTTTTTTGGCACCAGTATTTTTTAACGGTGTTTTAAACGGCTGATTCTTGTACGAACCCAATAGTTGCATCTGTGTGTGTGTGTGTGTGTGTGTGTTTTTATTTCTTTTAATGTCTCTTTATTGAAGATTAACCGTTGTTCTGAGATGAGATTTACGAAAGAATTTTGTCTTTTTCCTACGCCTGCATTGTTGACACTTTTCAAAATCAGTTTACGCGTTTGCTTTTCGAATCGAACAACAGAAAGAGAAAGAGAGAGAGAGAGACCAGCAAGAAAGCCAATCGAGATGATCAGTGCATCACAAGTATGTATTGTAGCTTTGCTAGTGATATGCTATATCAATGTCACTATAATCAGAACGTTCAAGTTTACACCTCAGACCCAAAAAACTGGGGAAACGGTAAATAAGATCGACAACACATTTGTGTTTTTGGGATCAGGTGGACATACCGGTGAGATGCTTAAAATATTGCAAAATTACATGGAGTTACTGCAGAGGGGTAAACTATATGTGTGTTATAGTGATGAGCGGAGTTTGGCGTCTTTCCACAAGTTATTTCCTCAATTCATTGATCTTCATCATCAACATGTGGAATATATCGCATTGACCAAAGCTAGAGAGGTTGGGTCTTCCAAGATAAATTCATTGTTGAGTATAGTTTCTACTATATTCAGTTTATTGCAGCAGCTAAGCGTGCCTTTATGGAAAGCTATATTTTATGGCAATCCCGGTGGTAAAAGTATATTTTTATTGAATGGACCGGGAACAAGTGTTTTGATCAGTATTTATGTGAGATTTTTCCAAATTTTATATTCACTAACAAGATTTTGGACTTTGCAGAAGAAGATGAAAATAATATATGTTGAAAGTTTGGCCAGAGTCAACAAACTAAGTTTGAGTGGGTTACTTATATATTATTTTAAAATATATGATGACTTTATTGTACAATGGCAAGAATTACAACAAAAATATCCCGACTCTATATTTTACGGGATACTTGTTTGATATATATGATAAATATTAAATAAATTTTAAAAGGTCATTAGAGTTTGTTTTCTTTGTATACATATATAGATATATATATACTAAATAAAATTTATATCAGATATAGAAAGTTTGTTTTTTTTTTCTTCTTTATGAGAAAGAAAATAAAACTTAAGCTCTGGAGTTAACAATGTCAACAAATTCAGCTTTCAAAGAAGCACCACCAACCAAGAAACCATCGATATCAGCTTTGTCTTTGAAAGATTTAGCGTTGGCACCGTTAGCGGAACCACCGTATTGGATTCTGATTTGTTGAGATAATTCTTCACCTAATTCAGCTTTCAAGTAATCTCTGATTTGTTTATGAGTTTCTTGAGCATCTTCTGGAGTAGCAGCTAAACCAGTACCAATAGCCCAAACAGGTTCGTAAGCAATAACAACTTTAGACCAGTCTTCTTTGGTCAATTTAGCCAAACATGGAGACAATTGTTTAATACAGACATCCAAAGTAATACCGGCTTTTCTTTCTTCTAATAATTCACCAATACATAAGATAACTTTTAAACCTTGGTCAACAGCAAATTTAGTTTTTTCAGCGATTAATTCAGAAGTTTCACCGAAGTAAGATCTTCTTTCAGAGTGACCTAAAATAACCCAGTCGGCACCAACTTCTTTCAACATATCAACAGAGTTTTCACCAGTGAAAGCACCAGAAGCTTTGATGTAAGCATTTTGACCACCAACTTGAACTTGTGGGTTTTTTTTGTTCAAAGAAGCAGCGTATTCGATGTATAAAGCTGGAGGACAGATAACAACTTCAGCATTAGAGTCCAATTTGGATTCGTTTAATCTTTCAACAATTTCAGAAATTAATTTTTTGGAACCGTTTAATTTAAAGTTACCACCGACGATGAAAGTTCTAGCCATTTTTTATATGTTATGATATGTATGTGTAAGTATACAGGTTTTTTTTATTTTTCTTGCATCTTAAGAAGGGAAGTGGAGCGAATGTAAAGAGCAGATAGAATAGAAACATACACTATATATACCCAAGACGAATGAAGAATGATTAAGTTCAAGAAAACTAAGGACATAAATATAAATAACACTATTATTATTTATAACATGTGTGTTTGTTAATTCCCAGATGGCATCAAAGATCATGATACTTTATTTCTTTTCTATTTTTTTATTCGAGCAAGAATTATTCAATCTTATGAAAAATCTAAGGCTAAAATCTAGATAGTTCGAATTTAATATCGAAAAATTTGAATTAAAATGGTATTACGTATTATAATTATTCGTTTTTAAAATATGAGATCTTTTCGTATTATTCAATAGTAGTAGTAGTAGTAGTAGTTGTAGGAATGGTAAATGTTAAATGTTAAATAATTAGTGGAAGCTATGAACATGAATATGAATATAAATATATATTCATTTCATTTCATTCATTTATTCATTTTGAAACTTTTAGTGGAGTCTGAAATCTGCAACCAAAAAAGAACTTTCTCTTTTGGGTTAGTTTCTTTTTTTTTTAGTGGATTAAAAGAACAAAAATAATATACACGTGACAATATGATTATTTGGCTGATTGGCAATATATGTGTCACGTGGTCAGAAAATATCATACATGTTTGCTAATTGTTTTAACTTTTTTTTTTAAGAAAAATTGTTTATTTTTAATTATTTTGAGAGTTAGCTGTTTAAAGTAAGAGCAAGCTTTAAGAAAAGGAATAACAATGCAGTTATAAAAGTAAACAAATAAAATAGAAAAACAAAACCAGTAATTAAAATATACATTTCCCTACCCAGCTGATTTTTTACACTCAAGAAAGAATTCTTTACAATTATAATTTAAAAAGGTGCAACTGTACTAACATAAGGTATTTTGTTTATAGATGAAACCATGAAATTGTATGAATGAATAATAACATATATATTCGGTCTTCGGAGTGCAGTTATCATTTTTTGTTTGATGAGAAACCGTAAATCATAGTCCGTCGGTATGCCGAATATTTTTTTCTTGAAAAAAAAAACAAAAAAGAAAACAATCAAATGAGGGTAAGCTGTTTCAATTATTTCAAGTTTTTTTTTTTCTTTTTTGTGAAAATATCAAGATCTCTCTTTTTCTCTCTCTCTCTCTCTCTCTCTCTCTCTCTCTCTCCTGTTTTAAAAAGTTTCTCGAATAATAATTTTCAAAATTTGTTCTTCGATGAATGATTCATATCTGCCAATTTCTTGAAATTTTCACCAATTTGTCTTGAAACTACTTCACTTTAGAATTTTTTGTTATTTAATTTCAAAGATAGCATTCCAATCCGTATATTCAGAGCAAGTATTTTTTTTTTTTTAATTTTCTCGATTTTACTTTCAAGATGTTATTTATTATATTTACCCATGCTTTCAATTAAAATAGAAGAAAGCCCAAAACCCCACACGATATAATTGACAAAAATGTCTGAAGAACAAAAAGTGGAAAAAGTCACTGAACAAGTGGCCAATTTACATTTGGATGAAGTTACTGGTGAACAAGTTTCTAAATCTGAATTGAAAAAAAGATTAAAGCAAAGACAAAAAGAAGCTGAAAAAGCTGCTAAAGCTGCCAAAGCTGCTGCTTCTGCACCAGCTGAAACAGCAAACAAAAAAAAGAAGCAAAACGATGCATTTGCTGATTTATCACCATCTCAATATTACGAAGCAAGATCTAGACAAATCAAAGAATTGAGAAAAACTCAATCCCCAAATCCTTATCCTCACAAATTCAGTGTTTCTATTTCATTACCAGATTTTTTGGAAAAATACAGTTATTTGACAAAAGGTGAAACTTTACCAAATGAAAAAGTTTTCATTGCAGGTAGAATTCACAATAAAAGAGAAAGTGGTTCAAAATTGAAATTTTATGTTTTACATGGTGATGGTGTTGAAGTTCAAATCATGTCTCCATTGCAAGATTATTTTGAATCTGATTCATATGAAAAAGATCATGATTTATTGAAAAGAGGTGATATCATTGGTGTTGAAGGTTATGTTGGTAGAACTCAACCTAAAAAAGGTGGTGAAGGTGAAATTTCTGTTTTCGTTAACAAAGTTATTTTATTAACTCCATGTTTACATATGTTACCAACTGATCATTTTGGTTTCAAAGATCAAGAAACAAGATATAGAAAAAGATATTTGGATTTGATTATGAATAAAAATTCAAGAAATGTCTTTTTAACAAGATCTAAAATCATTTCATATATTAGAAGATTTTTGGATTCTGGAAAATATATCGAAGTTGAAACTCCAATGATGAATGTTATTGCTGGTGGTGCCACTGCCAAGCCATTTGTTACTCATCATAATGATTTAGATATGAATATGTTCATGAGAATTGCTCCTGAATTATTTTTAAAAGAATTAGTTGTTGGTGGTCTAGATAGAGTTTATGAAATTGGTAGACAATTTAGAAATGAAGGTATTGACATGACTCATAATCCTGAATTTACAACATGTGAATTTTATCAAGCTTATGCTGATGTTTATGATTTAATGGATATGACTGAAGTCATGATCAGTGAAATGGTTAAAGAAATCACTGGTGATTATATTATTAAATATCATCCAAATCCAAATAAACCGGAAGAAGAAATGGTTTTGAATTTCCAAAGACCATGGAAAAGAATTAATATGATTGAAGAATTAGAAAAAATCTTGGAT
Source organism: Hanseniaspora taiwanica (nom. inval.) (assembly GCA_030580555.1). Classification (NCBI taxonomy): domain Eukaryota; kingdom Fungi; phylum Ascomycota; class Saccharomycetes; order Saccharomycodales; family Saccharomycodaceae; genus Hanseniaspora; species Hanseniaspora taiwanica (nom. inval.). Next base: position 13,286 of record JAKTSY010000009.1, on the reverse strand, counting down.
GTTAAATTTCCAAAAGGTGATGAATTACATACAGCTGAAACTAATGATTTCTTGAAAAAAATTTTAATTGCTAAAAAATTGGATTGTTCTCCTCCTCTAACCAATGCTAGAATGTTAGATAAATTAGTTGGTGAATATTTAGAAGATCAATCTATCAACCCAACTTTTATCTTTGGTCATCCTCAAATGATGTCTCCATTGGCCAAATATTCAAGAGATCAACCTGGTCTATGTGAAAGATTTGAAGTTTTCGTTGCTACCAAAGAAATTTGTAACGCTTACACAGAATTGAATGATCCATTTGATCAAAGAGACAGATTTGAAGAACAAGCAAGACAAAAAGATCAAGGTGACGATGAAGCACAACTGGTTGATGAAACTTTCTGTAACGCTTTAGAATACGGATTACCTCCAACTGGTGGTTGGGGTTGTGGTATTGATAGATTGGCCATGTTCTTGACTGATTCCAACACTATCAGAGAAGTTTTGTTATTCCCAACTTTAAAACCTGATACTTTGAAAGAAGATTTGGAAAAGAAAGATTAATTCTTGTAGACTGTTTTTTTTTATATATTTCACTAAAAATTGTGTTCTTTTATAATCTTACAAAAAAAAAAAGTATGTGTACAATGCATATATATATATATAACTTCCTCAAAATGTTTATTTTAACTTAAATGATAGATAATCTATATAGTGGTTTTACCTAATTTTCCTTGTTTTTTCAATTCTAATGCTCTTTTATATGGCGGATTTGTTGGCATTTGAACAGGATCTAAACTTTTAGATAACTCTGGTAAGTCATGATATGTAGCATCTGAATCAAATGATTGTAATCCACCACATGATATAAAATCTGCAATTTCTCTATCTTCCAAAGTTAGTTCTGCAAAATTCTTACTGCCATTACTATTACCAATTGTAATTCCTTTGAAAAAATCTTGTACTGATATATTCAAGTCCAATTTAGGTGTCCAATCTTGAGGAGGATTATAATCTAAACAAACAATGAAACTTTCCAAGGAAGTACCTCTACTACTTCTTGGTTTGCAACACATGACTTTCCCAAATAACATTCCTAGCTGAGAATATAAGAGATCAATATCTCTACCTCTAAAAATTTTAGCAACAAATATACCACCTTTTTTCAATAAACACGTTGTTAATTGTAAGGCTGATAAAATCAACTGTTGTTGAACGTACTCATCTAAATCGTGTAGACCTGTGACATCTGGTGCACCATCACTACAGACAAAATCAGCTTTTTCATTATCGAAATATTGCATGATTTTATAAAGAGTTTTAGGATGAGTGATATCCGCCTGAAGTGTAGTTACGTGTGGAATCGGAGACATTGGTTGTAGGTCCACAGAAACAATTTTTTTATCTAAATTGCCCATATGGTCGTCGTTGTCTTCAAACAATTTACGAGACAAAACTTGAGACCATGACCCTGGAGCGGCACAAAGATCAACAACTTTTTTCAAATCTTTGTTTAAAAAATTGAAATGTTCATTCAATTGTAATAGTTTGAACGCAGATCTTGCACGATACCCTTGTTCCTTGGCTTTTCTGTAGTACAAGTCTCTCTTATCTTTACTGCTTTTACCCATTTTGTGGTTTATAATTATTAATTTTTGCTGGATGTATTGGGCTTTTAGTTTTTTTTATTCGTTGGAAACAATCATCACTATCTTCATCATCGCTGTTTCTTTTTTTTCTTCTTAGGTCGAAAAAAAAATCAATATGTAGGCTGGGTTAGAAAACACAACGAGGTTTAAACAGAATGAAAGAAATGAAAAAAAAAAAAAAAAAAAAAACAAAATCTCTAAAGCTTATAGTACCTGTCAATCAGTATTGGTGAAGAAAAGAATATTTAGTCGAAAAATAAGTACAACACAAATCCATATTCCGATATGCAAAGAAGTTTAACTAACTCATTGTTCCATTGCCCAGCTCTAAGGGTATCCAAGGTATCATCTAGTATAATATCAAGATGCATTTCCTTTTCAAAACCGCAATATCAAGAAACTACACCAACAATCACAACTACCTTTTCTAAAAATATTACAAATCCAACTCAAGATATTCCAGAAAATGTGAAAGCTATATATTATCAACCGTTGAGAAATCCAGTCGAACACGGGGATCTAGTTTGTGATTTACAATTAAGAGCCTACGATAACGAAAATTTAGATTTTTTTTGTGATTTTATCTTGAGAACAGGTTATTATTTGGGAGCCGCCTTAACAGGCCCAAAACCATTGCCTACTAAAAGAGAAAGGTGGACAGTCATCAAGGCTCCGTTTGTGCACGCCAAGACAAAGGAGAATTTTGAAAGAAGAACACATACAAGATTGATCAGAGTGTGGGATACCACTCCAGAAGTGTTGGATATTTTATTAAGTTACATCACTAAACACAGTGTCACTGGTGTAGGTTTGAAAGCAAACTATTTTCAAAGACAAGGCTTGGAATTGAAATTTGACGAAGAACTCAAACAATTGGGCGAATCTATTGCAAATGAACAAGAATATAATGAGTTGAGTGAAGAAAATGAACATGTTTCTAAAAGAGTTGGTGAGATATTAAATGACCCAGTTTTCAAACAGTACATGAAAGCAGAAGATGATAAACCTGTTTTGTGAAGAAAACAAACCAGCTAAATAGATATACATGTATATAGTACCCAATCTCTCAATTAATTATTCGTTATTAAACCCTGTCACCAAATTACGTTTAAATCTTGAATATGATTTTTAAAAAGTAGTATGTAGAACTTTGATATATTGGCTAAAACCTTTGCATAATATCATTAGTCGGGCGTGTGGTCTAGTGGTATGATTCTCGCTTTGGGTGCGAGAGGCCCTGGGTTCAATTCCCAGTATGCCCCTTCTAATATTTTTTGCTTTTTTTTTGCTCTTTTTTTTTTTTTGTGCACTAGGCAAAGTATTTGGTGCCAAGTTTATAAACAAAAACAAGATGATGGACAGTTATTCAATTATCATTGCAATGTGTTTTTTTTATTAATTTTTATGTATTAGAAAGCTAGATGCTATATATGGTTGAGCTTTAATTAAATGTTTTGTTTTTTTTTTCTCTTAAAAGATGCTGTCTCTATGAATCAATTTGCGGGTTCTACGCTTGCGTTTAAATGAACGTAGATTGTTGGTGAAACGAGAAGTAAGAGGAATAGAGTTTGGATCTGTTTTGAAAAAACTATTATCACTCAATCTTTTTTTAGATCTGTTTGTTATCCCAACCCTTGGTCTGATAAAACGGTTTTGTCTGACACTCCCACATGTGAAAATTATCGAATTATTATTATTACATTCATAAAAATTATTTTCTAAATCACTAAAAAAATCACAAGAACGACCCGAGTCATATCCTATTAAGGGAGAATTTTGCAAAGAGTCAGGACTGTTGATATTGAACTCATCGATGTTACAAATTTTACTCAGGTTTCTCTTATTTTTTCTTCCTCTTTGTGTTTGGTTCAAATAATGTAGTAAAACACTTGTAAAATGCAGTTTCAAGAATCCGTATATCATGGTAAAAGCATTACTACTTCTAGTCAATGCGATCCCAGTAATAAGAAGGAAAGTTTCTTGTAGTTTTTTAGACATATTTACAAGATGTTTTATTTTTTTTGGACTGTTAGTAGTAGGGGAGTGCTTAAGAAACGATGTCATTTTATGTTTCACTGCTCTTGTGTATCTCGCTTTAAGTCTTTTTTTCTTTTCCTGTTTTCGTTTTCTCTAAGAAAATCAAAGTCATGAAACAATAAAATTTCATTGATCGTTTAGTTTGAACATAAGTTTCTTATTTATAGTTTTACTTTTTTCAATTTGCTTTTATCAATTTGCTTTTATCAACGGATGTTTTTCTTTTTGCTAAATCAAAACTAATAAAATCAATAATAGAGAATATAAAAAAGTGCGAAAAGCTTATGAAAAGGTATGCGAAGTTTAAACTTTTGGCTCAAACGATCGTAAAAACTGGATGAAAAAAAAAAACCAAAAAAACCAAAAAAAAAAAACAATCTGTTTCTCCGATTTAAAGTTCTAAGTTATGTTTGATACGACTTTGTTTTTTCTTCTTGATTACTTTATTTGTTTTACCTGGTTTCTTGGTATTTTGCTCGTCGTTCCCTAAATTTTTTTTTGCAACTGTTGTTGCTGTTATACTTTGCAAATTGAGTACATTTGTCATGTTAAAATCAATGTATTTTGCTAAGTTGTTAAGATCTTGGTACGAACTTGCTTTCAAATAATTGTTGATATTTTTATACTCTTGTTCTGAAATAAATTTGAGGAATATTTTGTTTCCCTTGTTCTGTATGTTTATAGAAAGATGTGCCAAATCACCCATATCACCAGTTTTATGTAAATTAGAAAAAAAAATTGTATTTTTGATTGACTTGAGTTGCAGTATACCGATTTTCCCTGTTTGTTTGCAATTAAAGTTAATAATTAAAGAGCTATTAATTTGATACTCACTATCTAAACTTTTCAAAATTTCCCATTCGGCCACCTGACGATTAATGTTGAACAAAACAAGGTAGTTATTTGAGGAGTCCATTGATGATGGAAGTCTTGCAGGTTGTAGCAAATCAGGTATGGTTTTCTTCAATTGATCAAAATTATGTATGTTATTTTTCTTAGTTTTCTTTAAAACTTTATCAGTGGCAGTCTTTTTTTCATTTTCAGAAGCCACCGAGGAAAGCTTTAAGTGGATTTTATCAATCACGTCTTTTTTGTAATCTATTTCAAAATCCTTTTCATTGGCAGATAATTTTTTCAAATTGCTCTCATGTATGTATCTTTTCATAACTTCACTCTTGATATCTTTTAAATCATTATTTAAAAAATTAAAGTCCTTTGCAATACCCAGTTCTTCAAAAATTTCTTCACGTAGGTCTATCGGAATGTGCAATTCCATATCTAGCAAACAATTCTGACAAACGTGTTTTATCTTGGAGCATGTTGTGCATATTTTCAAATTATTGATCCCAAGCTTTTTATTGTAATAGTTGGTGAAGTAGGAAGTACAGAATTTGCATCTTTCAGATGAAGTTGAGTCTTTTATTAGAGTTATATTTTCGTTAGAATCTAAAGGAAGACACTGAGCGCATATTCTAAACGGAGTGTTATTGGATGTAGACATTTGCGTGAGCGTGTATAGTTCTCTCTCTACCCTTTTCTTTTGTCTCTCAGTATTATCACTGAATATCCAGAGAGTATTCTTTACCTTACCTGCTTTTGAACGTATGAGCGGTAAAAAAAAAAACAAAAAAAAACAAAAAGAAAGTTATGAAGAACCAAAAGGAAGAATGAACGGTTTTTTAATTAAGGAATGACGGAGTTTTAAAGATTATGTATATTGGCGAATATTTACGAATAATAATTTTATCTATAAAAGGTTTTGTATATGTAAGTTGATATGAGTTAGCCACACCCAACAACACTACAGAAAACAAATCAAGTAGGGAAGGGAATGGAGAAAAAATAAAAAATAGTTGTCATGTTTCAATGACTATTTTTTTCATCATATAACATTATTAGGTTATTAAATTTTTTTGAAAGGAATGCGCGTCTATTAATGAAGTAATAGAAATATTAATGAATGGATGAATGCAATCGAGACATCTATGAACTGGGAGGTTTTTTTCTTGGATAAAAAAAAAGCTAAAATAAAAATAAAGGAACTGGTTGAATTTAGCAATCGACTAATTCAACAATTTGTAATTTGATTGGGAAACAATGAACAGCAATGGATTCATCGTACAGGTTGTAAAATTCACCAGATAGACATTGATAGAAAGTGTCTTGGGAACCTAGGGCCAAGTTACCTTCTGGAGTGATACCCCAACCTTTGGCATAAAGAGCACCGGCTTGTGGTGGAGGACCATCAAATTGGAATTGTCTATTAGCAACAATCGACCCAATTCTTCCCTTGTTATCTTTCAAGATACCGTCTTCTAAAGTCATGGACAGAGTACCGTTAGCACTGCATGATTGAGCAGTGGCTGGATCCCAGTCGGAACTTCCACTTGTAGCAGTAGCAGAAGAAGAAACAGTAGAAGACCAAGAAGAGGAAGACCCCGGTGCTAACGTGGTGGCTTGAGCTTGACCATCACTGATTTGAGAGACAGCAGTAGCAGAAGACTTGGTTGATGTACTTGCCTGGACTTGACCGTCACCGATTTGAGAGACAGCAGCGGCAGATGATTTAGCAGAAGAGGTCCAGGTAGTTGCTTGCACTTGACCATCACCGATTTGAGAGACAGCAGCAGCTGATGATTTAGCAGTAGAGGTCCAGGTAGTTGCTTGCACTTGACCGTCACCGATTTGAGAGACAGCAGCGGCACTTTTCTTTGGTGTAGCAGTCGTGGCTTGCACTTGACCATCACCGATTTGAGAGACAGCAGCAGCTGATGATTTAGCAGAAGAGGTCCAGGTAGTTGCTTGCACTTGACCGTCACCGATTTGAGAGACAGCAGCGGCAGATGATTTAGCAGTAGAGGTCCAGGTAGTTGCTTGCACTTGACCATCACCGATTTGAGAGACAGCAGCGGCACTTTTCTTTGGTGTAGCAGTCGTGGCTTGAATTTGACCATCACCGATTTGAGAGACAGCAGCAGCTGATGATTTGGCAGAAGAGGTCCAGGTAGTTGCTTGCACTTGACCGTCACCGATTTGAGAGACAGCAGCGGCAGATGATTTGGCAGAAGAGGTCCAGGTAGTTGCTTGCACTTGACCATCACTGATTTGAGAAACAGCAGCAGCAGTACTCTTTGATGTACCAGTTGTAGCTTGAATTTGACCATCACCGATTTGAGAAACTACATCTCTTTTTTTATTCGAAGAAGAAGTTGTTGAAGTTGAAGTAGCCACTGGATTAACAGCAATACCGAATGAATGAGAATAACTTGTTAAAGCACCAGAATAGGTGTTGGTTGCAGTCAACGCAGTCCATGGTTCAGAAGGAACATAGGCAGAAAGTGCCGTATGGAAAACAGCAGTCAAAGCAACAATTGTTTTAGCATTAAAGATCATTTTTGTTCTTTGATTTGAGTAGTTAGTTAGTTAGTTAGTTAGGTTAAAGAGTTTGTATCTTATGGTTTACAATTTTTATTCTTTTTGGTAATATTTAATATGAGAGATGAGGTGTTCATGATCAAGTAATTTGGTTATTAATCAATGTATTTATATACAATTCATATATTTACACAAAAGTATCAAAAGGGATAAAAGAAGGATAGTAATAATGTTTTTTTTTCTTTATTTTAGTTTTTTGAGAGGTATATTGTCCATTAATTAATTATGCTACTATATTTAGTCTTTTCTAATTAATTAAAATTAACCGTATAACTAACTATCTTATTAAAATGTACAATCGTTTAGTGACGTCTGATATATACTAATAAATTGACATTACTTCTAATAATACATACATTCTTCCATACATACATTTGTATGTATCGTAAATCTTTTTTTTTTGTGTATATACAAGAATGCATTGTATTGTATTTAAATTTTTAATATTATATCTGATAATCCCCTTAATCATCATTATATTATTATTAAGTTAAAGTTTCTAAAAATATATACCGTACTATAGTTTTTATTATTATTATTATTATCTCCTTTCTTTCTTTCTTTACCAAGATGCAATACGTTTAATTAACTAAGCAGGAATGACGTACTTACTTACAGTGCAAGGAGTTTATTTATTACTATTTACAAACAAGAAGTTATAGTAATAGTAATAGTAATAATAATAGTAATAATAATAGTAATAATAATAATAATAATTTTTTTTTTCCTTTCAAATACTCAGGGTTAAAAAGCTGTCAAAGATTGTATCTAACATAGTTTTGTAATTCAGTCGAAGAAATTCATAAGTTGTTGTTGTAATTGGTTATCATCATAGTAAAAGAAGGAAAATAAAAAAAAATAATTAATTAATATCATTTCAATAAAAGAGAAAAATAAAGTAATGGTAGTAGTAACAACACAATCGTCTGATATGTTTTAAATTAATAACTACTACTTTGCTTGACTTCTATTACTTCTTTTCTCTTTCATTGTCTCTGGTTTTTTTGGTTCTCCTTCCTATACATTATAATGGGAAAGTGTGGAAGGGAAGGGTTAACATTACTATTTTATACCATCCCGAATCTTGGGGAATCTAAAAAACTAGAGAGGAAAAAAAACAGAAAACATTTTTTTTTTCACCCCTTCGTTATTTCGCTCATTTAGTGCAAATAATATCTCGGGGCATTTTTTGTGTGTGTGTGTGTGTGTGTGTGTACTCTGCCTAATAAAAAAACATGCCAAAAGATATATTTTTTAAACCATATAATAATTAAACCGATATATAGATATATAGACATGCAGATATATGTATATACATAGAGAAAAGTGTGAAGTTACACACATGCACTTTTTTTCAAATGAATCTTATAGTGTTGGGTCATATTGTCCTTTCTTGAAAATTTTTGAGTACAATCTTCGTGTGGACATTCGAATTTTTTTTCACCTGAATGAATTCTTTTATGTCTCGCCAGATGTCCAGAAGTGGTGAAAGCTTTATATTCGTTATGTTGATGTGCACATATCTCACATACGTATTTTCTCTTCTTGATAACAGAAGATTCTTTTGGTATTATTCCTTCGTTACCAACAATGTATTTGTTATTTTCATTATAAGGGGTTTCAATTTCAGTTTCAGTTTTTGTCTTAGCTTTTGTTTTAGTTTTAGTGTAATTGGATTTCTTTGGTAATGATTGTTTTTTTGTTTTGGTGATTTTGCAACTATTATCAACAGGTTGAATCAGATTTTGTATGGAAGGAAGCGAATTGAAGCAACCACTGCTACTTACACTACTTACACTGTTACTGTTACTCAACGGAGAACTAGATATAGAAGAAACAGAAGTCGAAGAACTATAAGCATCACTGAAACTATTATTAGTAATATTATCAGTATTAATAGTGTTAATATGAGGAGCAGTGAAATTCATATCTGTTGATGGGAATAATGGAGGTAACATATATAAAACTCTTGGTGCAGAATACAATGTACTTTGCGTATATTGAGTATTATTCATTGTTAGAGGTGAAATATTATTAGTACCAAAAGCAACAGGAGGAGCAGCAGCAGGAGCAGCAGGAGCAGCAGCAGGAGGAATATTAGAGTAATTTATAGATTGTAAAATATTATCAAAAGACGGAATAGTTATCTTATTGTTATAGTAAAAAGAATTGGCATCGTTAGCAGCAATATCATCATTGTTATTGTTATTAACACTGTTACTATCACTAGCAACAGGTAGAGTATAATAGTTGTTGTAATCAATCATTGGGTATGTATTTGATATATTTTCTATGTTTTTTTTTTCTTCCTTTTCACTTGACCAATTTTGAACTATATATGAAATACCGCCAAGATTATATTTTAATTTTTCTTTCTCCTCTCATTGTCTCTCTCTTTCTTTCTTTCTCCCTATATATATACACTCTATATACATATATTCACAAGCCAGTGTTTCATCGGTGTAAATGTTTTTTTTTTTAAAATGTGGGAATTATTGCACACAAAAAAAAACAAAAAAAATTAATAAAATGTGTCAGTAGTTTACATCGTAGAGATCCCTGCCAAGCAAACGACACACAGGGACAAGACTTAAGTAATATATCATAAAGAAAGAAAAAAAAAAAAAAACAACTTGAAACCCGTTTAATTTTTTTTTTTTTTTCAATTATTAATTTCATTTGCTTAGATACAATCACAGGAAACATGATTGGTATAGCAATGGTTTTTTATTTTCTTGTTTTGTTTTGCCGAAAAGCAAAATTTTTTTCTTTTTCTTACAATATAAATAAATACATTGCCAATTTCCGATTAACCTTTAATTTTCTCTTTAAATGTCTGCCTACATTTATATTAAGATAAAATAGGAGATACAAGGAGTTACAAAAACAAGAAAAAAAAAAAAACTTGACAGATACAGACGGTAGTAAGATGTAGAAATACGTGTAGCAGAACAAAATATCAAAAAAAAGTAGGGAAAATGTATAAAGGACACTTAGGAAAGAGAGGGATTTACCCCCTGATAATAATATTATTATTATCTCAGGTTTAATAGTGGTTTGATAAGAAAGGGGGGCGCACACCTTAAAACTGCGGCTAAATAGGAATTCACTGAAAAAAAAAAAAACAAAAAAAAACAGGGAAAAGGGTAAAAAAAAACTGAAAACTGAAAACTGAAAACTAAAATAACGCAAAATTTGCGTGCCAATAAGTATACTAAGAATAATAATAATAATAATAATAATAATATTATTAATAACTAACATCAACTTGATAAGAAATAATATTGTATAAAATCGTACAATATAACTAATATTGGAAAACAAAAGACCCTTACCTATTACGTCTGACAGATATATATTACTAATCCATTTATATAGTTATGCAAAAATGAAGCAATTAATTAAATGATCTATTGTTCCGTTGTTGTTGTTGTTGTTGTTACTATTATTAGAAAACGTTTTTTTGATGCACTATATTCTATGTAAAAAAAAAAAAATATTGTTGGGTGTAACATGTAAATATATGGAGTTTTATTTAAAATTACGATGTTAAAAAAACACACCATTAATGAGATATAATTAAAAAAAGACGGAATTTTTAAAAAAAAATAATAATATGTTCACGTGGCTCATCTAGTATACTTTTTTTTCATTACAGCGTAGCCACGTGACAAATACATATATTACCCCACTTATATAGATGTTTTTTATTTTTTTTTCCTCTTTTTAAAAAAATTATGTTGAATTAGTATAACAATCTTTTACTCTCTCTATTACTTTTTTTTTTCTTCTTAAACTGTCTCGTTTAATTTGTTTTCTTAATTCAGTTTAAGGTTTAAATGATGAGATGTGGGTTCAAAAAAACCTTTAAACGAGATTTATCTAAAATAGTTAGTTATTCATTCGTAAATGCCTACTTTTATTTACTTATTTTTTGTATTAAGGAAGATCTTGAAAAAAAATAACTGAATAAATAATAAAAGTCTCGTTATTTTTTCCACTTTTTAACATATTTTATTGATTAATTTGTTGGAGTGGTTATTGATGATGATGATGATGATGATGATTTTTATTATTATTAATATTCTTGTTGCCTAATTTTTTCTTTAATAATATGTGTAGATTAATTGAATAAAACGGTTGTTAAATTCACTTTTTTTTTTTGTTTTTTCTATAATAATATTATCTGAGGAACGAGAGAATTAAACAATTAACAAAAACAAAAATTCAAAATTAAACGAATACTAGTTAGTAAGCTATATAAAAGAAGAAAGTGCAAACAAATAACTATATCTTGAATTTTTAATTATCCAATTAATCAATATGACAAACCAAACAACAAAAACCGACAACAACAACAACAACAACAACAAGATGTCTTCGAGCCAAGCACCACAAGATCCAAAAAATAAATCAATTAGAATTCAAATGGAAGAATTGATTAGAAGAAAACAAAGAGAAATTACTCAAGGTTTGGAAAGTGTGGAAGACGATCCAAATGTCACTTTCAAAGTTGATGAATGGTCAAGAGGTGAAGGTTTAGGTGGTGGTAGAACCATGGTCATTGGTGGTGGGAAAACTTTTGAAAAAGGTGGTGTCAATATTTCGGTTGTTCATGGTGATTTATCTCCAACAGCTATTGCTGCTATGAAACACGATCATCAAAAAATTGATGCAAATATTGATACATCAAAAAATGGTTGTAAATTTTTTGCATGTGGTTTAAGTATGGTTATTCATCCAAAAAATCCACATTGTCCAACAACTCATTTAAATTATAGATATTTTGAAACTTGGGATTCTAATGGTGAACCTCAATGTTGGTGGTTTGGTGGTGGTGCCGATTTGACACCTTTTTATCTATATGAAGAAGATGCTAAAAATTTCCATCAACAACACAAAAATGCTTTAGATAAACATGATAAAACTTTATATCCAAAATATAAAAAATGGTGTGATGAATATTTCAAAATCACTCATAGAAATGAAACAAGAGGTATTGGTGGTATCTTCTTTGATGATTTAGATGACAGATCTCCACAAGATATTTTGAAAATTGTTGAAGATTGTTTTGATGCTTTCTTACCAAGTTATTTACCAATTATTTCGAAAAGAAAAAATCAAAGTTTTACTGAAGAAGAGAAAAAATGGCAATTAATTAGAAGAGGTAGATATGTTGAATTCAATTTGATCTATGATAGAGGTACTCAATTCGGTTTAAGAACTCCAGGTTCAAGAATAGAAAGTATTTTGATGTCTTTACCAGAATATGCATCATGGGTCTATTGTAATGAACCTGAAAAGGGTTCTAGAGAAGCAAAATTAGTTGAAGTTTGTACTAATCCAATTGAATGGGTCTAAACCTTTCTTTTTGTTTAGATCTTTTTTCATCATCATAACCATCTTCTTCTTTTATTATTTATAGTCTATATATGCTTGAAATATATTACACTGCTGTTCAATTAATTTGAATGAGCCGTTTCTTTTTTTTAAAACTTTCTCCCAAGTTTTGTGTATATATATCGTTTTAATGACCTTTTATTTGACTTTTAATTTTTTTAATTTTTTAATTCTTCTATAATATACACATGATACATACACTCAATTTTTTTTCAATTCTCTCTCCATCTATGAGCACATTCTACACATTTATAAAAAGTAGTCATTGGTTCATCAGCGGATCTGATTTGTAATTGAAAGAAATACGCACTCTCACCACCACACTTGTCGTAATTTGGACATTGAACTTTGGTTTGATCCACATTGTCCCAACCTCCACCAAGAACATCGTCAACTTCTTTTCTTGGAAGTTTCTTTCTATCGTATATTTGAATATTCCCATCAATAATAAAATTGTAAGGGCAGCTCGGACAGCTCAGGTTGTAAATCCCAGTAAACTCACTCTTCTCCACAAGCAGCATGTTATTGCAATTAGGACAAAACGACAACATCTCTGTGCTCTTTTTTTCTCACGTTTTTACTAGGATGTTATATGGAATTATAGAAATGTTGCATCTTGTATGAAAAAGAAAGGTGATGATTTCTTTTCTTTGATTCTACTCCGTCAGCGCACCGGACCCAGCATAAAAACTGGGCTCTTCCAGCCATAAGACCCTATCTCCGGATAAACCAATTCCAGGGTGATAAGCTGTTAAAAAGAAAAGATAACTCCTCCCAGGGCTG
>JAKTSY010000008.1:0-168818 GCA_030580555.1 Hanseniaspora taiwanica (nom. inval.) | reverse complement strand
TAATCCATCCTTGATTATTATCTGTTCGATGAAATACCTGACACTTACTAACGGCAAAGGCTTATATAGCCGCTGACCTGAATAAAACATATAAGATTGTTTTGTGATAAATAATGTGTTTGAATATATGTATATATGTATATAAGTTAATAAATAATAGTGACAGCTGTCTTTTTCCACAAAAAACTTTCTTTTGAATTCAAATTTCCAGAATTTGATGTATCTTCTGTATGACATCGTCTGTTGAGTCTTTTAACCAATCTACGTTGTCCTCTAAAAAGAAACTTATGTTGACATCTAGATTACTGCTTTGCTGTAGTTGTTGTTGTTGCTTTGGAACTAAAGGTTTTGGTTGTATGGTCACTGATGGTTGAGGAACATGTGTTAGTTTATAATTTTTTTTTATAGGACTTTGCACAATTTTTTCAACTGAATAATGTTTAGCATTCGTTTTATGAGTGTTTAATTTCAGACAAATCGGTAGATCATGATTATGGGAGTTGTTACTCATAGTGTATTTCATTTGTAAACTGTTATTGTTTAATGTTGTGTTTGCAGTGATAAAAGAGTATTGCAAATTCCCAGTTATTTCATATTGTATAAACAATCTGTATAAATTTTGAACAAACAAATCACAACTTTTAACAATGTTGGAACCTTTGTATAGTTCCATAGATACAACATTCAATAAGTCCATATTTTTGAATATTTTAAATGAGGAATGTATCTGGCATAATGGAAGTGTCATTGAATTCAGCAATTGACCTGTTGTTGTTGTTGTTGTTGTTGTTGTAGTGTTATCATATTTATCGATGATCATTTTGTATTGATTTTGTGATTGGTAGTAGTGAGTTGGGTTTTGAAAATTCCAACCATTGAACAATGAAATATTATTATTATTGATATAATAATAATTCATATTTGAAAATGAATTTGTTTTATTTGTGAAATAAATACAGTTCAATGAAATAAATTGATGCATAAATATTTGAAGATACGTGTATCTTATTTTCCCTTTGTTATTAGTATTACTATGCAAAAATATTGTATTGTCAATTAGACTCTTGAAAATTTTGGTGAAAATCTCTTCCATTTCTACAACATCATATTTTTGATCTTTTGATGATAATGGTGATGATGATGACTTTTTTAATAAAAATTGATCATAAGTGATCAAATATTTATATAATTCTGTTAATTTATGTTCATGTTTTTTCTTTTTCTTAACAACAGAACAATCATTGATTTCGGTATTATTATTATTATCATTCATAGAAATATCTTTATGATGATAAAAACAATTCAAAATAACCACTTTATAAAATTTAAGATCCCAATGTTTATTGTAGTCTAATTTTTTTGTTCTTAATAGTAGTTCTTCAACCATTGTATAAACGTTGATATTACTGTCATTAGGGCATTCAGAACCATGTAATATCAATACTGTTGATAAAATTTTGACGAAATTTTTTAAAAAAAAATCATCTATTAATAGTAAATCGTAATTTTTAGAACAATCCATATGTTCTTGATCTATGATGAAAGGAATAAACTGTTCAAACATTGAGAAGGTGTTAATACCGTTATCATCATAACCATCATTAGCAAAAGTTTCTCTTTGATATAACTGCAACATGTTATTGAGTAGTTTAGAAATATCAAATTGAATTGGAATATCAATATAAAAATTTATTATGACCAATAATAATAAAAGTTGATCTTTTTGATATAAATCTTTCCAATTCATATATAGTTCATTTGTAGTATCTTTGTCATTTGGATCCAACTTTTTGGTAGTTGTGGTTGTAGCATACCATGTATTATATAAGGAAATCAAATCTTTAATAACGATGTTATTGTAATGTTCAAAAACAGTTTCTAAAATATTTAAACCAATTGAAAAATTGTTAATGTAGAAGAATTGCTCATCATGGAAAAAACTAATAAGAACTTCGTCACCAACCTTTGACAATGGTAATTTCATTATTTTATGATTCAATGTAATATTAGTAGATTTAAAATCATTAAATGGTAACAATAATGATACATTAGATTCTAAATCATTTAAAATACTGTTTAAATCATTTAAATCTGTAGATATATCACTAAATTCTCTTATAGTTGGTTTGTACCGTATAGGTTTCCGGACAATTGAATATTTACAATCAATCTCTTTAATAAAACAGTTATCACATTGGTTTTTTGAGTTCGTTGATGAGCTTTGACATTTGATCTTGTTATTCCTGCAGTAGTCACATGACTTGAACTTTTTCTTTTCCTCTTTATCAATACCAATCATTATTCTCTATTGGATATGTGTTTTGATTTGGTGTTTGGAGTTTAGTAGAGAATTAGTATCTCATGTATTCATTTATATATATATATATCTTTCATGAGTGAAACCCTTTCTTCTCTCTCTCTCTCTCTCTCTCTGTCTAGAAAGAAGTTATAAATTGGTTATAGCTACAACTTTTATTAACCAATCAAAAGTTAGCCTTGCATTTCAGCTCGGCAAAAACACAAAAACTTGAAAAAAACAAAAACAAAAATTAACGCATTTTATCTTTTGTTTTGTTTTTTTAATTATTTGATTGCTCAAAAATAGTGTGGGGTACGCAATAATACAGTAATTTAGGGTATAACTTAAATTTGAAAAAAATAATTGAAAAAACTGAAAAATTCATAAAAAATGGGAAATAAAAAAAAAAGCGGGGGCAGTTGTTCCGGGAAAAGGAAAAAAGAAAAAAAAGGTTTTGATTTGAGTTCTTGATTTGGTGAATTCCCCACTGATATAACTGTGAGGTTTTATCAGGTTTTTCCGGACTTGGAGCTTTTTTTGAACTCGATGAGAGAGAAAGGGAGAGAGAGAAAAAGAGAGAGAAAGAGAAGAATCAAATTCATGGTTTGTGAGTTAAGTTGTCTGAGGATACTCAATAGACATTGCTGAAAGCAATAGTAATACAACACTCGTGGTTAAATTGAAATTATAATTATAATTATTTGTACGCGGTGTACAGGTGTACAGGTGTTTGTTAAATTCAGGAACATTTAACCAATGTTGCAGGGTAACATAAAATAATTGCG
The DNA here is from genome assembly GCA_030580555.1 of Hanseniaspora taiwanica (nom. inval.). Classification (NCBI taxonomy): domain Eukaryota; kingdom Fungi; phylum Ascomycota; class Saccharomycetes; order Saccharomycodales; family Saccharomycodaceae; genus Hanseniaspora; species Hanseniaspora taiwanica (nom. inval.). The sequence continues at coordinate 165,734 of JAKTSY010000008.1, read as the reverse complement.
TTAATCTGAAACACATGATAAGATATTACCCATAGCACCTCAAAAACCATTATCAATAAGATAGATCGATGAACCCGCAATTGAGTAAAGAAAAAAAAGACTATAAGAGCAAATATTTCATAGAGGGAAAAGAATCAATATGTCAGTTAACATAATTGACACCGTACAGTATGACAACTATTTGTACGAAACACTTTTTCAAGAGTTTACCAACTGTCTTGAAGGTAACCGTGGTGATTCTAAATGGTTTACAACATCTAATGAATGGCAATTGTTATTATCTTCATTAATATACCATTTTAGTACAGCTAGGGATCCATCAAAGAGAGGAGTAACAACTTTTGGAAGTAGTATAACAGGAATATCATTTGTTAATACTTCTAAATGGAAATTATTTTTGGTAAACATTTTTTTAACAAAATACTTGTTTAAATTGATATCACATAAAATTCCCAAAAGATTTTTGATATTACATAAAATACTAGATATATCAAATTATTTAAAAATATTGATGGCATCTGTAACTTTTGGTCATAAAACAAGAAATAAATTATATTTAAATGTTTTACATAGATTGGCAAAGATAAATATATTTCATAATGGGAAAGATAATATTTATAAACTATGGAATAATTACGAAATTGATGATTTATCATCATATTTAAAAATCAATTACTTATTAAACAATTTATTCAATACAGATAATTTGAGTTGGTTTTATGTCAGATCAGTAAGGAAGTTACAAGATAATCATAACAAAAAATTGGGAATTGCCAAAAATGATAAAGATGGGGATATAAAATGTTATGAATGTAACCGTATACCTTTTAATATCCAATATATTAACGACACTAATACTACTACTACTACTACTACCACCACCACTACAGCTAACAGACGTTTTGGAATATGTTATTATTGTAAATGTAAGAGAGATGAATATCTTTGATTATGGTCACGTGTTGGAATGAAGAAAGAACGAACTGTAAAAAAAAATGAAAATTTACAAACAATTTCGTAGGTCGAACAAGAACGTCATCTCGATATATATATTCATAGAATATGTACAAATTATACATATATAAGAGGAATTCTCAAAAAAAATACAAGAAAGAAGACACTATCAATGTTTTGTATAAGGTCTCCTCATATACGAGTAAGGAGATTGAATCTTTTTTTGTATAATTCACCAATGGTTTTGAACAAAAAAAATATAAATAATGATAGATATTACTCTGTTCCATCAATACCCAGTAGTGTATATACCAACGATATAGTATCCAGCCCAAATATTAGAATTGAGTACGTTGTGGATTCATTACCACATCACTTGTTATTCCAAATGTCCAAAGACCTCCTCTCTAAATTATCAATCACTCCTAAATTACAAATTTTAAAAATAATTCCAGAAAATCAAGAATTGAATCAAATTATAAATATATCGTACACAGAAAATGCAAAAATTAGATCATATTTGAGGAAAGCTCTTATTGAAAATTCTTATGACTTGGAAACATGTAATAAGATTATGCATATGAATGAGAAAAAAAAACCAACAAACAATCATTTGATATTCAATAAATTGTACAGTCCATATTTTTTTGAAAATGAAAAACAGTTGTTTCATTGGATCATATATGATTGTAATCATTATAAAGACTATACCGATTTGAATAATTCGATTATCAAAATTTTTGCAAAAGAGCCTGAACTATTAGAAAATGAAATTATTTTCAAAAAAATCATCTTACCAAATTTTTTATTGAAACAAAAAAATGATATAAATCAAAGAGATTTACAATTTCTATTGAATTTTTTTGAAAAATTCCCCCTCATCAAATTAAACGTCAGTGAAATTAATGCTTTTGTGAATAAAGCTAACTCGATCAAAAAATTTAACATAGAATTAAACAGGAAATGTTTAAATTTCGTTTTCAATTTAAACCATCAAGAAAATTTTAATCAAAGTCATATTATCTTGGAGTATTACGAATCTATTTTACAAGATGTCGCCATATCTAATACTGCAGGGGTTGCCCTTAGTTGGGAAAAACTACTACAAATTGAACCAGATCTATTAAAACATAATTCATACATAATTTATCATATTATGAAAATTTTTAAAAAATCAAAAACTTTCCAAGCAAAAGGTTTAAAAATTTTTGAGAAACTATATTGTGTGGATTTTTTCTTACAAAATCAAAGCTTAATTGCTATTTTCTTACAATATTCAATTCTTTCAAACAATAGTGAAATGGCTCAACATATTATAACTACTGTATCACAAAAGATTCATCTCTATCAAAATTTCCAGATATCCAAATATTATTCTCAATTATTGATGTTACATCTTTCGTTTAATGATTCTACAGGTACATCCAATATATTATCCAAAATTTTGGCAAAACAGAAAAAAAATATTCTACCACCGTATGATTTGGAACTTATTATAAGACACATTTTGAAAAATAATAATTACAACGCAGATACAGTTCAATTGGAAAGAAAGATTCAGGAATCAATCCACTTGTTCAATAAAACTGTAAAAAATTTGGCTGCAAACGAGAAAATCAGTTACTACACTAATTGTTATCCTCATATAATCAAAGCATCTATAGACATATTGAAAAAACTTAGAATCTCTGTTTTCGAGATTAATGACCATAAAAAATACCAATATATTCTCAATATTATCAACAACTTGTTTGATAACGTCAAAGAATGGACCCCGGAAGATAAAAAACCACCAAGAGCATTTCAACAGAGCATATCTAGTCTTTATTTTGACTTTTTCACAGATGTATCTTTTTTCTCCCAAAACAATGTCCCTCAATTTCGTCAAGATTGTCTTGAAATTGCAAAACTTAACTACCTGACCTCATTGAATGAGTTAGAAAACAAAAATGTTGCTCCACAAAACCCTTTTAATATCAATCAATCATCACCAATTCAACAAAGATTGATTGTCAATTACTCCAATAGACTTATGATCTTGAAAAAAATTTTGAAAAATGGTAAGAAATTGAAAAATACAGATATATGTACGTGGTGTGTTAAAGAATTACAAAAATATATGGGAAAAGACAGTTATTTTTATGAACAGAAGTTAGCATTTGAGGCTCACCAAAAATACTTGGAAATCGCGAGGCAAAAACAACAACAAAAAGAAAACTGAAACATGTATATAGGAAAATATGTAACGGATCTAAATTCATTCTTTTATCTGATTCTTTCAATTTTTTGTAGGCGCTGGTAACGACAGTGGTTGGTTCCCCTTTGGTAACTGTTTCATAGAGTTGTTAAACTCTCTGACAGTTATTTGACACTGTACTTCTTGACACAAGTCTTTTCTCTTTTCAACTGGAACTTTTTGTAAAAAATTTAATCCACTACTTCTTTCAAGTGCTTCCAAAGGTACCAGGAAATCTGTCAATTTTGTCTCATTAGGTATCACATCGTTTGGTAAAACAAATGTAGCAACACTGAGAGCATCACTGTTTGGTTTCTCAGCGACAATCAACTTAAAAAAATGGGTAGGAACCGCGATATTTGGAGGATTCCCAATAACTTCGTATGAAACTCTAAATTTGCCGTCTTTTGGATCGTATTTTGGTAAATACAACGGACCAGTAACAATTCTGACATCCTGGTACTTGTCAGTAAGTTGTCTGCAGAAAAATTCCAAGTGTGCCCAGTAATCTCTGTTAAACCCTTCTCCAACTTGGGGACTCATGTTGGTCAAGTAAAAAGTCTCATTCATTGCTTCTTGAGAGAACTTGGCGTTTGCTGCTGGTGCCTGATGACCTCTGTCATACCCTGATCTAAAGTAATCTCTCAGTTTCCCTCTGAACATTTGCGGAATTTGTTCATCTTCTTTGAAAACAGAACCCTTACGGTCACCTACTTTACGGTTTAACGACTCGCGAGTTATATGCTCAACAACGTAATATGGATTTCTCTTTTCTCTATCATAACAAGAAACAAACTCCTGTCTCGTTTGCAAGTCATGAATCGGCCCTGGGAACCCGTATTTAAAGAAAGCGGCAGGATTTATATTGGATCCGACTAATCTAAGCGACTCGTTGCTTGAACTTTGACCTGGTAAATTGCTGTTTGGGGCTGTTGGTGCTGGTACTGTTGGTGTACTATTTCCCGATTTGCCCCAAAAGTGATTAGCAATACCGGCCCCCAATACACCCCCAGCTACACCTGTAACCGCCATTTTAATTGAACTCATTTTAATTATTGGCGTTTGTTCTCCTACTTTGTTTGGAACTTTAATCTTTTGCTTCCACCGTTGATGATCAAATTGCAGTCCGTTTTTGAAAGACACGAAAAAACAAAAAAAATAAAAAAAGTATATCAACCTCATCGCGATTCTAATTGATTGATTGGAAGGTTTCGAGAAACCAGGTATATAAATGTGGGTGGTTACTACAAAGAGCTGGACTTGAAAAAAGAACTTATTCTATTTTTCACATCAATTGGTAAATCTGAAATTGCAGATTTCAAACAATCTTCGTCTGTGGTGAACTCGCCGATTTCGCTTAGATATAATGATATATCAACATCTGGATGCTCAGTGTTCACAGTATCTAAATACAACAACCCCAACTTGACAGATAACACAGAATTATAAGTCTTTACTACTTTCATAAATTGTTCGGTTGATAGAACCACATCAGTAGATGTAGCAATTCCTTTGAACATATTCTGAACTAATGTCTTGACAATGAGGTTCTTCAAAGGATACTCCGATTTTAGCAAAGAATCAAGCACTACATTTCCTAAAGCATCACGTTTGGTTAAATTGTTGTACAAATTTGTGTTGTACATCTGTGTGTCAATGTCTTTCAACCCATTAGTGATCAAAACTGACATAGTGCTAATGAAACTTTCTGTTGTAAATTTGCCTTCAATAGATCCCTTAATACACTCATAAAATGTATGCAAAATATCCCCGCCGGCACTACTAAAAATAGTTTTGATAGCAGGTAAAATAAAAGGAACGTAGGAATTGCAACTTTCATGATTCAAAATAGTAGCATGAGTAAACAACAAACATGAAAGCATATCTGTTTGAAATTCGTGTGGAAGATTTAAGCTAGTAAAGGCAAGTGAATCATAAACTTTTTTAATCAATTGAAAATCTTCCGTGCTCAAACTCTGGGAACGATCCAACGTGACACCTTCTTCAATAAATGGAATGTATCTAGTAATAACCTTTAACTGAACATGAAACAATTCATACAAATTGTCAAGTTTTTCTAAAAACAATTCTTCTTTTTTATATTGTTTAATATAGCCTTGTGCTAAAAAAGTACAAATCTTGCAGATAATCCAATCATTGGAATTGCCTTCTGATAAAATTTTATCAATTACTATAACAAACTCACTATGCACACTGCTATCAAAAAATAAATTGCATAGTATGTCACACTGCAAAATTTCGGCAACGGTTTTCAGGGCAGTGTGTGTGGATACAGAATCATGCACATTCTTCCAAATAAAATCCATACACACTGCATATAGAACAAACATGAATGCTTCCAGATCTGTGGCATTCAGGTACTTGCTCAATACTTCAAACTGCTTGTAACCTATAGTTCCTATAGCTTGGATCATGCTAAAATATACTTCATCCAAAGGCTCTAAATGAAAATAGTGTTCAGATCCATATCTGTCAATCGCATTTTGTCTCAATGAAATTATCCATAATGGTGTTAACGCTTGTATGTACTGGTCTGCAAAATTGTTTTTCGCTTCAGCTTTCAACCTGGCCCATGCTGATAAGAGATGTAATTGTAACTCATTTTTAGAAAATTGTGTTTTGGCTACGAATCCCCCAATTCTCAAAAAATCTTTGTCCTCATTGGAAAGCTCAAGTAAAGAATTGACCATTATAGTTGCCACATCATTGTCAAGATCAAGATCTTCATACAACGCTAAGAACTTGGAAGAACTTTTCAAAGCCAATTTCACAATACTTATCGAGGAAAAATCATCAAATGCAGGAACTAAAATGCTGCTAATCGCAGCTTCCTGAGCACCACTAATTTCTAAATTTCCAATAAGTAACTCCACAATTTGAAGCCCTAGCTCTTTTGACTTTTTAACTTTGGAATTAGAGGCTTCAACTCCCAATTCGAGCAACTTGTCAGAATATTGAGAAATTTTGTCTTTCTCTTTCACAATCAAACTGAGAACTGTCTGAAGCAATAAACATTTGAATTCACAAGAAAAGCTGGTTTTGGCTGCAAAATTTTCATCAGCACTTATTTCAACATTCAATTCCTCAAAGTGGCCTTCAAAGTTCTGATTAATAACAAAATCTAAGTGTTCTTGATTCATATTGTACAACCCAAAAAGTCTATCTATCCAACTTATGTCAATCATAATATCCAAGAGATGCAATAAGGAAGGATTTTCAGGATCGCGGGAAAGCAATAATAAAAGATAGTACTCGACATCTTTATTCTGTTTGCCCCCGTTTTGCTTGTACATTTGCTCGAAATATGCAACCGCCCCGTCAATCGCCGAGAAAGATGTTGTCCAGTTAAAAATATCATCAGAAAAATACAGTGAAGTAGTATAACAGCTATTAACAATGTAATATGCATTGTTAAAGATTTTGAGTCCTAATTGAGTCATTGTGTCACTTGAGATTTTTTGAAAATTTAGAGATATCAATTTTGAATAAATTTTCAGTTGTAAACGTTTGTTACCAACATTGGTGTCGATTGACATCGAAAACATTACAACCATAAACTTTTGGATGGTAGTTTCATCGGCCGTCAGAAGAGTTTCTTCGCTCACTACTTTCAACATAGCTTCAAAAATGTGCAAAACTATCTCTTCAGTGCTAAACCTCGAGGAATAATCGACAATGTTAAGATACTTGCTATTATACCCATAATCATTAGATAGATAAATTGTTGAGACGATGTCAACAATATCGTCAAAATATTTAAAATCGGTAGATTTGTGACTTTCCAACAACGTCAACAAAGCATCTAAGGACCAAGTGTGCAACCACGGATTTTTTTCGAGTATTAGATTATGCAAAGCACTCAGTAGAGTAGAACATTCGGTAACTTCAGGATTGTGTGAATAAATAGACGAACAAACTAGTGCCTGGAATCCTCTTTCGTATGAATTCGTGCTCTCTGAAACTGCTTTTAAAGATATATTGTACAAGTCTGTTGCATCCTGCTCATCCATCAAAGAGGCTAACATTCCCAAGGAGTTTGCGTTGATTTTCATTAGTTGTTCGTGCCCTTCAATGTCAACTCTTTTTAAAATATCAAACAATAAAGACAACACTGTTTTATTGATTGCTAGATCATTTGCAAGTGCGATTTTCAAGCAGTTGTAAATGGCAATTGATGAATTGATGGCAATCGCTAGTAATCTTTCCGGAACGGATTTTTTAGAAAACATAAAGGAGTTTAAGCTTTCTAACACAGATAGCTGGATCGATGAATTTAAGTATGGAAAAATTTCTGAGAAAATGTACATGGAATAATTGATCAAAGAAGCTATAACGCTAGGCACATACAGCGTTTTTGCGCTATACTTACTTCCATAAAGCAAAAACATGTAGTCATACGATAAAACCGGAATGGTTGGTGTGTAGATGTCTTCCTCGAACGAGGAGTCCCAATACAGATAACTTTTCCATGCCAAAATTGGTTCAGCAGAATGTTTGCCAATCAAATCTATGTGGTTTTCTGAGATCAAACTGGTTAGTCCATAAGCAAAACTATCTTCACTGCAGAGCAAGCTTTTCAAAGAAACAATTTCTGGGATAAATGTATCTTTTTTTAAATCGTCCTTGTGTAAAAATTCCTTCAAGATGTTGGTTTGATTACTCAAAAACAGATTTGGATCTGAAAAGTTTTTCAAAACCAGAATTAAAATCGAGCTGCTAAAATCTTGTTTAACATACTCCTTGATGACTGAGTAAACTTGTAGTATTCTATGCTCATTATGTAAAAGAGAATTGTCAATTGTTTTGGATTTTATGGTGACTTGATTGTTAAAGGCTGTAGATTTAGTTAGAAGATAAGCAACTTGTTTTGCCACTTGGGCGTCCAACAATGATTCATGATTTTTCAAAAAAGCCAACATGCACGTTAACGAATGATTTCTTATTTCCAAATTTTTGTACAATTCATCTTCCGTGTTAAATGTGATCGAATGTGTTAGAAGATTTTTCCAAAATAAGAAAAGCTGGTTTTTTTGTAGTTCAATAAAACTTTTGTTTTTGTAGTTCATTAACCCAGTTAAAATAATCCAGCACAGTAACTCTTTGTAGTAGTTCATGGTTCCTATACTTGCAGAGGTTTTCTTCAAAAAAGAGGTGGTGAAAACTGTGATTTTCAGGATCAAATCATTGGAAACATAATTAGGGTCTGAAATAGACATCATATTTGAGATAAGTAGGGCGTGACCATGATTGGTTGAAAAACTAAAATCACTAATCATGGAAAAGTTAGAGTTCAATGATTCAAGAGCAAATTGTAAAGCTTCTTGTAGATACTGAGGATAACTTTTAAAAAAAGTTTTCAAAACAATGTTGGCGTGTACTCTAATTAGAAACCTTTCAGATCTGCTCAACTTTAAAAGAGTGTTTTTGAAGTTGCTGATGAAAATTTCATCAATATTCATTGACTCTGACAACCTTTCCAGTAATTGCTGCGTAAAATCCAAGAAAAGTAATGTTTCATTTAAATCCCCATCAGTGTCTTTCAAATAACTTCTGTTTTCCAAAAGGGTATGAAGTATGAAGATCTTAGAATCGTCCGAAACATGGACCAATAGTAAATCATTGAAATTATGAAAATAACCAATGTACCTTGTGATAGAGTCTATTTTTGTTTGTTTAATATTTGGATGCTGAAAAATATCTTTAATTAGTGATCTCAAAATTTGTAAATAGCTGTCGGAATAAAATATTTTAGAATTTTTCATGTATTTCAATGTTAAAAACTGAATCAAGGATCTGAACACACCACTTTTAACTTTTCTAGACGGATAGTTTACAAAAAGTTTACAATAAAAACTTAAACAATCATCTAAATTAAGTTTTTCTTCGTTCAAGTAATAGAAAAGAACATCGCATATAAGTTTAGAAGTGGCTGAAGAAGAAATGTCAAAATAAGCGTCTACTTCAATTGCTTTGAATAATTCCTCTGTCAAAAGTGTGTTTTTTAAATTTTTATGGCTAGTAAACAAAATAGAGCTACATTCAAGAGAAAGACTTTGAAATTCTTGTGGAAATTTTGCCATGTCTCTGAATATTTTGACGAATTTAGTTTGAAACTCTTTGGATATTTTATGTTTTCGAGATATTGCCTTGAAAAGTTTCATAAGATTGATTGTGAAATTGGCATGAAAGTATTTGGGTTTTTCGTACATTTTTTTCAAATTCTTAAACAAGCCTGTTAATATTAGAGGGAAAAGACTAATTAAATCAGTGTGAAATCCTTCAATTAAAAAACACAAAGACGTGCAACAAAGAGATTTCAACTCTGAGTAATGATACTGTTTCTTTATGACTATTTTCTTCTTCTTCTTCTTTTTGTCACCTTCAATTGTAATCTTGGGTACCTCTTCTTCACAGAAAATATTTGCTAACACCATAGCAAAATCATATACTTTTCCCGGTTTAAATTTTTGAAGCTCCAGTAAGCCACTTCTTAAAACCTGAGAGTATTGCATTTGTAACGGGTACGATATAAACGAGGTATCTTTTTCCTGTTCAGATTCATCCTTTGAGGATAAAACTTCGTGATAGTATTCTTTTTTGACAAAGTATTTCAACAATTCAAACATTGCATTATAAAATTCAATGTAAGTCTCTTCAGAGTCCCAGCTGTCATCTGTATTTTCACAATCTTTCTTGGATGTGATATGACTGTTTTGTTTTAGCAACCACAACGAAATAGACTGGGTCTTATCTGCGGAATTGTCCAGATTGGAAATAAACCTGGAATAATCAATACTTTCCATGAGTTTAGCTAGTGATGCAACAGTGTCTCAAAAATTTTGGTTTCTTGTCTTTTTTTGCGTTTGAATGTATGTTTACATGCATGAGTTTCCCAAATCTCACCCTAAAATGAATTCTAAAAATTTGAAAATCGGAAAAAAATACGTCGTTAAACAAATTTTTGAAACGTCAGCATTAAAGGCAATTTGTGATGACCTTTCGGCTATCGAAAAATAATATCAGACATGAAGAAAAGCGTACAAGACTAAGCATTGTTAGAAGTGGCCAATTAAGAAGATCACTGTCATCAAACATATGTCAGACAATCCCCATGTTAGGATTTTTCAGCTCGACAAGAAAAACAATATAACATTAAAGAGAGTAAAAGGTAGGACTCTTATTGCATGCACCAATTGTAGATCTAGGAAAAGTCAGTGTTCTGGATGCAATCCATGTGCATACTGCAGCGCACGTAACCTTAAATGTGTTTATACGCCTCGTTTAACTGGAAAAGGCAAGGCAAAACAAATAGAAAAACCAAAGCCGCCGATTGCTTTCAAAGTTGAAGAACTTGAGAGTCCTGCAAACTTAGAAAAATTTGGTGAAAGCGATTACTACAAAAGTATACTTGAGCAAGTTTTTGCAAATTATAGTTTCCCTTTGACTACTAACACAGAGTCTGAGCAGAAAATCATTGATGACTTGAAATCAAAATTTTGTCTGGTTTCATGTGCAAAAGAGAAAATTTCATGTGGCACTCAGAACCTTATCATTGAATTGCCGCCTAAAGACACTGCTATTAGGCTAGTTACCAAAGCTTGGAACTTTGCTTGTATTCTCTTTAGGTTCTATCATCGTCCTACATTTTTACGCTTGATGATCAGCCTCTATGAATGTGCACCTTCATCGTATAATGCAGAGCAGTTGAAAGCTCTCCCTTTGGTTTATAGTGTTTTGGCCTGTGGTGCTTTATTTTCCAAAGAAGAAGTCCATTCTAAAGAAGAACAAAGTATCTTTGAAGATGAAGGTTATAAATATTTTATGGCGGCCTCAAAACTTATAGATATGTCAAATGTTAATGAGGCCTTTTCTATTCAAGCTATATATATGCTCACGTTGTTTTTACAAAACTCTGCCAAGATCACTATTGCTTATTCTTATATTGGAACGGCATTAAGAGCTGTTGTTCGCAAAGGGTTTCACAAAAAGAAGAAGAAAAATGAGAGTCAGAACAAAAACGTTTTAGAAACTGAAATTGAAAAACGTTTGTTTTGGACAATTTTCAAGACAGAGATATACATGAACTGTATGCTAGGTTTACCAACTTCTTTGCAAGAGAAGGATGTTTCTCAGGACTTCCCGATTGATATTGATGATGAACAGCTTTATCCAGATGCTATTGGGCTTCAACCAGATAATAAGATCAGTAGTTGTGGGATGAATAACGAACACACAAAACTTATTTTGATTTTGGCCCATATAAAAGAGAAATTTTACTCTTTGGTAAATGAACATTCTTTTCCATCTTTGAATGAAGTTTACACTATTGAAAGTGAAATTGAACGTTGGGTAACGAATTTGCCAGAGTATTTGAAACCAGGAAGTGAAAATATACCAAACGAATACGTCAAGGCTAATAAAATGTTGCATTTAGAATACCTGCATGTTTTAATCTATCTTTACAAACCTTTTTTACAATATATTGTATCACCAAATTATGCAACTCATTATTTGGTTGCTACGCAATGCATAAAAGCTTGTCGTGAGGTCATTACTGTTAGCAGTTTCATGTTGGGTGAAGGCTTGCTTAGTGGGTCCTACTGGTTTTCTCAACATACAATTTTTTTTGCTATTGCTTGTTTAATGTATTTGAAAAATATTAAACAAGACGATATATATATTTCAAAAGATAGGAATATGGGATTACAAATTTTATACAAATTGAGAAGATCAAGCAAAGCTAGTGCTCATATTTTTAATGCATTGACAAAAATATTCGATATAGTGGATTTAGAATCATTGCTCATGGCTAATATTCTTGAAGGCGAGGACAGCAACTGTAATAATAATAATAACGATAATAATGGTAATAATGATAATGGTAATAATAACAATGATGATGGAAGTCGACAGTTGGAACCTATACCTGCACATAAATCGATTGGTGTTGTGGCAGAGGCTGGTACACCACATATGCTTTTAAACTTCAATAACGGCGATATAACAAACAGTTTAAGTGAAAGTGCCGGAGCTTTTAAAGATTTTTTACCAGAAACTGAAGAATTAGAACTAGATTTTTTGTACTTAAATAGTGTTTTTGATCAAACATGATTTTTTTTTTATGTAATTCTTTTATCACTCTCGCCGTCATCGGCATCGTCATCGTTCATAATGGTGTTCATTAAATCAACAAATTCATTCAATCTTGTCATTTCTGTTTGTAGCCTTTGATCATTTCCCTCTCTTTCGTAATTGTACAAATTTTGAACTTTGTATTCGATTTCATTTGTGTCATTGTTTAAAATATAGCTATAGTTTTTGTGACCTTCAGTTTTCGTAATTTCCACTGCTTCACCCACTATCTTACGTCCTCTGATGTATCTAACTTGTGAATCTGATGCATTGTTACTTTTGGTCAATGTTTCAGACTTGAAGTTATTTGCAAGTTCGCTAGTACAGCCATCATAATTGATTATACAGGGCACCAAATGTGCATCGTAAACAGGCAATGGTTTAGATAGGTTGACTTTGAGTTGTTCAGGTTCGTTATCTGACATTTCTCCACAGTTATGGAGGCTTGTTCTTGAGTTTGGCTTTTACATTTTACGAACTCAATTTTTTTCTTATTTGAAAAAATGAGAATTATTATTATTTCACTGTCGCTTTTTTCAGTTGAAAATGTGGCGTCGTGTTGACCCATCAAAAAGAGATGAAAACGAATCAAGAAAACTGCACCTTCCACAAAAGACACTTCAAACAAAATATCAATAACAACAAAAATGGCTCCTGCACCATATTTACTAGGACGTTACTTGGATCCAGTGTTTGCACTTTTAGTAGGAACACTGTCATACTACAAGTTTGAGCTCAACAGCAATAGACCTGAAGGTCACAAACTGATGGATTTAATACAGAAAAAATTGGCTACCAAAAAGATAAATGACAAATGAACGTTGTTATTACTCTTTTTGTTTGAATGTTTAGCGTGTTGTTTGAAATAATCATTAAGCGGCAATATTTAGAGTGCAAAATACCATTGTTAGTTTTTAAAAATTATTTTGTATATACATTAATAGCATATAAATTAATTGTCATTTACTTGTTTAATTGAAGTATTATATTGGAATGGCCTTTTGTGATGAATGTATTAAAGTTTTTGTATTGTGGAGCTTTCAACAATTTGTGTTGTGGGGTTTTTGTTTACTTTCAAATAATGGTTGTCAAGGAATTGTAGTTTTTCTTAACAGAGTTTTTTACAAAATAAACATTACAAACTTTTGAAAAATAAACAGAGATTGACAGAGATAAGAACCTTTTTTCATTGAAAATTTTATAAAGATTACAAGCAAGAAAAACCTAATACAACGCAAAAACACCAATTTCGATGGTTCCCAATAAGAAAAGAACTCATGAATCACATCTACCAAGCAAGCTAGCAACCAAGAAACCAATATACGCCAATAGAAAGTCAAACAAAAAGAATGATGTGATTTTCAAAATATTAAGCAAATGTCCAAATCACATTGTCATCTTTCTAATAAGTTTGTTATCAAAATCTGATCTGATACGTTTAGGATCGGTTTCTTCTCAAATAAGAGCACTTTGTAACATTTTAACTTTCAATAGTATAAAAGTTTCTTGGGAAAATCTGCTCGATCACTATATAAACCATACTACAAATATCTACAACCAACTACCAATACCATTAAACAATTTGAGCAACATGCGAATAACTAATGTCTCACTGAAACACGAATGGTCGTTTCAAATTAATTTGTTAACAGAAATAAGCTCACTAACTTTAATGACTTCCAAGTCTACAAATTTCTTGAAATACTTTCCAGATAAAAACATGGCAATTCATAAATTGAGTTTGTGTGGGAATGACAGAAACACAACCAGTGCTTTTAGTTTAGAACATTTGATCAAATTTCCTAATTTAAAAGAATTGTGTCTGGAGAACTACCATATTGAATATTTTGAACATTGTAAAGATTTCACATCAGTGGAAAACTTGATTTTAGTCAACTGTGCATGGTCATTTCCCTTTGATATAACCCAATTTTTTAGTAATGACCCTATTTATGAAAAAAAACACCATAGTTCTCATGAAAACAAATGCAAAATGACACTTGTATACAGAGCAAACCATTTTATGCTTTTAAGTGAAAGATTCAGGTCTTTCGTTAATAAAATAAATTCGACAGATAACTGTAGAATTGTGCTGGATATTCAGATACGTTAGATAATGAAAGAAAATATAAATCAGGATAAGATTACTGAATAACGCAGTCCAATCCGTATATAGTTTTATCTACTTGTCTTTTAATTTTATACCAATCACTCCTTCTAGTAACAAACTCGTAGACTTCTTCTTGTGTGAATATACCATTGTATCTGCTTGGATCACAAATCATCTTACCCAGTTCTTTCCCGTTCCCATCGATCAAGAACAATTGAGCAATGAACTTCAAACTTTCAAAATATGGCAGAATTGTACGCAGTTTTAATTGATCACTCACAAAACTGTAATATTCGTTGATATCACAAATCAAGTATACTGCACCTCTCTTACTAATTAGATTTTTCTTCAAATTTTTAACAATACATTGAAAAAATCTTTCCCCTATTTCTTGCTGGTAAACTTCAATGGTCCCCTTATCTGTGATACCATTTAAAAGAAAGCAATGATTCTTGATCAAGTCTATAATTTTCAAACAGCATTCTGTTGGAGTAAAATCACGCGTTACATATTCTGCTGCTTGTGTAGGGTCTTCTTCATCAATTTCGATATTAGGGTTATAATCGGTAGGTAATTGAAGAGCATTAAACATATATTCAACCTCGTTCATCAACTTATTAATACCAACGTTTAAACCTTCAGCGACAAAATCATCTATATCTGTTTCAAACTGTTTTTTCATAAATATAACTTCATTCAAGAAATCATGATTGTGTTTCTTTTGAATTACATTTTTTTCAAGTAATTCATTCTTGTAGAAAATCGTAATCAATTGAATAATGACATCACCAATGTTGATAAGTTCTGTAAATTTGATCAATGGTTCAATGATACTGTTATTATTACTACTATCTTCGTTTTCATTTGTTCTGATTTCGTTGTACTCTTGTAACAAGGTTATAGTTTTCTCAAATGCTGGAGATACATGTTTTGTTTCCAATTCTTTGATTAAAATCTTGAAAACAGTTTCACATTTTTTTTCAAGATTATCTTCATTTTCATAATTATTGAAATTTTTGAATGAAAGAATTCTAGAAATTTCTAATTTGGCTAGTTGGATGATTTCCATACAAAGATTCAAATCGATCAATGATTTTATGTTTTCCAAAGTTTTGTTCATTTTATTTAAATTGAATTCCACTGCTATGTTTTGCTTTTCTAACTTGTCCAATTTGTTGTTATTAATTTTCAAGATTTGTTGAAACGATCTCAAAAAATTGTTCTTGCTATCTAAATATTCTTCTCTTTCTAAACGTTTTTGTTCATATTGCTTTTGAATTGTTTCATATAGTTTTTCATTCTCTTTCAACTCTGTAGATTGCACATTTTTTGTAAAATCGTTCAATTTTTCCAATACCTGCTTGTGAAAATTGTTTACAATGTAGTTGGTGAAATCAGTGATGAAAGGTTCGAAATACAAAATAACAAATTGTGTTGTTATTTCTTTTAATTTTCCAAGACCTCCAGCGTTTGCTGAATAAACCAATTTATCAATGAACTCTGTTTGCAAGTGCTTGAAAAAAATATCGAAATATCGAATGTTGCTCTCACTGAACTGGTTTTTCAAAAATTTCAATAAACTTTCATTTATAACTTCTTCAAAAAAATTGATAATAATTGGATAATCATCTTGGAAAAGGTTGTCACAAAGCTGAATATTTTTATTAAACCAATGTGACACTTTGCTCCAAAATAGATCTTCTTGGATAATGTTCATCTCGTTTGTCTTTACATCAAACAATTCTACATCCTGTAAAACATCATTTTGGAAATCGCTTAGTGATTTGAAATAATCTATAGAAATGTCGTACTCACCAAGCAATAGAAGAACCATGATAAATTTTCGTTTAAATTCCACAGATGTCAACAAGTTTTCCAACTCTTTTAAAATCGAATTTACAAAAATGTCTTTCAAAATCTCGTAACGACCTTTAAGCTTTTGATAGTAATTGTAATCATACTGGCTTGCAGATATATATTTGATAAGGTTTCTCAGTATATGGGCCTGATTGACCGGATCGTGGAAGTTTGCATTGTCATTTGAAAAAGATGAGGTAAAAAAACTAGAGTTTATCTGGTTATTAGACAATTTATTTACATATGGTTTGAAAATTTTGTGTAGAAGAATAAAATGCTGTTTCATGTTTTTTAATGAAATTTTATCAATTTTCTCAAAAACGTTGATTTCATCAAGGTCAGATCGTACAATGGTATCTTCTGTTTCAGAATTTGTCAATGGTATATCCCATTTCTTGAAATAGTACTTGTATTTGGATTGTTCAATGTTCAATTGGTGAAACTTGCTGTGTATATATTTATTGGTTTGCTGTAGATGTAAAAAATCTGTTATTGATAATAGCGACGTGATTTTTTGCACAATCGATTCTACTTGTACCAGTCCTTCAAAACCTAGTACGTTTTCATTCATCATGTAAGCTTTTAGGCTGCCAATGTTTTGATTGTGGGGGATTTGCTGTTCTTTTGCAAGGTTACCGTTTCAATAGTTCGAACTGAACAGACTTTTTCAGTTTGTTGAGGTTTTGAAGGGAAAGAAAAAAATCACGAAAAAGTTGAGTGAGTCTGGGAAGAGAGAGAAAGAGAGAGAGAGAGAGAGAGAGAGAGAGAGAGAGAGAGAGAGAGAGAGAGAGAGAGAGAGGCCTATTACCCAAGGACCAATGACTACAATAGAAAACTTAGAGAAGCTTTCTATTCCACTAAATATAGCAATCCCGGAAATACCTCGTTTGAAAGAGTCTATTTTGAAAACAGCGGCACATGTTATAAATAATGGCAAATCATTTGAATCAAAATTGATAAAATCTCAAGAGAAGAATCCGGAGTTCTCGTTTTTACAGGAAATTGATGTTTATCATGGATATTATAGGCATCTGGTTGAATCATTCAATAATTTTGATAATAAAAAGACTGGGAAAGTGATATCAAAAGAAAAAGAAAAACTGCCGTTGCCGCCACCACCACCACCACCACCAGTAGACCCACTACCGTTTACGTTTATCAAACAAAAAAATCATTTTGTATCTAAAAAAGATGAAGAAATAATTAAATTGACTGCTTTGTCATGCTCATTATATGATTACCATTCAACATATGAAAATTTGAAAATGAGATATGAAGATAACTCCCAATTTGATTTTTTAAATCCACAACATTCTTTATACGTGATTTTTCAAAATTATATTGATCAATACAAATTGATATTTAATAAGTTATGTTCTGATCAAGAAGATAAGAACTTTATAATGAAGAATATTAAGGATCCAAATTGGAAAGCTTTTTTCTTAGAAACTTGTTATTTGAAAGGAGTTTACAATGAACAGACTAATGAAAAAAACTTGGAGAGTAAAAAACTCTTGAAAACATATAAATTGAGATTCAATGCAATAAATTGGAGTGATTTTAATATCATGGGTATATTCGAACCTTTGGATAAAAAAGAAACGATAATAAAACCTGCATTGAATTTTCAACTTTTACAAGAAAATTTATTACTAACTTCCCAAAATAAAATATTAAAACAGTACTTTGATTTGGACGAACACAAACAATACGACATCAAAGAAGCATCCTTATTATCAAAGAAACGGAATGACGATAAGAAAAAAAAGAAAAACAATATGATTATCAAGGCAAGTGGTGAAACTAGACTGAACCAACAACAAAGTAAAAAACGTTTCCTTGAATTGGATGCAGGTGATGGCAACAACAAGAGCAGTTGTATAAAATGCCCAATTACAGGTCAACTGGTTTTAGAGAAGGATTTTGATTCACATATTAAAACATTATTGCAAGATCCAAATCATTTGATTGAAAAAAATAGATATCAAGAAAAAAACAATTTGACAAATCTAACAGATCATGAAGTTTACGAAAACATCAAAAAATTGAATGCGAACAAGAGACCTAAGCTTTAACGCACAGGTGGGAAATAGGAACGAGCTATGTAATGAAATAATTGGAACAGTTTGTATACTCTCTAGGATTAGGTTTTTTTTTTTATATGTTTATACAGCTTGTATTGGTTTTATCAATTGTTTTTATAGTCACAGCCATGTTAGTTGAAAAAAGAGTGTGCCAGCAAAATAGTTTAAGCAAAATGTAAACTCGTCCTTGTTAGCTCAGTTGGTAGAGCGTTCGACTTTTACGTTAAACCAAGGAATCGAAATGTCAGGGGTTCGAGCCCCCTATGAGGAGTTTACAATTAAACATTATTTTTTTTATTTTTTCTCAACATTAAAAAATAACGGTTGCCGCTTTCAATTTTTTTTTTTTTTTTTTTGTTTAACTTTTCACGAAATTGTTTTTAAAATGTTATTATTTGTTGCTATTTTAGTGTATCAAAATGATGCCTTTAATCGGACAATGTTATTGAACAGTAATACATATCTAATACAAGGAAAAAATAAGAGGAAAATATTCAAAAAAAATATAATCAATCTTTGACGATTGAACAATAGAACAGATCAGATTAGATACTGAAAATACCTTTAACGACAAAAAAAACAACAACCAAACAAATTGAACAACCAACGTGTTGCAAAAGAGAGAATTTGTATATTATTAGTAGAAGAAATCTTTATTACTTTGATTTGGTATTTGTTATTGGTTTTTATTTATTTTATTTTATATCACGATTACTTTAAGAAAACAGTTTTACTTTTATCTGTGTTTTTTGATTTATTAGCCAAGGAAGAAGACAAAGTTGATTCTAAGATTAAAACAGATTTAAGATATTATTATTATTATTATTATTATTACATTTTTATCAAAATGAACGCTGAGGACGAAAAGACTATAAATATCAATTTTAGTAGTATATTTTTCCAATCTTATTCAATTGATGAGTCCGAACATCCAATTTATGTTTTTGATTCCACATATCT
The DNA here is from genome assembly GCA_030580555.1 of Hanseniaspora taiwanica (nom. inval.). Classification (NCBI taxonomy): domain Eukaryota; kingdom Fungi; phylum Ascomycota; class Saccharomycetes; order Saccharomycodales; family Saccharomycodaceae; genus Hanseniaspora; species Hanseniaspora taiwanica (nom. inval.). The sequence continues at coordinate 146,380 of JAKTSY010000008.1, read as the reverse complement.
TCCCTCTTTTGAATCTATTGGAAATAAAGATACATATGATACTGTTATTGATAAACTTACTGATAAGTTAATAAGCAAACTACCCAATGAACCATATTCCCTAGTTGCATTCACTTCCGGTTTCAGCTCTAATAATATTAGTTGGATATACGGTATAAAGATATATGCAAAGTTACCACAAAGTTCCAAGAATTTTTTACAGAAAATTTATATTGTTCATGAATCGTTTTGGGTAAGATCTGTTTATCAAGTTTTAAAAAATGCAATGAATATTAAATTTTTAAATAACAAAAAAAATGAAGTCATCATTAATTATATTTCTGATCTTTCTGAACTTTCTAACATTATTGATATTACTAGATTAAGAATTTCATTGAATGTTTATTTACATGATTATGAAATAAATGAATTTATTGAAGTACCAAAAAATTATTTTAAACCAAAATTCAACTCTGCAAATAGAGAATATAGACAGTCAATGTTTGATAAAATTTTCAAGAGATTAATGAAGGAAAGCACGAAAACTGATCTAATTTTTTTTAAACCAGGAAATTTCAAAAAAATTAATATTCTCTTGGATATTATAGATCGAAACAATTATGTTGATTTATCTCAATGGGATATTTATTCATTAGCTGGTGTTTTCCTTTATTTCATTAAAACAAAGACAAATATTTTTTTCCCCATTGATATGATTGTTTTACCAATAAAAGACGATTTCCAATATACGTTTGAACTTTTCAACAAGATGATGAATTTTAATAATTATTATTCATTAACTATAATTTTATTACCTCTTTTCATAAGAATAATAGAAAATGAAAAAATAACAAAACATGATTATAATTCAATGAGTAAATGTCTTGTTGGTACATTATGTAGGGAAACGGTTTCAAAAGAAAATGATGATAGAATTATGATTGGTTGTAGATTTATTAAAAACGTTTTATTAAACTATCAAGAAATTATCAAGAAAATGAAATCAACTGATGAAATTGAAGAAATACAAACAATAACAACAAAGTTAACAAAATTAACGAAACTATCACCGCCTGCTGTACCGAAGCCAAGAAAAGTTTCTACATTGATTCTAAAGAATTCTAATATATCCAACGAATCGATCGATAGTGCCAACAATAACAGTTTAGAAATATCTCGTACTGTAAAACTAGATCAACCACCAAAACCTCCTCCATCGAGAACATCTCCAAAACTTAAAGCGGCCAGTTTGGTTAATCAACAGAATGGTTCAACAAAACCAAGTAAACTATTGACTAGTTTGTCACCGCCACCTGTTTTACCCAAACCAAGAAATTTTTCAAATGTGTCACTGGATTCATTGACATCTTCAAGAAAATCTCCTAAACCTTCTCATCAAATGCTAAAACCAGAATCTGATACTTCTTCATTATCTCCTATACTATTGTCACCTGTTAAATCCAATATGACTGATGAACTTTTTGTAAAACCAATCACAAAAGATTTATCTGATAAAAACAGTATTGATGATAATGATGTCAATAAAAGAATTAGAGATCAACCAGAGGCAATAGATATAGTGACAGTTGATGAGAAGATGGTTTGGGAAACAATCAAGAAATTGCAAATTGATAATAATTCTAATATTCAATCATTTGACAAGAAATTACAAAAAACAAAACAAGAAACCCTGTTGAAAAATAAAACTGAGATTAACAAGTTTTCCAAAAAATCATATTCAGATTTTAAAAATGAGGGAAATAAAGTCAGTAGGTTGGCAATGCTGTATGAAGAGAGAATTCAAGGTTTACAAATTATAAACCAAATTAACAACAAAAAGTAGGCATATATACATATACACATCCATTTTATAGATTTACATATATATTTTTTTTTTTTTATTTTAAAAAAAAAAAATAAAAAAAAACAACACCGTTCTAGGTCTGGTGTTCTTTTTTCAGTATTTTGTATTTTTGAAAGTTCTTTTTATTTCTGATGTTTCAGGAACTTTTTTATCTGTAAAATAAGACCTTGCTGTCTTTTGCTTTTGATTAAATTGATATTCACATTTCTCTTGTTCCATCGAGAAAAAAAAAAAAAAAGGCCAAATATTATCATTTGAAACGGGGGTTGTTATGTATGTCTTTTTTATTGATATTGATATTGATATTAACCGCGCACATTGAGATTGTTGGTGAAAAAAAAAAAAACTTTTGTTTCAGTTCCACATTGCGGAGAGAGATAGAGAACAACGATTGTTTCTTAAAGTTATATTGATAATGTTTCATGATGAGATGAAATGTGTTTCATTTGGATTCGGTAGTGTTTTTTTTTTTCTTAAATAGAATCATATTCTTAACAATGATCTTTATTTACGTGTTTTGAAATTATAAATAGTAATAAAATAAAATATGTAACATTTATTGGAGCAGATCACTTTTGGGATTCTTATAAACCAAACAATTCTTTGTTGATATTTAAACAATATCTCATTTTCACCACCTATAAAGAAACACTAAACAAAAACTACTTAGAAACGTATTCCAAAAATTAAGAGAAGCAGAGAGGAGAAAATAAAGCATTTAAAAGAAAATGGGCGAGTCTAATCATAGCAAATCTTCTAAACATTCAACACGTACCTTCGAGAGTTCTGTTGAAAGTTTTGTAACTGCACGCTCCCACGAAACGAATTTAAACTGTTTGCTCAATGATCCGATAATATACAGTACCAATTCAAACGAAATTGTAAATACAAATATAAATAATAAAAATGGTGGCGGTGGTGGTGATGAGGATGAGGACAGAACTCCTATTATCTCACAAGGTATGGGGTTTTCTCCCACGATTCAATCTGATCTAGCTAATCATGCTATGCCAGGATTTCAAGAAAACAACCAGTATCATACAAATCTCGTAAGAGATGAGACCAGAAACACTCTAATAGCTGATTCACCAACAAAAAAATCACTTCAGTTGGACTCAGAAATAAACTCACCAGCGATGTCAATGACTCAAGAAAGGCTGACAACATCAAGTTTCAGAAAACCAAGAGTGACTAGTTCGTATTATCAGCCATTGGAAGAAGCACACCAAAGCTTGATCTCTCAGCACTTTTATGAGATTGAAAAAGAGGAAGAGGAAGAGGAAGAAGAAGAGGAAGAAAATGGAGAGTTTGCAAATGAAACATTTAACGAGACTACAGTGGATTCAATCAACACAAATGCCTTTGAAAGAGAACGTGGAATGAGTATTTCCAACAATAGTCAAAATAATAATACCTCTGCTTTTAAAAAAACGGAATCATTAAATAGCAACACCAATTTAAATGTGGAAACAAATGAAAATGAATACGAAGAAGACGGTCATGGAATTTTGAAAAATTTTCAATTAGAACTAGATGAACAAAATTATACACATTTGTTTATAGTAGCAACAAGACCTTTTGATAAAAGTGTATTGGAAGAAGAAGAAGATAAAAAAGTTTGTTTATCCTTCGAAATCGATGATTTGGCATTTGTTCATGCAATTGAAGAGGCTGGCTGGGGTGAAGTGACCTTAACCAGAAGTGCAGAAAGAGGTTGGGTACCTTTGAATTTCTTCACTGATGCTATTAAACCAGTAGAAAATTTTATTCCTGATAATTTCAAACATTTGTCATCTATTGAAAGTAAACACATCATAAATTTGAGAGCTAAGATATTGAGTAGAAGGTCATTGGTTCCCTTGTTTTCTTCATGTGGAAGATTCTTGGTTCTTCCTCAAAGAGTTCCATACAAAGATACAGAAGAGCTCACATTCGATATTAGTGATATTAACCATATTAAGTCAGGCATCAAAAAATTATTGGAGCAAACAGGATGTATTTCAAGATCTAATGAGTTGGTTCAAAGTAAACCATTGGTTAGAAAAACAAGAAAAAGACTATTAGCTGATTGGTATTCAATCACTTTGAAAGCAGACTCTTATAAAAATACAACAAGTGCAGAAAAAATCAAAACGTTAGAAAAAATGGTCATTCAAGTTATTAGAAGAGCTTTTCTTTTTTACAATATTTGGGGGATTGAAAAACAAGCTTTTGAAAATGAGAAAAGATTAGTCAAACTAAAAGATAAATCAAGTAGAATCATACATCCAACAGAAAATATACAAAACATTAGCACAACTTTGCCCAAAGATATGAAGTATTTGGAAAAACCTCCACTTGCTACTTCAAGATTAAACGAAATAAACAATTTTCTTTTCACTTATATTGGTTTGATTTTGGGAAGAATGGATATTATTGAGCACAACACGGCAGGCTGCGAAGTACTTGAGTATGTGGTTTATCAAATAATTTTACTATTGAGAGAGTTACTTTACATAAGTAAAGCATGTTCTACACTTATTAAAGACAAATACAATAACTCTTATGAAAATAATCTGGACCACAATTTAGATCCATTGTTGTCCCTAGTATCTGAACTCGTATCTGCTGTAAAAGTTTTTGTCACAAAGACATTACAAGAATCTAGCGGAAGATCTTCTTCATTGCATCAATCTCAAATATTTTTCAACAACCAAACTTATACACATACAGAAGAGGCTAGCAATTTTATCATTATTTTGTCACAAATGACCGGGTTCATTTCAAGTGCAATAACTAGTTGCAATAATTATCTAAGAATTATAGGTGATTTCCATTTGAGCAGCGAAAAAGAATATTTTGATTTCAAAAGTAACAGCATAAGCTCGGAAAATTTTGTTAAGATTTGTTCAAATTCTATTTTGCAAGATATTGAAAGACTTGAGATTAGAATTGGCAATGCTGGAACAGATATTGTTGACAAAAACTTTTCTAAATTTTCAACAATAAGAGCAGGACAAGGCTCTTTGAGCAATCAATTGCTTTTGAGTAATGAAGGCGGTCAGTTTTTGAAAGAAATGGAGTTGGAAACACAAGACTCTGATTCTTTCCGCAGGGAATCAGTTTTTGAGAAATTCACAGTTCCTGAAGAAAAAGATGAGCAGCGCAATAGTAACAAAATATTGGTAATCAATGACAGATTGGCTATGAAAAAAGAATTATCGTTTGATTCAAAGTCTCAAGAGTTGCTCGGTGGATCTTTTAGAGCTCTTGTATTTCATTTAACTGACGAAATCCAAAAAGCTGACGAGTTTTTCAAGACTTGCTTTTTAATGAATTTCAAATCTTTTGGAACCAGCAAAGAATTTATAGCTCAGTTATTTGCCAGATTTGACACGGAAAATAAGTCATTTGAATCTGATTTAAATGATTCCAAAGGCCCATTTTCTTCTAAGGCTTCACAAATTAAACATAGAAGAAAAGTCGTTGTAAAAATTATCCAAACTTGGCTAGAATCATATTGGAATCAGAAAGAGGATTACGGTCTTCTTCCAACCTTGATGAACTTTTTTAATGAATGTGCTTCTGAATATTTGCCAATCGAATCGCGGACTTTGATTGGAGTCATTGCTAAACTGATGACAATTCCACCAGGTAGTAACTATTCCCAGTTGGTAATCAAATCGATAAGAACAAGTAATATTAACTCTATTATTTCACGGTTTTCAAGCGTTTCGATCAACGGTTCAGAGAGTGTGAATGAAGCCGTTGTTGATCATTATCAATTAGCCAATGAGCCCGACGAAGAACTGCTACCTATTCCAATTGCAGGTTTAGGTTTATCCAATTTACTATCCAAAAATCACTTACAGGAGTGTTCAAATTTGGTGAGAAAGTACAGAAATATTGCAAAATATGCAGCACACAGTAGTAATTTGGATGATTTAATTTTCAATTGGTACTTAAACATTCAAAACCAGAAACCGGTTTCCTTTTTTACTGAAGGTGCCTTGATTTGTGATATGAATGCTATGGAGGTTGCCAAACAGTTGACATTGATTGAAGCAAGACTTTTCTCCAACATTGACCCAAACGAGTTTCTTCACAGAAATTTTCTTGAAAAAAATGCACACTTGGGACACGCTCCCAACATTTCTAAAATTATTACTTTTACAAACTCTTTGTCGAATTATGTTATTGAAAGTATAGTGTCACCAGTGTTTTCAATGGAGGTGAAAAAACAAAGAATCAGGCAATGGATGAAAATTTCATTGTCTTGCTTGTATTTTAAAAATTTTAATTCTTTGGCATCAATCATGATTGCCTTGCAAAGTCATATAGTTTCAAGACTTGACAACGTATGGGAAGGATTGACACCTAAGGACAATAAGTTGTTGGAATTCTTGATGAAGATTATCCACCCTAATCAGAATTACAAAGTTTACAGAAAGAAGTTAGCTCTATTTGTCCAACAAGCCAAGAAAGGGTTTTTGAACTACAACTCTGACAACACGTCTACATCATACGGCAACGAAAACAACACATTGATTATTCCGTTTTTCAATTTGTTTTTACAGGATTTGACCATGATTGATGAAGGTAACAATAGGTTTCTTAATCCAGATTCCTTTAGACCAAATAATATTATCAACATTGACAAGTATTTTAAAATCACAAAAGTGTTGGAGAATGTACAAGAGTTGCAAGTGTTCATTGTGGAGAATTTGAGCACTGAAGAGGGTGTTGATAATAGAGACTCTCTGTTTTTGGTGGGCAAAGAGACAATTCAGTCGCTGCCTCTTTTGCAAGAGTTTATCTTGTATGAGTTGTGGAAAATTCATTCACTTTATTTTACTGAGCCTGACAGAGGTTACGAAATGAGTTTACAAATGGTTCCAAGAAACTGAGAGCGTACAAAATTTCAAAATTTTCTTTAATAAATAGTATGTATTCTAATACAATTGTAATAGTAAGTTTACAGAGTGATCTTAATTACCTTGTCTTCTCAATTCACCGATGTAGTTGATTGCAGAACCTGCAGTGAAGAAATTAATTTGATCTTTAGACATGGTGTGCTTAGCTTTAATGATGAAAGATTCACCATTTGGTTTAGTAATTTTGACGTCCAAGAACCCGCCGTTTTCACCATTTTTATTTACTAAATCAATTAGGCCAACAGTTTCTAGAACATCACCTGACGAAATTCTGTCGTAGTCTTTTTCATTGGCAAATGTTAATGGGAGCATACCTTGTTTTTTCAAATTAGTTTCGTGAATTCTAGCAAAAGATTTGACCAGAATGATTTCACCACCCAAGAATCTTGGTGATAGAGCTGCGTGTTCTCTAGCAGAACCTTCACCGTAGTTGTGTTCAGCAACAACAGTCCATGGTTTTTGTTCGGATTTCCATTTGATCATTAGTTCTGGGATAGTGTATGCAGTTCCGTCGAAATCCAAAGCTTGGTTGACTTCACCAGTTTCTTTGTTTTGGGCACCGATCAAAGTGTTGTTTGAGATATTTTCCAAGTGACCTTTGTATTTTAACCACACACCGGCAGCAGAGATATGATCAGTGGTACATTTTCCTTCGACTTTCAACAAGACATTTGTTTTCAATTCTTTACCGTTCCATTTAGCAAAAGGTTCCAATAGTTGCAATCTATCACTAGAAGGAGAAACACTGACTTCAACAGTTGGGTCTGATGTTGGAGTTTCAACAGGGTAGAATTCAGATCTACCTGCAGTGAAACCTTGAGCAGGCAAATCAATACCTTTTGGAGGTTGGAATTTAAACATTTCACCGTTTGGCAATTTGATAGAATCAGTTAAAGGATTAAAACTGGCTTCACCGGAATAAGTTATAGCAGTGACGATTTCTGGGGAGGTCAAGAAATTCATTGTGTTTCTGTTCCCGTCATTTCTAGCTCTGAAATTTCTGTTAAAAGAAGTGAAGATTGAGTTTGTTTGTTGAGATGTCTTGGAGATATCTTGTCTATCCCATTGACCAATACATGGTCCACATGCGTTGGCCAAAACTTTTGCACCTGATTCTTTGAAAGTTTCCAAAATTCCGTCTCTTTCTAGTGTTGCTCTAATTTGTTCTGAACCTGGAGTAACAAAAAATGGGATCTTTGGTTTCAAACCAGCTTTATTGGCTTGTTTGACTAAATCTGCAGCTCTTGTCATATCTTGGTATGAGGAATTTGTACAAGATCCAATTAAACCAGCACTGATTTTATTTGGCCAATTTTCTTTGATAGCTTTAGATCCATACTGAGAAACTGGAGTAGAAAGATCTGGAGTGAAAGGTCCATTGATATGGGGTTCTAATTCTGATAGATTGATTTCAATGACTTTATCGTAATGGGCATTTGAATCCGGTCTTAGCATTGATTGATGCAAATCAGCTTGTTTAGCAACATCTGATCTATTAGTTGCAATTAAATAATCTCTATGAGCTTTTGTATATGGGAAAGTTGAAGTTGTTGCACCGATTTCTGCACCCATATTACAGATAGTAGCCATACCGGTACAACTTAAAGATTCAACACTTTCACCGAAATATTCAATAATATAACCCGTACCACCTCTAACTGTTAATTTACCGGCTAAAAATGTAATAACATCTTTTGGAGATGTCCAATCGTTCAGTTTACCTGTTAACTTAACACCTAAAACTTTTGGAGCTTTTAGTTCCCACGGAGTTCCAGTCAAAGCATCAACTGCATCAGCACCACCAACACCAATTGCAATAGCACCTAAACCACCTGCGTTTGGAGTATGAGAATCAGTACCTAACATCATCAAACCTGGAGCACTAAAATTTTCCAAGACAATTTGATGAATAATACCTGAACCTGGTCCCCAAAATTGCATACCGTATTTGGAAGAGCAACTTTGTAAGAAATCGAAAACTTCTTTATTTGTTGCAATAGATTTATTCAAATCCTGAGATTCACCATCTTTACCAACAATTAAATGATCACAATGCACAGAAGCTGGAACACAAGTTTCTGGTAAATTTGTAGTCATGAATTGTAAAAGAGCCATTTGAGCAGAAGCATCTTGCATAGCAACTCTATCCGGCATTAATTTCAAATATTGTTCACCTCTTAATTGTGAGATGTTTTTATGTTGTGCAAAAGTTTCTTCCACATTGTATAAATGTGAATATAAAATTTTTTCAGCAAGTGTTAAAGGTTCATTGTTTGTAATTTTATTAATCAGTTCAATATTTGCTGTTAATTTTTTATATGGTGGAATTTTCTTATTAACAGTATTAGCTACTGTTGCAAATGTAGCTCTTGAAGATAATCTAGATCTCGATAACATTTTCTTGTCGCTTTTGTTTATATCCTCTTGATTTGGGCTTCTTAGTGCTTTGAATGGAATAAACCCAACTAATATTCTTTCACAAGAAATAAATTTTTCAAAGAAATATCATTCGATGATCATTAAATACTATCTCTTTATATGAGCAACTTATCATGAAAAAATTATGAGATTCGAAAAAGAGAATCAAAAATAAAAAAATAAAAAAATAAAAAAATAAAAAATAATTAAAAGTTCCATCGGAATTTGTAGTTTAAATAGAAAAAAAATTAATTTGGGAAAAAAAAATAAATGCTTTCAACCAGAGTCGAACTGATGATCTCCGCATTACTAGTGCGACGCTTTACCAACTAAGCCATGAAAGCTAATTACATGTTTTAGTAAAAAGTTTGAAATATGACACAAAGCATGTATCATATAGCAATTTGTGCAATTTATGCAATTTTTTTTTTTCATTTTTATAATATATGTTTGCATTCATTTGTTTTACACAATTTTAGTAAATACTTTATAATGTATATTCTACTTGCGTATATACTGGATCTACTTAGTTGATATAGGCAGTATGCTACCCCGACAGTACATATACATATACATATACATATATTTATATATATTTTTTATTTGTTTTTCGCATGCTTTTTTTTTTTTGTTCAAATCAAGAGAGTCACAGAAATTAAGGTAGAAGTGTGCATGGGGATTTCAGGGTTTTTTTTTCTTTCTTTCTTTCTTTAATTCATTGTTCATTGTTATTCTAGAATTAATCTAAAGAGATAGAAAAACGTGTTCCTAATTTAATTAAATTAATATATTTTCAATATTGAGATGCTCTATAATACTAAGTAATAGTATATAAATTAATGATTATTAATATCAAATCATTTCATATAAATAATTGTAAATTGTTCAAAGACAATCAAACTCTTTTGGTGTAAACTTATTAAAAAAAAAAAGAGTTAGGTAATAAACAAATCCCTCAACTCAAGACATAATACTTACAAAAGTAATACTTACAGGAGTAATACATACAAGACATAAAACTTACAATAATACTTACAAAAGTAATATAGAAAAAGATGTATTAATTAGTACAATTAGTTGGGTTTGAATTCAGCAAGTCACGTGAACCAAATTGGTGTCATCACATTGTGGAGTATCACATGATACCCAAAGATACAAAAAATCAATAAGAATGTATGGGTTATAATATTTATTTCAAATATTATTATTTGTTAGTACCATAAAATACACCCAAAATCCCACGGAACACATCTCGGAATAAAAATTGTTAATAATAATAATAATAATAATAATAATAGAAATTGAGTTGATTATTTTCGGAGTAACTAATTATTCATAATTAAATTGGCATTTCTTTTTTATGTTTTTTTATTTTTTTATTGCTGTTTTTTAAAAGTCGAAAGACTAAGAAATGACCTTTACAGCGATATCCAATTTACATGGATTTACCAAGTAAACTGAGAAATTATGCCTAGAGAATTTCAATTTATTAGGCAAGCGAAAAATTGAATATTATTTTTTTTATTTCTTTTGGTATTTTGTGAAAAATTGATTAGAAATACTGAATTGTTTTATTTATTTTTATCGAATAGAAATAGTTTAAAATACAGTAGTATAGGCACATCTTGTGGGTTAATCATTTTATTGAAGTTATTAGGTTCAATTGAACAATTATTTAATATAAATATATATATATATATATATATATATATATGCCTTGTTTTTCCCATCTATATATTATATAGACTCTAATAGTAATCTATAAAGTACCAGAGAAATATCATCAATCAGACGATAACAACCGTTTTATAGATAATTAATTTTAAAACTCAATCCCTTCAAAAAGTTTTTTTTTTTTTTATTTAAATTCTAATTTTAGGTTAAAGAGATTGAAAAACAAATAACAAGTCAACAACAAGGTTAAGATGAAATTTTCTGAATCTTTAAAATACAATGCAGTTCCAGAATGGACTCAATATTATTTGGATTATCCAGGATTGAAAAAATTAATTTACAAATTACAAAAAAGACAAATTGGTGATGGAATTGAAATAAATAGAGAAGAAGATACTGTTGAAGAGACAGTAGAAGAGGAAGAAGAAGATGATGAAAATGAAACAGGAATTGAAGATGACTTTGAACATCGTGAACATGAAATGTTTGAATACAATGAAGAAGATTTCAATAATTTTGATATAACACAAGAACAGTTGAATGAATTAAATATTTTTTTACAAAAATTACAATATAATGATCAAAATGATGAAGATGATGATAGTTTCAATGATGTTGGTATTGAACGTTCTGAGATGATCAATGCTGATAATAAGACTAATAACAATAACAATAGAAAGAAAACTGATCAAAAGGGCAAGGATTTAGATAATGAAATTGAAGAAACTTTTGAATTACAAGATATGCCTGTAGTTTCTTCTTACGAAAACTCCTACGCCAATGGTTCAAGAAGTAAAGAACGTGGAAAATTGTTTCTTAACTCTATTAAAAAAAATAATAACAAATTAAAAAATAAATTTCATTTGAAAAAAAACAACAATAACAATAAGGAATCAAGTGATAACAAGGCAAACGATTTCAATCCTGAATTGATCTTTATGAAAAGAGTACTTTTCCAATTATTGAAAATCGATAATTTTTATAAAAAAACTGAATCACAATTTTTAGAAAATTTCACTACTTTACAATCAGATATTGAAAAATCTGTAAATGCAAGAAGACCAAGTCAACATACTATTTTGAATACTGAACAAAACCTTTCATCATCACTGTTTAATCATTCTAAAAAAAACAAGATTAAAAATGGAAACACGGATGATGACGAAGATGAAGATGAAGATGAAGATGATCTAGAATACGGAGTGAATAGTGATGAAGATGATGAACAAGAAGAATTCACTGCTTTGTTGGATAGTACTGATTTCACCATCGATTCACAAAAAAAATCTATTTTGAAAAAAGCTACAATTAACTTATATGTTGATATGACACAATTAAAATCTTTCAGTGAATTAAATAAAATTGGTTTTGCTAAAATTTGTAAAAAATTTGATAAAACTTTGAACTGCTCTACAAAAAAAAAATATATTGAAAGTGGTGTAATATTCGATACCACCTATATTTATAGCCCTTCAGTCTTCCATGAACTGGATGGGAAAATTAATAGATTAATTGAATTTTTTGCTTTGATCAATCATATGTCTTTAGAAGATTCCAAAAATGAAATGAGATCGTATTTAAGAGATTATATCGTTTGGGAAAGATCAACAGTTTGGAAAGATATGCTTGGATTAGAATCTTCCAAATTCAATAATTCCAATAAAACGGACAACTTAATGATCAAAGAAGATGATTTGAGTAAATTGGAAAATGGGGATTCTCATTTACATTTGGAATTTCGTAAATTCCCAATTAAAGGAACAAAATTCTATATACCAATTCCTGAATTTTTATTAACAATAAGAACGATCAAACTTCTTGTCATCATTTTGTTTACTGTGATTTTGTTATGTGTCAAGACTTTTAATGATCCAGTGCAACATAGATGTATTGCACTTTTAGAGTGTGTTGCCTTGTTATGGGCTACAGAAGCGTTGCCTCTATTTGTTACTGCTATGATGATTCCATTTTTAGAAACCGTTATGCTGGTTTTCAAAGATTCTGCAGGGAAAACGATGTCTGGTGCAGACGCTGCTTCTGCTGCCTTTTCAGCCATGTGGTCGTCTACAATTATGGTTTTATTGGCTGGTTTCACATTAGCAGCTGCATTGACTAAATACAATGTAGCAAAAGTTTTGGCATCTTTTCTTTTAGCACTAGCAGGCACAAAACCAAGAAATGTTCTTTTGATGATCATGGGTGTTGTGTTTTTCTTATCAATGTGGATCTCCAATGTTGCTTCACCAGTTTTAACTTATTCTCTTTGTCAACCAATTCTAAGAACTTTGAATGCAGATGCTCCATTCGCGAAAGCTTTAGTCATTGGGGTTGCCTTTGCTGCAGATATTGGTGGGATGCCATCTCCAATCTCTTCTCCACAAAATGTGTTTTCCCAAAGTTATTTAAAAGAATATGGTGTTGGATGGGGTCAATTTTTTGCAGTGGCTTTACCAACAGGTATATTTGCTATGCTTTTATGTTGGCTTGAACTTTGTCTTACATACAAAATTAACAAAAATAAAATTCCAAAATTCAAACCAATTAAAGAAAAATTCACTATAAAACAATGGTATGTTTTATTTGTAACTTTAGTAACCATTCTTTTATGGTGTTTCTTAACAGATATGGAATTTTTTGGAAACGCTGGTGTTATTGCTGTCATTCCAATTGTGTTGTTGTTTGGACCACAGTTATTGAACGGAGAAGATTTAAACAACTTCCCTTGGTCTATTGTTATTTTGGCTATGGGTGGTATTGCACTAGGTAAAGGTATTACTTCTTCTGGCCTATTAAACACTATTGGTACATCACTTCAAGAAAAAATTCAAGATTTCTCAATGTTTGCAATTTTGTGTATTTTTGGTATTATCATGTTGGTTTTTGGTACATTTGTTTCTCATACAGTTGCTGCTATTATCATTGTGCCCTTGGTTCAAGAAGTTGGTGATAAATTACCAAATCCAAAAGCCGCACCAATTTTGGTTTTCGGATGTACATTGTTGGCATCATGTGGTATGGGGTTGGCTTCATCAGGGTTCCCAAACATTACTGCCTTTGGTAAAACAGATGCAAGAGGTAAACAATATTTGACTGTGAACTCTTTTATCTCAAGAGGTGTTCCAGCCTCTTTTCTATCGTTTCTAGCTGTCATCAGTTTGGGTTTCGGTATTATGAACTCTATTTTGTAAGTAAATTGCTACTTTTTTGTTTTTTTTTTTCTATGTACAGTATTAATGATAAATTTTGAATTTCAAATGTGACTTGCTATATAGATATATGTTTATATTAAGAAGGGGTTTCTACTTGTCTTTTGTGTCTGTCTTTGTCTGTTTAATTAATCAATTAGTTAACTCATTAATCGTTCGGTCAATTTTAAAGTCACCTGCTCTAACTTGAAAATTTTTTTTTTTTGTTGTCCGGTCATAAATACGGTTGTTTTTCCCCTTTGTGCAATGTCCTTTTTGGCACGGTGCACAATGCCTTAATTATCAATTATTGACTATTTATATCCAAGATGTCCTTCATCTCATTAATTTACTTTGGAGGATAAGATCTATTATTAATTCTTTTCAAGAGTGATGTAAAAGTAATCAATACGTTTTAGTTAGACTTGCATTGAATTTCTCAGGCGATTTGAAACAATGAAGGAGATTAAAAAGAACAATCCCCACTTAGACATGGAAGAAGATTATACTGCTTCTGTACCAGGAGATTTCAACTCTCACATACAATTGCCGCCTCCGCTGCCTAAGAGAAGCATCCAAAACACTACTCCCGAGTTAGAGCAAATGTCTGAACCAGAATTTCACAATATAGACGTTGATGCAGGCTCTAATGCGCCAGTCACTAACAACTCATTAGATTCAGAAGAACCGCCTCCGTACTCCTCCGGCAACAAAGTGGATTTGAGCAATAAAGAAAATGCTCCTCAGGTCACTTCTTTTGGACACGACCTCATTTCAGACTCTTCTTCTTCTCGCTCTCGTTCTCCTACATCGTTATCATCATCAGATTCTGATCTTGAAGAAGTAGTGGAGTCCAGAAATTTGCCTCCTTTACTCGAACAGAGAGCGATTATTGTTGGATTGTTTGAACAAGACCTTATAGATCGCAAAAAGGGAGATGAGGTTTTCTGTATTCCTGAACAATGGTTCAGAGCTTTTTGGTCGGGAGAAGACACTGAACTATTTGAAGACCCCTTTGCATACTTGGGCTCTTTAAATTTGGACCCTTACGTGGAAGATTATGACAATTTTTTGCTGAAAAGCCGCTCAGCTCTTACATCGGTTTGTAAAACTATAATGTTACAATTGGTTGCATGGTATGATTTGAAAAGTTATCCCTTACGTACATTTCTAATTACAAATCAAGATTTCGATCCACAAAACGATTCACCACATAACAAGTTGATTGTAGATTGGGATTGGTTAAACATTTTTTTATTTGTATTTGTAGAAGAGCCATTCAATGCTAGCTCCAGAAAACCATTTTCCATTTCTGTATCAAGAGCAGCCACTGTTGGAACTATTATTGATAAATGTAAAAATTATTTGAACAATTTTGAAAAATTTGATTTCACTGAAATAAAATCTAGATTCTGGTTTCACGTTTTGGACGAGTCTAATGCAAACTCTGATGATTTGCAAGAATTAAGTGAAAAATTTCTATTGCTTCCATATGATTTCCATAATTTGAAAACTCCTACACCTGTTAAACCGAAAGACCGTCAACAAGAGTTGGATGAAATTTCCCAAGTAGAATCATTATTTGTTATTGCAGAAATAAAACAAAAAGAACACTGGCCCTCAAACTATTATATTTACAACAAGTCTTTACAAGCAAAAGGAACAAAAGGATTGAACAATTTGGGTAATACTTGCTACATGAATAGTGCTCTACAATGTTTAGTGCACATTCCAGAAATCAAAGAATATTTTGATAACGAGTGCTACAAACATGAAATCAATGAAAAAAATCCTTTAGGTTATGAGGGAAATATTGCGAAATCATTTGGTGATTTGATTAAAGAGTTATACAACAATCAAACTGCGAGAACTGTTTCTTACTCCCCAAGATATTTCAAATCGTGTATCGGATACTGCAACTCTATGTTTCAAGGATATTTACAACAGGATTCTCAAGAATTTATAACTTTCTTGTTGGATGGGCTTCATGAAGATTTGAACAGAGTTTTGGAAAAACCATATGTTGAAAAAGCAGAACTACCCCTAGGGGTCGACACTACTGATACGGAAGCAGTTGAAAAATTGGCCTTGGAGACATGGAACAAGCATAAACTAAGAAACGATTCCATCATTTTGGATTTGTTTGTTGGTATGTACAAATCAACGTTGAAATGCCCTTCATGCGAGAACGTATCTCTAACATTTGATCCTTTTAACGACTTAACACTTCCACTACCAGTACAGTCATTTTGGACAACAACAGTATTGGTTTTCCCCTTGAACCACCCGCCAATAACAATAGAAGTTGAACTCCAAAAAAAAAGCGTATATCAAGACTTGAAGAACTATGTTGCTGCAAAACTTAACAGGGATCCTCAAAAGCTCCTTGGGTTCGAATGTTTTAGCAACCAAATATACAAAGTTTACGATTCACCATCATCAGATGCCTCGTACTTGACTTTGCCAAATTTGATTGGTCCACAAGATAAAGCAGTTTTTGTTGAAGTGGGTTTCGTAGAGAAAGGCGATATTATTGTTCCTATCATTAATACAATAAATGCCAAACCTTTTGGCTATCCTACTTTTGTTAAAATACCTAAAAATGATAAAAAATCATATGGCCACATCCAATGTCAAATTATGAAAGCTTTAGAAGCATTGAGTGGAGCAGAGATGATAGCCCAAGGAAACGATGAAGATATGGAAAGTGTGAAAATCAGGTACGAGAATAAGATCAAGCAAATCAAGCAGTATTGCTCCTTTGCTAATGAAAGCGAAGTGGATGCACTTTTAGCTCACGAGCTTAACGTTTGGAAAGTAAAGTATAATGATGAGTGTACGATTAAAGTGTTAGAACAAAACGGGGGTTTGAATGATGCGGAAGATGATTCTTATCCAGTTGTTTCAGATTTTAGAAACCCATTAAACTTCAACAGGGCAGTTGATTTAATAAACATTAGCGGTCCGTTGTTCTCAACTTTATACGAAGAGTCAACAACTGTGGTTCACGAATCTTTGTTGAACTTGGAAAAAATTGATCAAGCTGACGTTATTAATGACCCGCAAAACGCAGAAGATGCAAAAGTTAAACATATAGAGTTACCAAAAGATGGAGAAGAGGACTTACAGTTGAGCACTATAAAAAAATCAGACGAAATCGATGATGACGCAGCTATAATCTTGGACTCTATTGTTCCTGAAGGATTTAATCGGGACGAAAATTTGAACCCAACTCCAATCAACACCCCAGAGAAACAAGAAATTTTATTGAATAATCTTGTGTCATCTCAATCGGTATTTGTTATTGAATGGGGCAAACCTACTGAGGAAGAATCTAGAACATTTGCTTGGGATGAACCAAAGCAGTTCGTTAATGAAGAATTGATAGAGATAAAAAGAAAAAGACTGGCAGAAGGAAACAAGATTGTTACTTTGCATGATTGTTTGGAGAAGTTTTCTAAATCTGAAGTTTTAGGTGAATCAAATTCATGGTTTTGTCCTGCTTGCAAACAGCATACTCAAGCCACTAAACAAATTCAGTTATGGTCAACTCCAGACATTTTGTTAGTGCATTTGAAAAGATTTGAAAACGAAAACTCTTTGAGTGATAAAATCAGTGACACTGTTGATTTCCCAATTGAAGATTTTGATTTATCTCCATATTTGGTGCGGAAAGATTCAGAAAATGGGTTGTATGATCTTTTTGCAGTTGATAATCACTTTGGTGGTCTGGGAGGCGGTCATTATACTTCATATGTTAAAAATTGTGTTGATGACAAATGGTACTATTACGATGATTCAAGGGTATCTGAAGCCAATCCAAAAGACAGTGTTTCAGGATCTGCATATTTATTGTTTTATAGAAGAAAAAGCTCGAAACTGCTCGGAGGTGAAAAAATTCAAAAATTGATCATACAAGGAAGAAAAGAGAGCAAGAAACAACACGATGAATTTATGAAAACACAAGAATTACTGTACGAGGAAACAAAATCAGATGTAGAGAAAGAATATGAAGAACCATCTGATGAGGATCAAGCTCTTGAAAAAATTGACGAAGACGACTCTGATCCAAACGAAAGTATATACGAAAGCGGTAACGACAATTTGTCGGAAGACTCGTTCAAGACTGATGCTGTTTTAGGAACGCCAGCATCACTTTCGAGCAATGAAAATTTAGATCATCTACAAAATAATGAACTCAATCTTGAACAAATAGAGAAAAGAGCATCAAATCCACTTCCTGTAGGAAATGAAAGAGGAGACCATGATGTTTCCAATGGTGATAGACGGAAGATTCGCCTTATCTGCAAAAAAACTGACAAAGAGTAAACCCAGTAACTTGAAGCGTCAAAATACATTTCTGTTTAAAGAGAGATTTCTGTTAAAATATATACAATATTTTCTAAACTAATTTTTTTAGTTCATTGATAACGTCTTGATAGTAAGGAATACTTCCCGAAGCCCCTTCTTTTTGAATAGTAAGAGAAGAAGCAACAGTGGCAAAGGTGATTGCATCTGATAGCTTGGAACCTTCAGCAAGTTGAGACACAACACCACCAAGAAACGTGTCTCCTGCACCGGTAGTGTCGACAACTTTTTCAATGTTACAAGCCGGTTTAAAGGTCAAAGGTGTTTCCGGCCCAACAAAAACACACCCTAAAGATCCCAAAGTTATAATAACAGTCCCCTTTTGTTTGTCATTAATTACTTGCTCGTGTAAAACTTTAGCAATGTTAACGTAGCCCTGTTTGTAATTTTTTTCAATTGCAGCTGTATACTTGTCTAGTTGGTCAGGAAAAACTTTTTCAATAATTTGCAAACCTTCAATCTCATTGACAACCAGTATATCGATCATACTCCAGATGTCACTGGGAACTTCACATGCGTTGAAAGGTGATGGATTGTATATAATTTGGTTGTCCGGTCTGTTTTCATGTTGGAACTTGGCAACACTGTATGGATCCGGAATCTCGTTTTGTAATACAACATAATCTGGAATATCGTTTTTGGGGAATAATTCCAGCAGTTGGGAATTTGTATACTTGGTGAAAGCATTTGCACCAGGAGTTACCATAATCCTGTTTTGCCCTGTTTTTTCAACAAGAATAGTGGCTACCCCGGTTCTCACTCGTGGATGGTCTTTCAACACCTTGATGCAATCAGTTTGGACATTTAGCAATTTTAAACTTTCCAATACTTCTCTGCCAAAACTATCGTCACCAACATTACCTACAATTCTTACAGGATATTTCTTACACAGCTTGGCCATTGCCACTGTTTGATTTAACCCTTTACCGCCTATATGTGTTTCGAAAGTATTTGCCATGATTGTTTCACCAGCCCGTGGGACAGCATCAACGTAAGTGACTACATCGTAGTTCAAGGATCCAACAGTAGTTAACGACATTTGTGTGTTTCTTTTGGGTTTCGTTTCTCAGAGAAGTAATAAGGTATAATACATCTTAATACACCCCTTATTCAACACCAAAGTCCGAAGTCTGTAGAAATGTTATGAGTCCGAACTTTGTTTTGTTTTTTCTTTTATGGTCTTTTCTTTTTTCCGCTAATAAACTTATTGCGTTCTTAGGTTGAAAGAGCAAGTATTATAAAGAAACATTTTATCAAAAAAAAGCACCAAATCACAAAGGATCGAGACAAAAAAAGATCAACACTCATTATGGCAAGTCTTGAAGTACATCCTATCAATTTTCCAGCGGAAGTTTTGGCACGTATTTCCCCTGATATTTCTTTGCAGAGACATCTATCTCTTGGATTGAGACCAAGCGGAAGAAAATTTGAAGAGTTTAGAGATTTCCATGTTAGCAAGTTGTCAGAAAAGAATTCAGAACTTGAAGGTTCTATTTTAGGAGGAAATATTTCAAAAATCGGGAACATGTTTGTTATAACCACTATTACGGGAGGTATAGTAGAAGAAGTAATGCCCGTTACCGAGGACGGTGAAGAAAGAGAAGAAGAGGATCTTTCTGAAAAGCAGCAAAATAACGATGAGAACAAAGAAGGATACTCTGCAGTATGGCCAGTGGTGGAAGTCGAGAGGGGCAGAGTTGGAGCTCCCACCGATGAAGAAATGATTGTGAGTCAGAAAATATATGAAAACGTTATTAGTTGTCAGATTATACCGCACAAAAGTTTAAATGTTGATGTTGGTGTTTGTTATTCGGATGGACGTGTTTCATATAACGATATTGGCATGAAGCCAAAGAATAGAAAATGGACTTATGTTCTTTACTCAAAGCAACAAGTGTTCAGTAGATCGGGTCCGATTTTTGAATTGTTGTGGAACTCTTTGATGTTGGCTTTGAAGACTGTGAAGTTGCCTAGAGTCTATATTGATGAAAGAGCCACCGATTTAAAGATTCCTATCAAAACAAGGGGAAGATCGGCAACAATCAGAGAAACTTACGATTTACTTTTCGACAAATCAAATGTTATTGATTTGAACATCAGAGATGAAAATATTGGTTTCGCCAGTAATTTTGGGGTCATTGATTTGGATCAAACACTTTCAATCAAGGAAGATGAAGAAGGAGAAGAAGATGCAGAGATGGAACTGGAAACATCACCATTATCATCGTTACCATGCTCACAAAACAAATCTCTTCTATTGGCAGACTTGGAGGATGAAACTGAAGAAAGCTCCATACTTTCTAAGATGTCAATAATAGCGACTCCTAAGGGAGTATATAAGAACGTTTTTTTTGCAGCTACAGATTCCAAAATTTCAATGAACCAACTAAAAACGGCTTTAGAAATATCAGTAAAAAGATCAACCGACTTGAACACTTTATAAATTTATTTTAATCTCAAACTTTTTTTTAATTATAAATTTTATATGTACAGAACATTATATAGAAAGTCAAACCTTTGTTGTCTTTCACGAACCACTCATGCTTTTCTTGATCTCAATGCTCTTTGTGGAGCAGGAGATGGAGATGGAGTGACAGTGTTTTTAACATCAACTTGAACGTACTCATTAACTCTAGCAGCAACACCACCAGCGGTTCTCTTAACGATTTTGGATTTTTTGGTATTCTTCTTGTAAACTTCGACGTAAAATGCAATAAACAAAAACAAATAAGATGAAATGATAGCACAACCATTAAAAGTAGCAATTGGAGAACCAACACAATCCCCACAATGAGGTAAAGATGGGAAAAAATTGAAAACAAATTTTTGATAAGTTGCAAAATAAATAAATCCGATATCCAAGATGAATTGGATGATTTGAAATCTGGTAACCCATTCTTTCCACCAAACTCTAATACCAGTAGAGGCCAAGAAGTAATACCAGTACATGATACAGTGAACACCCAAATTCAAGGTGATTGGAACCCAAGAAATAGAGGTTTCACCAGTTAATTGAGTGTAACATAATAAAGCAGTAGCACCATGATGGTATGTATGTAAAAAAGTCAATTTTTTATGTTTTAAAACCAAAAACAATGTATCTGTAAATTCAACAAATTTAGTTAGATAATTCAGATAGTATAAACAAACCATTGGTTGAGTCCATGCACCAATATCACAAATTGCGTAATATAATCCGTTACTGTATAATAATGGCACTAATTGTTCAATGAAAAGAACCAATAACAATCCTGATAAACAAGTTAAAAACACATTGTGTACTTGAGAGGCTCTTTTCAAAACAAATGGTTTAGTATTTTGTAACGCAAATCTCCCACCAAAGATAACAATATAATAGGTTAAGATAGCACTGGCTACCACTGGAAAGGTTGCCAGTGGAGATTCACCTTGAACAAATTGAAATTCACTAGGAACGAATTTTCCTTGAGTTAGAAGAGTGACATATTTGTCAAATTTTTCAAACAAGTCGATATTGAAGAAAACGTGGTCAATAGTTGGTGTATATTCACCTAAATAGCTTTTCGAAATTAGAGACATTTTTGTTGTCGCTGTTGTTATTATTAGTATTGGTTTTGTGTAATGAAGGTGTATATGCTCTGGGCGTTTCTTCTTCCTTTACAGAGAGTGTTCTTGTACTGATCAAAGATGGGTTCTTTTGTTATATATATTGAGAATTAAGTACAATAAATGTAAGATTAAGGAACATGAGTAAACAAACATTTTAAATTGAGTGAATTACATTACGTAACTCATCTCAAGAAAAAACTATTCAAAACTTAAAACCGATCAAATTCAACATCTTTCAACAAAATCTTCACCATGCAATTGTTATGAAGCAGAGAGGCCCAAGAAACAATGAATGAGGGGTTGACTAAGAGTATTCTTACAATTACATCACTCAATTGATGTTAAGATCATCTAAATATAAGCGAATTAATGATTCTCAATCTTAATCTGCTTTAAATTGAAAAATTATTGAAAAATTCTTAAACTTAAATTCAAATGGGAAATAGGTAAACAGAGAGAAAAAAAAAGAAAAAACAAAAAAAGAAAACCCACAAAAAAACAACAAAGTTGAAGAAAGGAACTTTTGAACAAATATTGCATAATTTAATTACGTAAATGATTAAACACATAAAACATCGTAGATAATGTGTGCATATTTTTTTCTCACCAAACGCCATCAAAATGATCCTTCAAGGTTTCAAATAATGTTTATGTATTTTATCAACAATTTTTCCGTTGCTTGGTTTAATAGTTACTACCCTGTTGTTGTTGATGTTGATGTTGTTATAAAGTAAGAAAAAAAATTTCGAAAAGTATAGTCATATGTTGATGAGTCGTACCTGCCCAGTAGTCATCACTTACAAAAACTATTTACAGTCCAAAGCATATGAGGAACACCCTTACATATATTTAAGGGAATACACAGGATATATATATATTAATGATCATCATCTTGAAGCACACAGTAAAATAATCATTTGGTTTGATGATTCGATAGTCTATCTTTTTGTTGTTCTTCTCTGTCATTTAACAATTTCGATTCTGATGACGCGACAGCAGCTAATGCAGCCAATGGATCCATAGCAAAATTTAAACTTTCAAAAAATTTTGGCTTCTCATTGTTATTGATTTCATCATTAATTTTCGGAATTGAAATGAAATTAGAACCAGGAGCAGTAGAACGAGAATGTGAAATCACTGGCAACTCAGAATTAGCAGTTATATTGGTATGTGGAATACAAGGCTTTAATGAAAGTGCTGGACGAGGTTGGATTGGAACATTTAAACTTGTACCAAAAGTTGGAATAGAAACTGGTAGAGGTACTGAAGTTTGTGAGAAAGGTGAAGGATTCAATAATTTACTCATATTTCCAGACATACTGTTATTATTACCATCGTTACTGTTTTTTTTCATAATATTATTCAAAGATGGCGATGAGATAAAATTCAAATTTTCATTTTTTTGTTTATTGTTATCTAAACCAACAGAATGAGTTGGATTGAGTAAATTGGGTAATAAAATCATTCTTGAAGAGTCTTGAATTACATCAGTTTGTGTATTTTTCATTGGAGAAGATAACGATGATGATGAATTTGAAGAATTTGGATTACTTGTTATGATAGGTCTCAAAACTGTGGTAGGTTGTACAACTTGAGCTTTTGTATTTAAAATGTTTTTGATCTCTAACGAGTTTCTATGTCTCATAATGTTGTTATTGTTGTTACTCTCTGATATATTTGGTAAAAATCCATCTTGTAATAAGGAAGACTGGCGTTCATTAAGACCACTTTTTTGTTCATCAATAGATGGTAAATTTAAAGCAAGTTTTTTTCCAGTTTCATTATGGGTATTTGTCACTGACTTTGTATTATCATTATTGAATAAACGAGGTAATTGAATAGATGGTAATCTTGGAGCTGGTAATCCTTGCAGTGATACATTTTTTTCCATGAATTTAGGTTTTTTACTGACTTCATTGAAAGAAGTAATGAGACTAGGTTCTTTAGAAAATAGTTGCACTGATGGTTGTGTCGCAGGAGGTAAAGAAACAGATTCATTATCAGCTTTAGGTGAAATCACTGATGAAATTCCAGGTAAAATTGGTGCATATTCAGATATTCCCTTCTTTTCCCGGATTTTCATCGATTCATAATTATCAACGATTTTTTGCCAACCAAGTTCTATAGATTTTTTCTGATAAAAGTTTCTAACCATTGTTACTGATTTTGTTCCGATATCGCTTGATATTGCATCCCAATTTTTACCATGTTTTACCAATAATGATGGAAACAAATTAGTCTCATAAACACTCCAATAACTCGTCTTGTTGCTTGATAACCCATTGACATTAGAGACTTCTTCTCCAGCTACCAAACGTTGTTTTTTGCTTTGCTTCAAGTGATCAAAAGTTTCATCAAGCAAATGTTTATTGGTTGTGGTAGCTAATGACGGTTGATCATAAGGTTCTTCAGATGATGCAATTGGGGAAGTTGTTTTTACAGAATCCAATGTAGTTATTGGCTCATTAACTAATTTTGAAGTAGCTGCTGGCTCTTCAATCACCGGCACAGGTTGTTCATGAGTTACACCATTTGCAGCTATTGTTTCATGATCTACATCAGCAGAATCTTCTGCAGCACCTTGTTGATTTCCCAATATCGTTTCAATTTCTTTTTTTAGTGGATCCAAAATTGTTTCTACTGGCGTTGGTGTAACAGGAGGCGATGAAACGTTGGCAGAAATATCTTTGATTCCCACCAAAAGTTTATTTTCCACATCATTTTCTTTAACCATATTTACACTCAAAGAGTCAGGTGAAACTTCCAAGTCTGCTGAACTTGCTTCTTTCAAATTGCCAGAAGATTCCGAGTTTTGAATTTTCCTCTCATGCTCATTTTTTAAAGCTTTTCTTTGAAGTTTCCGTTTTGCTCTTTCTTTCTCCTTTTCTCTTTTCTTTTCTTCAACCAACTCTTTGTAATGGACTTTATCCTTTGTTTGATAATAATAAACTACACAGTCTTCAGGACTTCTCAACCCACCCATGAAGCTAGAAATTTTACCAAACAATTTGGGATGTAGTAAGAATCCCTCCGTAAATAGTCTTTGTTCGAGTTCACTAAAGTTTAATTCATTATCCAATATGATTCTTTCAGCCCATTTGTCCTTATTAGTTACCAAATTGTTTACATCTTCAAATTTCTGACCATATTTTTCCAACGGATTCAAAATCATTGACGGAATGTTGGCGGCCAATTGATGGTGTTTGTAGTAGGGGTCTATTTGAAGTAAAACACTTTCTAAATCCTCTTCATCAACAAAATCTGCCCTGTTTCTTCTTCTTGAGCTACTACCTGCACTTCCTGGCACAACTCTTGTTTTATTCTCATAACCCATATCAACACCCGAAGAATTTGGTGCAGTTGAGTATGAACTGCCTGAATTACTGTCTTCATCTCTTTTTAACTGCTCTTCGTGTTCTTTTTCCTCTTTCGTCTTGTGAGATTCAGTCAAAACATCTAAATGAGAAACAACTTCTTTGTCCCATAATTTTTCCTGATTGACATACATACCTCTCAACTTTAATGATTTAAGGTATGAATATCTTTTCAATTTGGATATATTTTCTAGGACCAGCGGCATTTTATTTTCATAAGATTTACTAATATTTTCGTAATAAAAAGGATATTCATTCAAATGTTTAATTGGGGTTTTCATCAAATATTTTTGCTTGGAAATGTTTTTTGGATTATTCTTCAAAATCCACAAATTCAAATTAACTTCAAGCATAGGGAAAATGCATTCTGTAACTGGCGTTTTCGGTTCGGGAAGAGCTTCTTCAGTGAAAGATAATGTTTTTGGAATATGTTTTGTGGATTTGAAAGGTGGATCATAATACGTAGCACGGGGGTCTTTTTCAGTTTGAGTATCCGTGCTCCCTAAAAGCAATTCATCAAAATATTGTTCGTTTTCTTTGTTATCCGCATCAATAGTATTTTCTTGGATGGAAGAGTTGAAATTTGACGTCGCAATGGTTGGTTCATTTGGGTTTTCAGCACCATGTAAAAATTTATCATCATTTTCCATTAAGGTTTGCTTTGTTTGCAAATCAGTATTTTGAGCTGGCATTTTCGTTTTATGGGATTCATCTTCATTGATTTTGATTTTACTGTGCAATTTGTATAATAAATGGTCGTCTTTTGCAGACATGGATGTATCGGGTTCCGATTCAGAGTATTCGCTATCAAGAGGAAAATCTGACGCAGATTGATCGCAATTTGAGCTTGAAAGGAACTTGGATCCTCCAGTGTATCCATTTTCATAGACGTTAGTCGGATGTGCTTTCATAATGTCGTATTTCGGCTTTTGTTGATTTTGTTTTGCTGGGAATTCTTTGTATGGTGCATAGTGCTTCCCAGAATTCGGACTTGTCTGTAAAGAAGTAGGTGAACGTTCATATGACCTAGAGGCGTTGTTGGCAACATCATAAGTAGAAGGACTCTTTTTAGGTGATACTTCTGATGAAATCTGTGCACTACTTTGTAAATCTCGTTTGTTAGAGTGCATGTTAGGCTCTTGATACAATTGACTGTAAGATTTAGCACGATTGGTATTAGAAGCAGGTTTATCTTTTTGATCACGTCCTGTTGTACTTGCTCTTCTACTTATTTCCAAACTACGTTTTGAATCTTGACTATTACTACCCAGTGCTATGCTGTTTACGTCACTTACAAAAGGAGCTGGTTTATTGTTGTAAGTGTGAGAACCACTCTTGGTATCTTTTTTTCTTATATATTTATTGCTATTAGAGGGATACCCCGAATGATAATAATTAGAGTTCCCAGCACTAGGTGGCTGTCTCAAATCTTTGTTCAAATTATTGATGCTATTGGAGAACCCAGATTGAGAATTATGTAATTCTTGACCAGGTAGTTGATGTGTTTGAATGTTTTTAGTTGATACACCCGGAACATAACTATTTGAAACATTGGAATTTTGTTGCTTTTGATGAGGATTCAAAAGATTTGTAGTAGTAGGTTGTGATGCATTTAAAGATGGTGATAATGAAGATGATGATGACGGTGACGATAAAGAAGGAGCTTTATAATTAGGCTGTTGCTTTTCTACATTAGGAGAAAAAGTTGCAGCAATGGGGCTTCCAAATCTACTCCCAGTTGCTGCTGGTTTCAATGCATTGTAACTATTTTTAAATTTTGTTTGAAAAGAATTATAGTTCTTTTTTTTTTCTGCTAGTTTATAATCTCGTGCTGCACCTGATTTTGGAAAAACGTTATTATTTGATCCTGACCATCTAGACCCACTGGGCACATACTCTTTCGTGTGTTCGTTGTTGATATTACTGATATTAGTCTTACTGTTGCCAGTTGTTGGTTCCCTTGATATTGCACTTGCACTTAAACTTGGACTTGCACTTGAATTTGGATTGTTATTGTTTTGCTGATTTGAATTATAGTAGTAATTGGAAAGCGTATTTTTGTGAGGTTTATTTTGCTTAAAATAATACTGTGAATTAAATCTACTACTTTCAGCAGCTTGAGATTTTCTTGCACTTGAATCAGAAGACAAAGTAGACGCAGGCGAGTTGTTGTTAAATCTTGATGGTTTATTAGTGGTAACACTATTTGACTGGTTTGGCACAACAGATTTCCCATTAGGTGACTTTAAAGCACCTTCACTACTCAAAGCATTTTTGTTTCTTATAGAAGGAGCACCACCACTGTTATTGACATTTGCACCCTTTCCTGGCCCAGTGTAATGGTATCTCTTTTTGTCAAACCTTCTCATACTGGCTCTCTATATATTGTTTGTAAGAAATTCTTGTTGGGTTGTTTGAATTTAAAGAAAGGAGTGACTAGATTGTTGTTTTTGTTGTTCTTGTTAAAGGTATGGTTATATATATTGTTGGTATGAATTTTGCTGTTTTTTTATAACCTAAACTGAATATTAAACTGTAATAAGATGTTGATTAATGAGGTTAATTTTAAATAATCGCAGGAAAAGAAAATTTTTTTGTTTTCTGTTTTTTTTCTCCCCTCTGATCATCATCATCTTTGTTATGATAACACCCGAACACCGCACTGTGAAACGAATTTCTCTTTTTCAAAAAAGTATAAACAAGAGATGAGAGACTGCAATTTTAGAATACACGTTTGATCAAATCAATGATGTTTCTATCATATTGATTTATTTAATTGTATGGCATATGACTATTTCAATTGCAGAATTCGAGTATTTCAATAATTCAATTCAATAACAACAACGAAAGTGGCATAGAAAATCAAGGAAAAAAGAATCGTATTTTGTATATGGAATCAATCGATCATCAAAGCCAAAATGAAAAAGAATTGTTCAAGACTACAATTAGTTACAAGAAATTACATGGTACTGATTTACAAAAGGAATGGTTGCCAGATGTTTTGAAAGGTGAAGTAAGTCTCACTAGAACCATGGAGTCTACCGTTGAGCCTCAGAAAAGGGTGTTGCGGTCTAGTACGAGAAACAAACAAAGATTGTTGAGCACTGGATTTAACGAATACATTTCTCCCAAGGCTACACCTATCAAGCTTGATGGTGAAGATAATGATAATGATACTAATTTGACAAGGAGCCACACACCAAAATTGATAACACCAAAACTCAATTATGAACAAGACAACAATAATAATGGGATGTTTGTTGGTGGCAATGGGGTATTAACTCCATCATTTTCTCCAAAATCAACAAAAAGATCATTGCTGTCATCGCTTGAAAAGGATGCAGATATAAACAACGATGATTCATTAGATTTAGGGTCTCCAAGAAAAAAACTGAATTTTGATAATAGTAATAATAACGATGATGATGATTTGTTATCATCTCCCCAAAAAAAAGTTTATTCTGACAACATATACACTTTTATTAAGAAAAAATTAAAAGAAACAGATGATTCGTTGAAAATCTCAAATGCCATTTTACAATCAAGAGAAACGGAGTATCAACATATTATGCAATTTTTAACAACAGTGGTAAATACAGATAATTCAAACTCTTTATACATCACAGGACCACCAGGTACTGGGAAAACAGTACAAGTAAAAAAAATTATGGATCATCATATTGTTTCAGAAAGTAATAATGACATTTCTATAGGAACCCTTTTGGATGATTCTCATGAAGATAAGAAATTTTTCATTGATTTGAATTCGGGGAAGCATGAGTGTCAATTAGTCAGTGTTAACTGTATGTCATTGAAAAATTCTAAATCAATATATTCACAACTGTACAGTGGATTCACCAAGAAATACAACATTTCTCACGAGATTAAACTTGAGGATTTACAAACATTTTTAGAATCCAAAAAAAATGTTACATTTATAGTTGTTCTTGATGAAATTGATTATTTGTGCAATGGAAGTGTTTTAAATAAACCGATATTGATTGATTTGTTTTTGGCTACAAAATCACACAACTACAAACTGGTACTAGTAGGAATATCAAATAGTTTGGATATGACAGACAAATTTCTTTCTAGATTGAAATTGGATATTAATTTACAACCAGATTCTATTGTTTTCAAACCATACACTCAGGAACAAATATACGATATTATATTGGGTAAATTGAAATCTATTCCACAAGCAACTAGTATTATACAACCAATGGCTATTAGGTTTTTAGCTAAAAAAATGTCTTCTTCAACAGGTGACTTGAGGAAAGTACTTGATATATTAAGAAGAGCTATTGAGATGTTGGAATTAGAAGAGATGAAATCTAAAAAAATTAAAAACAACAACAAAAACGACAACCTACAGGAACATATACTCACCACTAAAACACCCATTCAATACAAAAAAATTACAGTAGCCCATATTGCAAAAGCGTGCAATTACGAAATTGATTCGAGTAACACAAAATCCAGAATTGCCAAATTAAATTTCCATCAAAAAGTCATACTGATTTGTCTTATTCACAAGCACAAAAATGATGGACTTGGGACCTTTAGTGTAGATGAATGTTACGACTATTACTACCAAAGATTGACTAAAGAGATTCCAAGTATGTTGGCCCCATTGAGTAGAACAGATTACGGAGAAATCACAAACACCTTAGAAATGATGGGATTGTGTTCCATTTCAATAGGACAAAATCAGAACAAACTTTCACAGAGTCCCAACAAAAGAAAAACAGGGAGTCCATCTAAGGTTAAGTACTCTACAAAACTGCTGACTTCTCAAATCCAGTACGATCAGTTGCTGCGAGATTTGGGTGATGCTGGTATTTTGACCAAACTTTTGTGATCTCTGAAAGACAATTATCCTTTTGAAGTGTCTCTTATAAATATATATACAATACATAGATAATGTCTACCATTAGCATAATATAAAACTCTTTTTCGCTTTAACTTGAAGTGAATATATGGAATGGAATTAATTAAATCTTTTAAAAGTTGTATAAGCGTCATGCAGAGGAAAGCAAGCGACGTGTTTTTCCTCTTTTTTTCTTGTTTTGTTGCGTGCCGTTTTTCACAGCTTAAATTAGAAAAATGTAAACATGAACGGAACAGCCCATGTTTTTGTTCGATGGGCTTTTGTTCGGTTATGAAACCAATTTTGGTATGGAAGAGAAGTGAACTAAAAGAAGCACAAAACCAAAAAGGAATTGAAGCTTGACAATATGAGGTTGGACAAATCATCTATTCAAATAATTACTGTGTGTTTGGGCTGGTACTGCATAAGCTCTATAGGTTCGCAGGTTACCAAGGAGATTTTGAGTCAATGCCCCTTGCCATTGCTGCTAGGTGAATTTCAGTTTTTGTACACCACCGTATTAGCAGTTGTTACAAGCTTTATTTCTTTCTACATTTCCAAGTTCCACAGTGCATTTCCAAAAGGAACTTTTCCCGACCATTATAAACTTAAAAATAACACATCCATCTCATCGATTATCACCCCACCGACGAAACATATTGTTCTAACAGTTCTTCCGCTAGGAGTATTTCAATTTGTTGGGAAATATTTTGGTCACAAGGCAACTTCGTTAGTACCAATTTCTACAGTTTCCAGCATTAAAACACTATCGCCAGTGTTTATAATTGTTATACAAAAAATATTCAGATACAAATGCAAAATCACACCAAACATTTTATTCAGTTTATTTTGCATCATCTCAGGTGTTTATGCAATCATTAGTTTTGACTCTAGTCATATTAAAAAAAATAAAACTTTAGTTAATGAAAAGACAAATAATACTGATTTCACTTCAGGAATAATAGCAGCCATTGTTTCCATGCTTGTTTTCGTTTGTCAAAATATTTATGGGAAAAAAGTGTTTACATTTGAAGATAAATCTTCTTTAGAAAACAAAGGAGCGTTGCCAGTGTTTCAAGACTCTAAGATATGGTCACCACGAGTTTTCTCTTCAAACGGTTTTAAAAAATACGATAAAATGACTTTAATGATTTATATCTCCATGTTGGGTTTTTGCTCTTCTTTCGTATGGTTTGTTGCTTTAGAATTACCGTTATTGTGGAAATCAAAACAATTTGACAACATGGTCATAGAGGGAATCGTCATTCCTTGGAGATTGTTTTTTATCAATGGTACTTTGCACTTTATTCAAGCAATGATTGCGTATTACTTGTTGGGACAAATTTCTACCTTGTCATATTCCATCGCAAATTTGATGAAAAGAATCGTCATTATTGTCTTTAGCTGGGTTATTTTGTCATCATCTTCATCATCGTTTAGCTTCACTCAGTTTTTAGGGTTGTTTCTAAACGGTCTAGGATTATTTCTATACAACAGAAATAAGTAGGAGAACGAAAATATCAAAAAAATCATTTCCATATATACAAATATGATTCAGAATCTCCGGCACATATTTCTACAGAACATACATTACAATCTTCCTCTTTCTTATATCTCCCAGCTATTGCAGTGATCTCGGAAGTGGAACTAGTCGACAACGTTTTCAATAAGATCAAACACCAACCAACTTCTTCTTCCAAAGATAATATGTACACATCAATGGTTCCAGAAGAATATCCTATTGCCAATATGTCGTAAAAATTGTAAAAGCCATGTGGCTCTGACTTTTCTAGAAATGCCAAATGTGTTGGCTCTTTAGCTAAATCCATCTTCAACAAAAAAATGTTATTGATATTTAAAACTTTCAATTCTCTACCTTTAACAACAGTGATATTACCTGATCTACTTGAAAAAGCGGCTTTCTCTGGTTTCCAATCTGTGCATATACCAGAAACTAACTCACCTGAAAATAAGTCCCAATGAAGCAGTGCTCCCGATTTATCTAGTGAAACAAGAGTATTGTTTTCTGTTGATACCAATAGCTCTTCGATCGCGTGTATGTGGCCATGCAGTTTGTGATCCAGTAATGTACGCCCTTTTTCAATTTTCCAAACAGTAACTTGGCCAAAAGCATCCCCAGTTGCAAACGACTTGTGGTCGATTTGAGCAAAAGCAGTAAAGTCAACACTGTTATCCATCACAAGGTTATCATTATACCACAATTTTGAGCCAGCAGCGGTTACCGTTCGAACTTTGTTCAATTTTATTTCAAGTAATGGACTGGCGCTCCACAAAACATTGCCCAAATCTGACATTTCCCAGTAAATATGTTTTATAACATGTGCTTCATTTTCAAACTTAATGTGTCTTTTAGTTTTATTGTCTTGAACTTGAACTTTTATGGTTTTTGCGTGCATCAAATGTTTTCTGACATGAGGTTTCTCAAAAATTTGCAATGGTGTTTGACCAAAATTATGGATTATACTAGTCACTGTTTGTTTTTCATGCAGATCTTGAAGATTTTCTAGGTTAACCATTCCAGGATAGCTCAGTTGGTTAAAGACGTTAACTGCTTGCACGGATTCGGGTCCTTTTTGCTTAAAGCCAAAGACCAAATCTATCCACTTGTTCAAATGCTGCGAAACAAATTCACTCTCCAAAGCCTCTCTATTCTTATGGACAAAAATGGTTGGATCATTGTGTGCCCATGGCGGAAGCTCTACGGAATCTACTCTACTTCCATCATGTAAAACCCCCATGTCATATTTGTTTAGGTTGATTAAAAATTCTGGAAGATAAAAAAACTCTGGTGTTAATTCACGTACATCAGTGCTCAACTCTTTCGAGCATGAGTTCCATGCTCTTCCCACAGAGTTGAATAATCTGTCAGATGGGCCTAACCTGTCTCCTTGTAAAATATGGTAAGAGCTAAAAAAGGGCTCTAGTCTAATTAGATATGAAGCAACTATCATTGCAGATGAATAATGAGTCCCATAATGAAATGGCGGAATGGTTGGATCATCCATTTCTTCAAGCGCAGCATACCTTTCTACAAATTGTTCTTTCCGGACTTTAGATTGTGCGCCCATCGGCTTTGAGAAATCTCTAAATGTAGAAGGATTATCAAAATCAAGCGTTTCACTAGTATAGTCAGCAATGACCCAAGGAAAAACAGGATATTGTGTTAGATCATTAAAAGACCTTCCAGCTAGCAAATTCACTATAATCAAATAGAAAAAATTGGATACTTCTCCTTTCTGCCATCTCTCTGTTATTGACTTTAAAGTATTAGACTCTGTTAAACTTTGAACAGCATTAGTGAGTTTCCACGCAAAAGAGCCATTAGAAATCCCGTTTTTCACCGTAACGTTTTCGTTTTGGGAGTCTATGTGGCTGTACACAGATCTTAACAAACTATCCTCCAAAATACGTGGACTCTGTCTTGTCATTAAAACGTTATAAAATATGTTACGTTTTTCTTTGGTTTTGAACGAAAAAAAATAAGAAACTCTACTTTGAATTATGACTTCGGCGGCTAAATCTCTTAGTAAGAATGGACGCTTGATAGTGTAGGCTATTTGGCTTGTGGAAAACTCTGTAGTTTCGTGTAACACTGTATTGTAACCTTGAGTCGCGATATCGCTGCCAGTTAGCAACTGTATAATATCATCTCGTTCAGTGTCGTCGACTTGTGAACTTTCTAATACTTTTCTATCTTTTTCAGAGAAGTAAAAGTTTGAAATAAAGTAACAATGTTTCTCACCATATATAAATACTCCTTCACTTATGTTAAGACCAATAATCAAACTTGTATTCCATATGCAGATAATATGCTCATCCGGCAGCAAGTTTTTTAACACTTTTCTGTTTTTATTTGAAAGATCTGTGCTAATATCAACGGATTGCAAAGTTGAAAGTACACTAGATGTTTCACTGCTCGTATCTTTAGTTTTATCAATAGGTGTGTTGTCAGTATTAATGCAAACTTTATTTGGCATCTCGACACTCAACGACGGTTTCATTAAATCTGTGGTCGAATTTGGGGAGACACAATACTGTAAACACCTAGCTAGGACAGGGCTATAGCAAGCTCGCAAAACATTCACGGAAAATCTGATTTTAAAGATTTTCTGACGGTAAAACAACAAACTTTCCTCTTTATCCTCGGTAATATCCCGCTGCCGTTTGTATTCTGTGCTTGTCATTTTATTTTCCAAGCACATGCTGTCTTTTTGAAATCGTTGAAAAAGCTGAAGATCACTTTTAAAGTTTTTTTGCACAAATTCATTTAACAATATGCCTGTTTTATT
The DNA here is from genome assembly GCA_030580555.1 of Hanseniaspora taiwanica (nom. inval.). Taxonomy (NCBI): domain Eukaryota; kingdom Fungi; phylum Ascomycota; class Saccharomycetes; order Saccharomycodales; family Saccharomycodaceae; genus Hanseniaspora; species Hanseniaspora taiwanica (nom. inval.). The sequence goes on along the minus strand of JAKTSY010000008.1, from coordinate 111,837 downwards.
TTCAAGCTGCTCAACTTCTTCCAATATAAATGGTTTTGCAGACAAAATTTTCGAGTTAGGCATATAAGTCTTTTGGAAGTTATCATCAAAATAGGTGTCAAAAGTTGATTCATGCTTCTTAAAAAGCTCTATCAAAGAATCGTCATCTGCAGAAAGTGCAAGGCTGAAAAATTCTAGAGGAAAGTCGTGTGTTTTTTTCCAAAGAACCTGTGCAAAAGTTTTGAAACTACTCTCTTTATAAATCAAAATTGTTCTGAAGCAGGAAAGCGCATAGACGGAAGATTGACTATGTTTCATGATATAGCCCAAAGTAAACAAGTTCAAATGCCCATTTATTGCTCCTTCTTGACCTTTGTTAAGCAAAATTTCTTGATACTTTAAAATCAATTTAAAGAAATGATCAAGGTGCTCATTGTTGGCCATATTGTGGTTCAATAAGCATACAATGACATCATTTAAACTTGTGTTCAAAGCTTTGCACTCTTTGTGACTAATTTTCCCAATAGGTCTGTCTAGCTCAATAACTACTAGTATCAATTCCAGCAAACAAGTTAAACTTTGAAATTCCCACTTGAATTGAGGGAGTGTCGCACTAAAGACTACGATGGCGGAACCAACATTTGGCAAAAAATCGCTGTTTTCCTGTTGTACGACAGAGAATGTTTCTTTAACGACAACTAGTAACTGTTCTATAATGTTAGGAACCACTCTTGTATGAATTAATGAGATCACTACACCAACATCCCTCAAATTATTCAACGACATGGTCATTTGCATATTATGAAAAAAAAGCAAAAGTTGGGAGTGCTCAGTAGATATTATGCATTCCAAAAATGTTTCGCTTATAAAGTGCATAATCTTTGATTGAAGTTTCGAGTCAGACGTGCTGACTAATGATTTAACCAAATTGATGTATATTCTAGTGTCTTTGCATAGCTTGTCTTTGAATTGGCGCTGTTCATTTTTTGCACGCGCAATTCCATCGATGTGATTTGATAAAAACGGCGCATTCTTATAATTAGTTGAATTGAAAAGTTTGATGATCAAAAGATGTAACTCGATGTTTTCTCTCTGAACTTCATTAAAAGACAAACTAAAGTCATTTTCGTGTAAGAAAGCTTCGGTGCAAACAATATTTCCAAATGAAGCAGCATGCAACATTTTTATAATCACTGCTGAATAAGTGGTGTTTACGTCTTTCAATATCGAATAAAGTATCGAGCAACCATCATCATAAAATACTTTTTGACAGTCAGCATTCAATTGTAAATATTTCAACAACATGGATAATGCATACACTCCTGTGTTTTTTTCTTGGGCTTGCTTTACACTTTCATTAAGCAACATTAACAAGTTTTTCAAATTTATATTTTTTTCAATTGTGTTTAGAACAGGATTGTTTAGTGTGGTTAGTGCTTCAAAGAACACATTGTCCAGTGTTCTCAAAAGAAATTTGATCAGACTACCATTTTGGTCGCACTTTATACTATAATAAAGAAAAAAGTAAATCAAATTAAAAGATTTAGAAGTTGAGCTATGGTTTAAAAAGTTTTGTAAAAACATTGACAACGATTCTTGATAAGAGAAAATTGGCTGAGATGAGCGAGATAAAAAATTTAAAATTATTGGGATCAAATTGGTGTGTTCTATTGTATTGTTATTTAGTTTCCCGTTTCTATTCCTCAATTCAGAGTATGTGTTTATTTCGATGAAAAAAACATTTAATGTTGAAGCGTTGATATTCTTCCATGATAGTATAGGCACAATCAACTTTGAAAAAAGCAAACTATTTTGAATTGTTGAATCATTGTTTTCCCTGAGTTGATTAAACAAAAAATTCACCACCTCATCTTTTTTTTCGTATGTGGGGATGTGAGTAAAAATTAAGGAGTTTAAGATGACGTAGCCATCGTACTCAATAAATTCTGTTCGCACTAAAGTGTTTTGTAACAATTGAGACAATAACAAAGGTAGGTACACTTGGAAAAAGTCATCAGGAGTTGCAGAAGCAAACAAATTGATTATGTGATCAAACACTCCGGATTTGATGATAACTTGTGTTGGAGCTGTATTAGGGTAGTACATTATTTTTGACTCGTTAAAAGTGGATTTAGAGAGATCGACCAGAGACTGGTGATGAATCTGGTAATAATCATCAGCCGATATGATTTTTTTAGGAGTCACAAGTTTATTTGTACCAAGTTTTGGCATCTCTTGTTCGTGAAAAGCATTCAAAGCCGTTTCATCTAAGTAGTCGTCAAAAATTTGCATTTTAAAAAATTTCAAATAAGATCGATTTGTATGAGACCCTATCTTGATTTCAATATTTTTGCATTTAAAAGGAATCTTTTCACTTGAAAAAATGGCATTGCCATTGATGTATAACGAAACAGACTTGTTTTCAAAGACAATTCCAAAAGTGTACATGGTATTAGGCAAAAATTCAAACTCTTCGACGATTTCTTTATCTAGAATCAAAAAAGTAAGCTTAGATTTGTGCAGAACAATTGAAAAATCATTATCATGAGACATCGAATTTGTTATTTTGAATAATTGTAGCATATCATTTGATTGAAGAATTTGTAAATTTGCTAGTATGGTCATTAAATCGCTTCTTGATTTGTGTTCGATCTGTAAACTTGATTTTTGGAAAATCAAATAAGAGTCTCTTGGATCAATTTTACTAAGTTCAACTAAAATGCGGTAATCCAAACTATTGAAAGGAGATCTGTCATAGTTTAATATTTTTGAAGGATAGCAATTAAATGATAAAATTTCTGTGAGTAATTGAAAATGTATACCTGTGCAATTATCCTCATTAATCTGAGATCTCAAAGTAGATACGAGCACATTTGCGTAGTTCTGAGATATCACACGCTTATTTGATATTGATTTTTGAATTAAAATTAAAAAAATTTGAAGAATAACTTTCAACTCAGATTTTGAAGTTATGATTTCATTAAGGACACTATTCAAAGAGTCAAGTTTATCTCCAGATAAAACACGCAAATTTGTATCAAAAATGTTTATTGGTTGAAAATTGAATGCAAGTTGGTATTCTAGCTCTTGTGTTGAAATATTCTTTATTTTTACAATACTGTGTAATATTTGTGTAGTAAGCGCCGATTCATCAATTGGTTTTAGTATCAAAAAATCGTTGCACAATGTGGTTAAAACCTGATTTATGTTTTTCGATTCTTTCATATTTGGGAAAAAGACTCTTCAACTTGATGGTGTTTGTTCTTGTTTAACCTGTTTGCTTTTGAATAGTTAGAAAGAACTGTTAGCTGATACCATGTCAGTTACATATATGTAATATAGTATTATCAATTTTAATTACGAAATTCCCCTTAACGAGAGTGCACGTGATTTATGCTTAACAAATGATAAATAGAAAGATCTTACACAAATATTTATATATATTCATCAATCACCTTTGCATTCTCAATTTTTTGACGCCACAGGAATATTGAATTTATTTCTTTGTTGTTTAGCTCTTTCTTCTTTGATAGCTTTAGCAGTTTCAGGATCTAATTTTTCCATCAAATAAGGTAAAGTAAGACTTAATATAACGGCTAATAAAGCACCAGTTTTCCACTTTGAATTCAAAATACCGGCTAAAGGACCAGTTTTCATGAATCCTAGTTTTCTTGGTTGAATATAATTCCGTAATGGTAATTCACCAATTGGTCTTATAACCAATTTTTTCAAAGTTGGCAATTCTTCAGGGTACAAAATATCAGGAGAAGCAAAAAATTCTCTGCCGAAAACATTCCCAAAATATTGCGAAAGATCGGTATTGTTATTTTGAATCTTAATCAATATTCTATTTGGTTGCAAGTTGAAGTCTGATGATTTGGAACTTAACACATAGTACGAAAATTCATTATGTGGATCCAAGGCAACATTTTCAAACTGGAAATCTCCTTGTTTGTTTTGTAAAAAAGTTTGTGCATTGAAATAATTGGTTGGTAAACTGGAGTCAACTTTTTCACTTGGTTCGTATATTTGCTGTAATTGTAAGGATATTCCATTTAGAGAATGTTTGTTGACGTATTTGGTAAGTGAGTTTAAGTCAATATTCCCCTGAATGGTTGTTGTGGTGGGTGGGGTGGTAGCTGTGGCATTAGACGCAATTGCAAAGTTTACAAGTGTAATAAAACATACAATATATTTTAAAATTCCCAGCATCGTTTTATTGGAGTGTGTCTTTGGCTTTCTGACGCTCTGCTATTACTTTGAGAATTTCAATCCACTCGAATACCCACACCATTTTCTATCCGCTCGATGTTTGATGTTTGAACAAAAATATGAGCAGAGAGAAATATATATTACACTTGTCCGAAAAAAACATTCATATACCGAGAAAATCATTATAAAAAAAGCAAGAAAATACTAAAAAAATGCCCCAAAACTCGGTCTTTCCTCGTTTGCTTGATGATAAACGAAAAAAAACAAATTTGTCTTTTAGGATAATAATCTATATAAATAGTAAATGTCATGTATTTTCTTGTTAGCCGGCACTATTTATTCTATAATAAAAAAAGACCTAAAAAAACCGTATTTATATAAATCAGAACGAGTATTATTGTAGTACTGTTGTGTCATGTTTTAGACAACAGCACCCTACAACTCAGTTCGAGAAAAAACAAGCCTTCTATCATTCCTGTGAAATATTTATATTTTACAGGTGTGGTATTTGGTGAATGCGGTGCTACTCACATGACTTTGGAGACCTGACGTTTAATTCAATTAATTTTGAAGGTCTTTCTATAAGTATTCAGTGCATCAATTCGACATTTCCTTCAACACATGTACGCAACTGTAATCATCTTCAACTATTATTTTAGCTACTAGCTATAATGATCTTGCAATTGCCTAGAAACATATTCCGAACGAGGCACGGTTAATTCTTATGACACAAATTAAAAAACATGATAATATGTAACACCCATACATTTAACAATATTAACATTTCTTTTTTTGTCATATTGTCACTACTTTTAAGTTTCTCATGATTATAAATGTAAAAAAAACACATTTCTTTTTTCAATTCTTTTCATGTTCGTTATTATCGTAATCTTTGAATGTTTAAAATCAGAGTTGATCGTTTTATGTATACATATCTATATATATGTCCCACCTCGACTCCTTTTGATTTTAATAAACAAAAAATTCAAAAACCATCACAAAATATCAAGAATGTCTACCGGTATGTTAAAGGGGTGGTGTTCCTAGCTAAAACCGATGATTTTATAAAACAATTTCAATAAATTTTTTGGAAATTTTTTGGAAAGGTTTTTTGAAATAGATTCATTCTTTATATTATTTGATTTAAAAATATTAATGTTTTAAGTAAGGAATAGGGATAAACAGGAAAAGAAAAAACATAAGTGACATATATCTCATTTCATTGTCTCGCCAGCTATCTACTTGATAGCGATTGTTTGTGACCCTGGACTATAAAGGTTATATTAAAGATTTTTTTTGTGTTTAACATCAAAGTAAACACAACAATACATACTAAAAAAGGGGCTTTCCATGGCATTGAAATTGCTATGATGTGTTGTTTTTTTGATCAGTGTTGGACTTTTCTTTTTCAATAAAGTAGAAGAAAAGGGAAATTTTTGATTAGCTTTTGCTAGGGATTACTGTACTTTTTAAGGTGAGCCAGTTATAGACCAACAATGGGTGATGTTATATGACACAAAAAAAATTTTGGGTTTAGACCACGCACGCGGAATGTACATGTCAAAAATTGATACATATCATGAGATATTGTAAACTCTGTGTGTTGTTTTAGCCCTAGAATGTCGGTTTTTTTTTACCTTTTATTAATAATCTTATACTTTTAAAAAAAAACATTTCTTAAATCAGTAATGCTAATAAAGTTTAAATTCTCTTTTAAAAAATATACTTTCCATCTTGTTTTTTTCAATATAATCAATCGTGTTATTTACAAGGAACTGAAAAATAAAACCACAAACTATTATTAAATTTTAAAATTTTAAAATGAACCTGTTTCTTTTTTTACTAACAATGATTGTTTCAAATTTCTTATTTTCAAGAAATATGATTAAACTCCACAATTTAATATAGGTCCACAAGTTAGAGATAACTCCCAAGTTTTTGGTGTTGCTAGAATCTATGCTTCTTTCAACGATACCTTTGTTCATGTTACCGATCTATCTGGTAAAGAAACTATTTCCAGAGTTACTGGTGGTATGAAAGTTAAAGCTGATAGAGATGAATCTTCTCCATACGCTGCCATGTTAGCTGCCCAAGATGTTGCTGTTAGATGTAAAGAAATTGGTATTACTGCTGTTCATGTTAAAATCAGAGGTACCGGTGGTACTAGATCTAAAACCCCAGGTCCAGGTGGTCAATCTGCTCTAAGAGCTTTAGCCAGATCCGGTTTGAGAATTGGTAGAATTGAAGATGTTACTCCAATTCCATCCGATTCTACTAGAAAGAAGGGTGGTAGAAGAGGTAGAAGATTATAATCTTCCTCTTCCCCAAAAACATTGTTTCCAACAATAATATTTTTTATAGAAACTGTATACATTTATCTTTAATAAATATTGAAACACTCTTTAAATTTTTTTTTTGTGCACCTGTGAGTTAACTGTTGATCAGCGGCTTTTCCGTGTATGTTGGACAGTTGTCCACGTGACTACACAATGAATATCCAAATAATCAACCAAAACATACATACAAATAGAAAATAAATAACAAAATGTTCATTAATTTACACAGAAAAAAGCATACGCATATATATATATATATATGTAAATTAAATGATTTGAAAGCATGGAAGGGGTTGAAAACAAAGACTATAATAAAATAATCTAGTAAACGAAACCCAAGATTTTACCAGAAACATGTTTTCTTCTAGCTTCTTCGTGATCCATAATACCGGCAGAAGTGGTCAAGATAACGTAACCGAATTGTCTGGCTGGTAACAAGTTGGCGGTCCATTTTTCAATGTCGTCGATTTTGACGTTAAATCTTGGAGAGATAACACCACATTTGTTCAATCTACCGTTCAATTGAACAACAATTTTACCTGATCTGTGGTCATCGATGTATTCAAATTCACCAATGTAACCGTGTCTTTGCATAACTTGCAAGAATTTGATGATGACTTTGGAAGATGGTCTGATCAAAACTTGTCTTTTACCGGTTTTTTCGGCGTTGTTAATAGCATTTAAAGCATCAGCTAAAACGGAAGCTCTGGTCATTTTCTATTGTTTGGATAGGTCTCTCTATTTCTCTTTTTCAAGAATTCTTTCCATCACTTCAAATCCCATATCTGAAACCTCCAGGTGATACTGCGTGTAAGAGATGTGGACACAAGGAACAACGGCACGAAAGGATAATTCAGTGAGGAATAGTGGAATGTAAAAACAAAAAAAGTAGAAAAAGAAAGAAATGAAAAGAAATGAAAAGAAGGGTATGTGATGAACGACAGACAACCAAAAAAACGATGCATTTTTTTATGACATTTTATAGTGTTTTCCATAGATGTATACCCTGTGATGAGTAATGTATGTAATGTACGGGTTTTACAAAAACAATAATAAAAATTAAAAATTTAAAAAAAAACACTTTTTTAAAGCGGTATATCCCTAATTGGGAAGTACTTTTATATTTTTTCCTAAAAAAATTATACTTTGCTTTCTTTGTGTCCCGAATTTTTTTTGAGCTTTTTTGAGTTTTTGGAAACTGTGAAATCATTCGGTTTTGTGGCAGGGTCACTGGTTTGTTGAGTTGGTAAATGATATCTTTTTGTTGTACTGTTTCTTTTCTTTTTTTTTTTTAAGCTTGGGAGTGTTGATATCTGTATGCTTAGTGGTGGTTGTATAGTGAAGCAATTCGTCATGATGATGAAGGGGGCTTGTGTTTATGATTATGCCTTCATCATTTTTACATTCTTTGAAATATCTTATTATCTACTACTGGGCGATATTCTTGTACTGCCCTCTCTAATGTTTAGAGGAATTAAGAAAGACCATCACATAGAAAAGTAAAGATGGCTGTATGTACACCTTATGACTTCAACTTTCAATAATGAAACAATGGATCAAACCTAATCGTGGAATTAATGATAGCAACAGAATAAATAGTGTAAATGATTTTTACAAGAAAAGGATGGAATATGACTAATAACAAGCCGAATCGAATTTTGGGACTCACAATGTAATGAAAGAAAATTATCCTCAAGCAGACAAAGAGGCAAAAAAAAAAATATTGAATAAGAAACAATTGAGAAATCCTTACAAGCATGCAATACAGGAATGTATACTTTTGAACATCATAGTGCATGTTTAAGATGTTCTGTTCGGTGAGACAACGCAGATCCTGCCAATCAACCATAGTGAGCAAATTGACGTATAAGACACATAAGATGAAAATGCTAAAATGTGTATTTCACAACCGCACACTATATGCATAGTCAGCTCAAACCCAAAAATTTGCAGTTATTTGTTTTTTTTTTCCCTTTCTTTTCTGAATCAAAACACACCCACCTCCATTGAACATCAATTACTAACAAATATATTTATATATACATATTAATATTATTATGCATTCGCCGTCAATCATAACAATATCTGATAAATCAACTATTCAAAACAGGCTCAAAAATCTTTCAAGATCAAACAAAAATTAGCTAAAGCTAAAAAACAAAACAGACCATTACCTCAATGGATCAGATTAAAGACCGATAACACTATCAAATACAATGCCAAAAGAAGACATTGGAGAAGAACAAAGTTGGGTTTATAAGTTATTTTAACAAAGAAAAAACTGTTATTATTATCTTTACCATTACTCAACTTTTTAAATCATTAAGAAAGGAACTTATCGCGGGTCATTCATATTGAAATGAATATTTGATACCGTTATTGTATATATGTATATTTATATTATCTATATCAATTAAAACTAAATATGAACCCCTACTCTTAGTTTTCTATGACTAAATTAATAGAATAAATCTCAATGCAACAATTTAGACGCTACGTAGCAATATCAAGAAAAAAAGAAATAGCAGTAAGGAAGGAAAAGATCAGGTACAAATAAAATTGTTCAATATACACTGTAACCATTAGGTATTGCTACCGTTCAGATACTATCTAGCTTAAAAAAATGTTTTGAAAACTCATCATTTCTTGTCCTTTTTTTACTGTTTTGAATAAAAAGAGAAATATATATATATATATAAGGAACAAAACAACAATTGGACTAATCGGACTCGATTCAATGTTCAAGTTGTAATGGTCTTTCTCTTTGGGGTTTTTGGTTATCGAGATGTTTGAGGGATTGAGATGTGTTCTTCAATCTGAATTCTGGTTTTATCTGGAAGTGAGGGAATCTCAACACAGTGTAGTTAGTTTTTTTTTTCCTGTCAAGGCAGATGTGCTACCCGAATAAGACTAAGCACACATTTTTTCAAGGGCTTTATTTCATTTTTTTGTTGTTACAAATGAACTCAAGATTTAATGACAACTTACAGTTTTACAAATCAACAATATATAGGTGGTAATCTATCTAACAAAACTCAGGTTTAGGACCAAAATCGTCTTCTTGAATGGTGGCACCACACTTCTTGGTCAGTTCCACGTATTCACACTCTTCGGTGCGTAGTAACTCGTTTGCAGAAGGTCTTTGACGATAATCTGGCTCAATCATCCACTTGACCACCTTATCCAAACTGACACCATCAATCAAGAATTTAGGGACCCATGCAGAGACTTTCTTGTCCGATTGTATTTGTAACTCGTTCACTTTGTTTGAGTTGGGGTTTTGAGCATTGTCGTTTGCCGCGGAACCACTGATTGAATTATTTTTTTCATCTGTAAATGTTGAGGAAAATTGAGTAACTTTGGACAATTTTTGAGTATCACTCAAGCATGAAAAAATTGTGTTTGTATTTGTGTTGGTTTTAGATAAATTGGAGTAAATGTCTGTTGAGGACAACCTTCCGGCATCAGATAGATCTCCAGATCTCAATTTTTGCCAAGACGTCCCGTTGTCAGGCAGCATCACATTGCATGCAACTTCCACAATCATCAATCCTAATGAGAAAATGTCTGCTTTAAAATCATAAATCCCATCATTTATAATCTCAGGGGCAATATATTCACGATCGCCCTCATTTTCAAAAAATTTGTTTTGTAATGGTAATATAGTCGACATTCCAAAATCACCAATTTTAAGAAATCCTTCAAAAGTGACAAAGATATTACAGGGTTTGATATCTAAATGAACAATGTGGCAATACTCGTGTAAAAATTGTAATCCTTTTGTAATCTCAACAATAATCTTCCAAATTCTCCAATCTTCTAATCTTGCTTTTTTCTCAACGACATTTGTTTGAATGAAATCATCTAATGTCCCATTTTCATAATAATCTGAAACAATGAAAAAACAATTAGCATGTTTCCAAGAAGTAATGAAATCAAAAATAAACTCTTTCCCATCTTCACCAAGGGGAAACACATGACTCGAATCTTCATTATTTCCACCAGATGTGTGTCCGTATTCGCGTTTGACCTCTTGATCGTCGAGTATCAGCATAGATTCAAAATCACTGCTACGAACACTGCCTGCTCTCGAAGTGAGAACTCTATCTTGCGCATTCCCACGTAAAGCTTGTGCGTTTTTAATTTGCGTTTTCATCTCTTGAATATATTGTAAAACGCTGATCTCATTCAGTGCCACTTGTCTCATGGTGGGTTTCGGAACTAAGCATTTGACCGCATATGTATTCATATCCTTTTCATCTCTGACACGGTAAACTTTAGAAAAAGACCCTTGTCCTAGTAATTCAACGTTGGAAAACTTGGTCAACAAATACGAGTCCTCAGTCTCTGTGGACGTATAGTTTGAGAATAGTGTGCTGTTCCGTATCACGCCGTTATCATCTTTACTATTGCCACGCATGGTCCTGTTCGATCCTGCAGATAGCGTATCTTGACTTGACGCCAATTGAGATCTTGAATAATTATTACTGCTGGGCCCATCGCTGTAGTAGTTTGTATTTGTATCGTGATCAGTAAAAACAGACCTCTTGGAAGAATTTGACACATCCAAACTATCTGGATCCAATACAGGATAAGATCCACTTAAACTATCACTTATTGGTGGTAATAAACTGCCTGTTGTTGTTGTTGTTGTTGATTTCAATTTGTTAATTCTTTTTGTAGGTGTACGAATTGGTGACAATTTTTTCCCGTTAAACAACGACTCTGAAACATTTTGCGTGGTTCCGTACAGATCGTTAGTGAATTTTTGCAAAGTGTTGGAAAGTTCGTTGTTGTTTAGGATAGTAGATTGTCTGTTCATTTTTTTAGAGCCCGAGCCATTGATGCTATTTTGTGGTCTGCGGAGTACAATTTTATTGGCATGTGCATTAGCCGACCAAGTCTTTTGGTTTATTGGCGATGTGCTAAAGGCATTCATTTGTGTGTCATTATTGAATGTTGTTTCGAACTCTGAAAAAATGTTTGGACCAGAGTTTGGTTGTTGTTGTTGTTGTTGTTGTTGTTGCTCTTCAACAAACGCATCTTCTTGAATTGTATATGTTTGTATGGGCTTCCTACTAGTATTGATATTATTTTTGGGCTGCCAATGTTGATCGTGTTGAAAGGGTAATTTTTTCATTGGTGTATTGGGGAATCTTGGATCTTGGGTATTGCAAAATTGTTGCTCTTGCTCTTCTTCCTCTTCTTCTTCCTCTTCTTCTTCTTCTTGTGCTTGTGCTTGTTGCTGGGTATTGTGTAAATTATTAAAAAGAGCATTACCTGTATATGGTTTTTTTTTAGTTATCTTGGAAACTAGTCCCTGAGAGGCAAAAGCAGCAGGATCTGGTTTTGCATTAAAAAATGAGAGACTATTTTGTGCACTATTAATATTTGTAGAAATTTCATAATCAGCTTTTTTCCTTATTTTAAGATTATGATGCAAATCCTTTGGTGAATTAGTATTTTTAGATTGTATACCATTTTCAATGTTAAAATCATTATCACGATGTTGAAAATCTCTCTCTTTTTTCGACGAAAATAAATTTAAACTCAATGAATTTCTATTTTTTAATGATGATTTGGTTCTAACTTTCGTATTGTTCCATTTTTTTAAAAAATTGTTACTATTATTATTGTTGGTGTCGTTATTATTTTTGTTTTCTTCATAAGTTTTGTTATCAAATATACGAGTGGGCTGTGGTTCTAGAATACTTTTGTTTTGTGCATTTTCATAATCGTTTATATCAAAGTTTCTTTCAGAAAAATCATCTAAACTGTCATCTCTTTCTTGATTGATAATGGTGTTATTATCAGTATGTATAGTAGCGTCATCATCTACTAAGTCTTTTTTAAATGGGCTCCATGTTGCTATTTTTTCATTAATTGAATGATGCTTTTGTTCTAAATCTCCAAAAGATATCGCCATATCGGGACTTAATGCTCTTGCACTTAACGAAAGATTCAAATGCGCTGCACTTCTAGTAATACCTGATGGATAACTATTGTCAAATATATTTTCTGCAAATGCTCTTTTAGTTCTTGTTGACGATGAAAACATTAATGGTGTACTCCCGGTAATTTTATTGCTTTTATTGTTTTTATTATTAGTGCTATTGTTGTTGTTCGTATTCTTCGTGTTGTTTGAAGAAAATAATTCTTCAGAACCTTCCTTGTTAATATAATCATTATGAGATGTACTATTTGATCTATTTCTATTTTGTCTTGCACTTCTAAATTCTTGAGGAACCACATAAAACGGAGTGGTTACTTCATCATCCAACATGTAATCGCTTTCGTACCCCTCGTCATCGTCATCATTGTCATCATCATCGTAACCGTTGTTATGGTTGTTGTGGTTATTATGACCATTTATTATCAGTTCTTGTGCTTTAATTTTATTTTCCATACTTTGATGCGGTGTAAACGTTAAATTGTTTTTGTTGTTGTTGTTGTTGTTGTTGTTATCATCAAGTTTACAAGAAGATGACATTGTTTCATTACTTTTTCTTGAACGTGTTTCTGTCATGGGACTACCCAAGAAAACGTTATGAGCAGACATTATCTGCTTGTTGATGGATTAGATATTTATTTATTTTTTCTAGCCTTTATTAAATTGGTTACCAAAAAGAGTAACAATCATAAGCTTGAAACAACTTGGAAGTAAGCAATATTATACCAGAGTTGATCAGAACTAACAATAGGACGCGTCTTACGTGTATTATTTCACAATGCGGACAATAAAATATTCCAGAGTTGTTGATTCACAAAAAACAAGGGAGTCAACTATAAGAATGATTTCTATCATTTGAAAAAAAAATCAGAAAGATTTTCACTGAAAAGTCAGTAAACATCATCATTTTTTTTTATTATCATCATTATTGTAGTTGTTGTTGTTGTTGTTGTTATCGATAAACACACACACCATTATACTCATCTCGAAATTGAAAAACATTATACACACCGGTCCAGTCACGTAGAACACTCAAAAAAAAAAAAAAAAAACCAAATGACCCTTTTAGGAAATTAAAATAACGGTAATACACGAAATATGAAACAATCGAAGTGACTAATAATTTTAAAGAATGATTTTTTCGCGTCTCATTTGTACCTTTTGTTCAGAAATACACGTATCCAAAAACATGTATTTCCTAATCAAGAAATAGAATTTACTGTGGCACGTGACAGATGTTATATAAAAACACAACCGTTTTGTCCGATTACTTTGCTTCTGTTATACCGAATCTTGGTAGTCCGCATTAACCGAAAAATTGAAAAAAAAACGAAAAAATATTAAATACCTCGGGTTTCTGTATCGAGAGATAATAATTGAATATACAGTCCAAACAAACTCTCTCTTTTCAACCGACTGATAAAAAAAAAAACACATGGTATCTTAATTCAAGTCACCTTTAAACTTTTATAATTTGATAAAGTGAAAGCAAAAAGAATTAAAAACCAATATTAAGGATGAACAAGGAAAGAACGAAATATGCAGATACGATCTTGCTGGAAAAAAGCATGCAAGAATCGTGCGCTATTGTAAATTATAGATTACACGAACTTAAAATTGTTAATGAACAATTTGGTAGTTTGTTCTATGAAATTGCTAGTTTGAAGAAGGGTTATAATTTGAGATTACGTAAACTTATTGCGGAAAATGAAAATTTCAAACAGAATGTAGGGAACAGGTTTTTATCAAAGAAACAAATATCTGAATCGGATTTGACCAGTCTTAGTGGATTAGACTCTCTTGGCACACAACTACCAGTCTTATACGGTAACATTATTGACTTGTTGAAAACAGAATTACATGACAATTTGCAAACTGTTAATTTATGTGAATCGAGAATTGTTCCTTCTATTCAATCATTTAATGAAAATGATACTCAATTGAATGAGACTTTTAAACTTTTAAACAATTTGATTCCTTTAGTGAATCCATCACCATCATCTTCTTCTTCGTCTCCTCATTCTTCTCAAACAAAAAGTGGGAATTGGGAATCCAATGGACCATTGTTATTTCAAATGTTTGAAACTTGTGATTTTGAAAGATTAATTTTTTTACAAAAAACTTTACTGGAATATGGGATGTTGTTGAGTGGAAATCAGTCCTTAGAGAGAGAAGCTATTACTAAAAATTTACAAGATTTACAAAAAATTGATTCAGAAGCTGAAATTGTTGCATTTTCTGATAAAGTGGTTAATTACAAAATTCCAACAACAACAACAACAACAACAACAACTTCATCATCAGCTTCGCATCCACTTGCTCCAAGTGAAAAACAGTTGAGACATTCAAGTAGTGCTTCTGTATTGAAAAAAGAATTGATGAATGATAGTTTTACTAATGGAAATAAGAGTGCAAACAAATCACAGCACAAAGACGAAAATAAGAAAACTACTAGTAAGTTGAAAAGTAAATTTGGATCTGTATTTGGAAGAAAAAAAGACAAGAAGCTTTCTGAACCGTCAAAGAGTGATAATGCACATGCAGCTTTCTCATCGGGAACTTCTAATGCTTCTTCCTCTTCTTCCCCTCCTTCCTCATCGACATACGAGCCATGGAAGGCAAGACAACCGGCTGGGGTTCAAACTCCTCCGAGTAGCAATAGCGCCAGAACTACGCGTGCCAGCACCATAGTGACGATTGATGAAACTGCTCCTTTGTCCACACCTGCAGAAAGTCACGCTATTACTGCACATGAGGAAAAGGAATTACCTCCTATAGTGGAACAACAACACCAGGTAGTGCACGAAAGGGCTCCTCCTCCACCGCCTTCAAGAAGAGCTCAGGGAAGAGTGCAATCTCAAATTTTCCACGATTTGGATGTCGCTGGTGTTGATAAGCACCAGTCTGTGTTGATGCCACAGATGACTGGGGAGTTGATGGCTACACTGGATCCTCAGGTCACTGGTGGGACCACGTCGCCTCTCGATGTCACTGCTGGATTTCAACACCCAACCGAGTCCACTGCAGTGCACGGTGTGCCCTTGAAATGTAGTGTTGCGGAAGTCATCAACTGCACTTATGTTTCTGGTTCTGTGAGCAAACTTGATGTTATTGGTGAAGTTGCGTTGAATTATGCATCAGATCACGACGAGACAGAAGAGGTCTTGTTGTTGAATGTTCACAGTGACAAATTTGTGCCTGAGAAATTGATCACCAATAAAGCATTTATGGAAAAATTATCTTTCAATGATGACAATGTGAATAACTCCATCGGCTTCAATGACACGTACAAGATTGATGCTCGTTTTATTATGGGGAAAACATTGGGCGCAATCAAGTATTCTATTTCAGATGCAACGAGGTATGTGCCTCCAGTGATTTTACAACCTGTTTGGAAATTTGAAAATCATCAAGCAAGTGTGGTTTTAACATTGAAACCAAATGTCGTTCCCCTTGTATTGGATAATTTACAAGTACTAGTATCTATCACGGACTGTGAGAGTACAACTGCTTTATCTAAGCCTCAGGGATCTTTCAGTAAGGAGAAAAACAGAATTGCGTGGCGGTTCACCAAGGAACCAGTGGTTTTCCAAGATGTTGCAAATGACAGTTTAAAACTTGTAGCTAGATTCATGACTACGAAAATGGGTAAAGAGTCTAAATGTCAGATTAAATTCAGCACTAATACCCATCTACAAAGAGTTTTTGAATTCCAGTACAATAATGCATCAGATAGTAACAACAATGAGTGGGAACAATTGCCTACAATGAACACGCTTGTAAGTGGACAATATAGTGGATTTGCCTAATGTGTTTTTATGTAAATTTTTATACGAATTTTTGTTTCAAAGACCTTTTCCAAAATGTATCTCTCTTTTCTCCAAATACAGACGGAATATCTGGTCTATCAGGTTGATTATTTGAATTTAAAAGTAAAATTGTTTTTTTATTTTTATACCTTATGAGCTCAAATATTAGTGCAAAGTCTTTTCTTGTATATATGTGATTGTATAATAAAGGTATATTGTCATTGTTTTTTTTGTGGTATGTGATACTATTGTTTCTAGATACCAGAGAGTCTTTACTTGACATATACAAGTACTCGTTGTCCTCTGCATTATCTTCTTCTTCTTCTTCTTCACTTGTTGAAATTGAAAGTAGTGTACACTCTCTAGTATCCTTGTTATCTTCTTCTTCGACTTCAGCATCTTCGATTACTTCCCAGGGGAGAGTATATTCTGAATCTTTTGGTAATTGATACACACCTAATGAATCCCCTACTGGGTATTTCACATGCATCAAAAAAGAGTCATTATTTTCATTGTTGATTTCAGGAAATCTTCTTGCTTGTTTGTAAAATTTGAACATTGGTGTTAGTATCTTAATTTTTTGTTGTCTTTTGAGCATCTTGCAAGTTAATCAAACGATTGATTAATTAATTAAAGACTTCATTTTGTAGATTAGGGGCAGGGACGAGGTAAACCATGTTATCATAACATCAAATATCATCATTGACGAACGGTTTTTGTTTGTAGTTTTTGTTTCTTCTCAAAATACTTAATGTTAATGAGGTTTTTCAGGTTTCCACGGGTGTTTCCGCCTAGATTTTTTGACAATAGACAAATATAGAAAGAGACATCCAAAATACAACCAAATATGCTATCAAGAACATTATTTAAAAGAGCTTTTAGCAGTACTCCTAAGAAATTGGATTTTTCCAAGATGACAATTATTGGAAGAATCGGTAATGAATTAGTTCCACAACAAGGTGCCAAAGGCACACCTTTTTTGAAATATAGTGTTGCAGTACAACCAAGAAAGGATAGTGAATGTAGCTGGTTCAATATCGTATGTTTTACTGAACAGCAGATCAAATTCATGGAAGAATACGTCAAGAAGGGTGCCTTGGTCTACATCGAAGCCACTGCCAAGACAAACACATTTGAGAGAGAAGATGGAACCAAAGGATCCGGAATCAGTTTCATTCAAAACCAAATCTCTCTTTTGCAAAACGGGAAAGATGTTTCCTCTGAAGAGCAATGATTGTGACACTCTTTCCTTCTATCTATCTACTTACTTTCCTATCTATCTATCTATCTATCTATCTATCTATCTATCTATCTAATAGTCTAACTATCTAATAGTACATTTCACTTAAACGGTAACTGTGTGAATAAAGCAATGCCACTATTTCTGTTTTTTAAGTTAATACACTTTATTGTTTTTATGTTTATCTTTTTAAATCAAACTACTTCTTTGAGTCAAACACATTTAAACAAAAAATAAAAAGTAAACAATAATGATAATAATAATTATTACTATGTTGTAATGTGAGTTCGTTGTCGCTGGAAACGTCTAGAGGAGTTGACATAAGGAATTAAATTTATCATCCTTGATTTCATATATTTCTATATATTATAGAAGAGTATAAAGTGTTTTATAAATAATAATGTTAAAGCGTGTAATTGTAGTATTATAATGTAACAAATAGAGTAAAAAGATTAATAAAAACTCTTCATTTATATACAAAATATTTGTAATAAAAATGTTTGACTTTCAATTTATTGTTGTTAATTTTTACTAATTATCTTAGGACCAAATAAGATAAAAGAGTTCTCTAAACCACTGTCTAGATTGTGTTTGTGGGTGTGATTTTTAATTGATGTTATCATCTAAAATGATAAAATACTGTGTGAGTTTCATGTATGATTTAGTGGCGTAAATAACTTCTGTTCATAATGGTGTGATAACGATAATAATTCTCCATGTATATTATTTTATTAAATATCTCGTAGTATTCTTTCTTGTTCTATGGGTCGTTATGTTGATGGTTCTCCATATTATTCTAACGTTTATCAGTGCAAATATACATTACCGCGTTATAAGTATGATTGTTGGAGATCTTTGAGCAACATTACTGACATGATTAATGTAATAACAGTTATTGAACACCCAAACATTATATTGTTTATCAAAATCTGAAATAAATCCTTTCAGTTTGGAACACAACCCCCTAAAATGAACACTATCATCGAGATGATAATTGTTTGTTTTATCCAAATGCCTTTTATTGTTGATTGA
Source organism: Hanseniaspora taiwanica (nom. inval.) (assembly GCA_030580555.1). Lineage (NCBI taxonomy): Eukaryota > Fungi > Ascomycota > Saccharomycetes > Saccharomycodales > Saccharomycodaceae > Hanseniaspora > Hanseniaspora taiwanica (nom. inval.). The sequence continues at coordinate 93,279 of JAKTSY010000008.1, read as the reverse complement.
CGATAGGTGAAGTAGTATCTGCGATCTTACTAAGATCTTCATTAATAATGCTTCCAACTTCGACTTCTTCAGCTTCATCATTTTCTAGTACCGGGCCGTTCATCATTTTAGGAACTAGATGTTTGAACACCTTGACAGAGACCGGTTTAGTTAAGATGTCAGCAACACACTCTGTACCAGCAATGTGTGTAATTGTGATTCCTAATTCGTCAAATGTCTCTCTTACTTTGATAGCCCGTATCCCATGATATTGTTTTCTTATACTTAAGACCGTAGCTCCTTTGATTGCTGTAATTGCAGAAGTGTTGTCATTGTAACAGTTAATTTTTGTTTTTTCTTCTCTTCCAATTAAGCTGTTTCTAAGCTTGTTAACCATAATAGCAAAATACCTTATAAAGTTTAAGGAATGATAGATACCGCTAATTTCTGCTTCTGTAGAAGGAGCACAAGTGATAGTAATTTTTTTGGTAATTGCGTAAATCACATCAGAGTTAAAGCAAAATACAGTACCATATTGACTCACATTAGATTTTGACGAATCAGTTATAATGTGGATTTCGTCCAACGTATGTCCGGTGTATTTCCAATGTAGTGAATGAGACGGTGTACTCTTCAAATAGGTGTCCTTCTTGATGATATCATGATCCTCTAATTCTTTTAGATCTGGACCTTCGTTCTGAGTAATAGCAACGTCCTGTGTTTTTCTCACTTGTTCTTGTTTTTCGATTTCCCGTTTTGTCGCTTCCAGTTTTCTTTTTTGTATGCGACGGTGTGATGTCTTAATAGCTTCATCTAGTTGTGTTTATATGGAGTATGAGGCAGTGTGATTATAAGTGTCGAATCCATGTATAGGGAACTCATACTTTACAATGATCTCTGCTATTTCGTCGATATTCTCTTTGCTAATGATACTCAAAATTTCAGCATAGTTTAATCTAAATCTAATTAGTTCAGGCATTTAAAAATCAACGTAGCGCTTTAGCATACCAAAAATAATCTTCAAAAACTTTGAATCATTGATGCACTGGTATCCTTTTGCTTCTACTGAAAATAATCTGAACGAACTACTGTCAACTACAATATTTTTCAGTGGATCGAAAAAACTGTAACCAAAAGAGTTTGTGGATGGAGTTGGTGCAATCATCATTCTCCCACGATTTTCCATCTTTTTCAAAGTGTGTTGATCAATATGCACCATGCACATTGCTCCAAATGAGATAATTGTGTTAACCTGTAAAGCATCTGAACCAACTAAATTTCTTGGTGTTGTTTTTGTCGAGATTACTGTGGCATTAAGTAAAAATGCGTGGCATATTTAGCAGCATATGGCCGCAGTTTGGTTGGAATTTTTGTGTCTAATAAGAGTGACCGTACATTAGCAACAATGGTTCTATTAAACCTTCGTGTTCCTGGCTTCTGGTTATCCGTTAGACCCCTCTTAACAATGCTAAATGATCCAACCTTTGTGATCTGCGTGGAGTTATGGTCGCTGTATGCGGACCAATCGGATTCATAATCGTCTGACGTAATAGATGGGTCCAAATTGTCCCCAAAGTACGACCATATTTCTCTGACCTCACTAATGCTGTTCCAAGACGCCGACGTACCGTATTGAGTGTACGGAGAAGCATGTAACTGACTGTCTGGCAAATGGTCTTGAAGACACCTAAGCGCCCCTGACCGTATTATTTGGTCAGCGTTGACGTCGGCTGCCAAAATAGGGTCATACCACAATCTGAAAATAGGGTGTGAACTGTCGCTAATAGGTTTTAATAAATAAGTCCCATTCGTTATGTTAGCTAGGCACGAATCTACCTGACGGTACTGTGCCGTAGTCAAATTATAGTGCTCAGCATAAAAGGTAGGGTCAAGCGCATAGGAGATGGTAGCGCATACGGTTAATAGCACAGTAATAAGATAGGAGGTGTGCATACTGTTGGTACAATATCTTTTAGGTTATATTTTTTTTTAATTATTTCGAATTAAATTTGGTAATTATTACAAATATACCGGTCTCCCCATTTGTTCTAATTATCGTTACTTTACATTATCTGAATTCGTCCTGTATCAACACGCTTATGATGCCCGGACTATCTCGCCCGATTGGCTACAACGTGGTCTTATCGGCATTACGTCTCAAGCTGTCGGACATAAAGTCATCAGACAGGCTGATGCCAACCCCTTGCTCGGCATTACAACTCGTCCAGGTCCGGTGTCCGGTTATCCTCGCCAATCCACTCGACTGGCCAGCTTATATAAGATGGCAATGACTTTATGTCAGATTTAGGCCAGCCATGGCCTTGGGCACATGGTATCCAAAACGATCCGACCCTCTGTTCCAAAGCCATCTTACGGCCCTTGCTGACTTTAGAGTTCTTGCCTTTACCTTCTTTATAAAAGTTGGGTGACCTCCGTTTATAAGAGTAACTAACACATGAATGATGAGGCCATATCATTATTTTTCGGTCATCGCTACCTTGTTTATCACTCTTTAATAACATAGACCCGGCAATAGTTCATCTAATACTATAGCATAAACCACACTTTGGTCCACCTTACTGCCGCCCATGCTATCTAATTTATTGCGGGCGTACTAAACAATCTCAAAGCCAGCCAACATTATACTATTTATCAAAATCTGAAATAAATCCTTTCAGTTTGGAACATACTACTATTTTAAAAACATTTCAATCACGTGAAACCCCCCGTGATGCACACTTTTTAATATCAAAAGAACTTCTTTTTACCCTTTTCAGTTGGTGTTGATCACTATTAACAGTTATTTACGGAGTACAATTCCCTATGTAAGCAAGAGATAAACGAAAACGGAAAAGCTGTGTTAGAAAAAATATGCAAGAACAAGTTAGTGTTAGTGCCGTTTACAAGAATGGGAGCAATACTTCTATTACACAGGAGTTCACTATAGTGGATCCTACTGCCACAAGATACAACACAACAAATGGGAAAACAACCGGTCCTAGTGAATATGTTATAAAAGCAGGACAAGAAGAAGATATAGATAGACCAAGTGAACCTAAAATGGCGGATACTACTACTTCTACTTTGACTGATAGAAAAGTCACATTTCTAAGTAAAGTAAGAATGCAATTGACCGGTATACAAGATGATATTAATGATTATTTAACAGAAAGAATGCTTGAACAGAGACAGGGGAACAACAAATTGAAGAAAAGTGAGTGAGTGAGTGAGTGAGTCAGAAAGTTAATGAAAACAACAATATATCGGTATGTATTGGTTATTCGGTCTTTTATTAATGAAACTATTATTATGACTATGATTATCATTATAAATTATTATGTATAGTGTTGTAAAAAAAACCCAGGAAACCCTTGCACCACACAGTAGTGCTTGTTGCCGTTATAAACTTGCATTGAGAGTGTATGGGTGTTGTATTGATAAAATTGACTCTGTTTCTCTCTTTTGAAATTAAAAATAGAAAAAAAAAAGATGTTCAACATATGATTCAAATGAGTAATATTGGATAAAATTAAAAGGATGACTTTGATCAAATTGTAGGAGTAAAATAATAATATAATCAGGTCTTTATTTCCTGAAAATCGTTATTCATTAATTGCGGGAATGGATGTGTGGGGGAAGTCAACAATATAATATTTTAGACCGTTTAATTCAACAATTTTTTCAAATTAATATACCCGTTTATATATACAGATGTATTTAAATAAGTGTTTAAATGATGATGATTATTACGATGAAGATGAGAATTACGAATTGCAAAAACCAAAAACCAAGAAAATGATGGAAAAAGAGGTGAAAACTGAACAAACATCAGTTGAACTTGTTGAAACCGTTGACAATGTTACCGAACAATCACGACCATTATCATCAGTGGTCAATGAACGGAAGTTGCTATTCAAAATTGATGCTTGTGTGCTTTCATACGTGTGTTTGCAATACTGGATCAACTATGTTGATAGAGTTGGATTCAGCAATGCATATGTCAGTGGAATGAAACAAGATTTGAATTTACATGGGAATCAATTCAACTATATTAATACATGTTTTACTGTAGGTTACATTATTTCCATGATTCCACATAATTTAATTTTATTGAAAATCTCACCCAAAATTTGGTTATCTTTTTGCACTTTATCTTGGGGGTTATTAACTCTTGGGTTACATGCAGTTACTAGTTTTGAACAATGCTGTTGTTTAAGATTTTTCCAAGGAATTTTTGAAAGTTGTACCTTTAGTGGAACACATCTAATTTTAGGTTCTTGGTATAAAGAACATGAATTACCATTTAGATCTGCTATTTTCACATCTTCAGGTTTGATTGGTTCGTTGTTTAGTGGATTCATGCAAGTTGGTATTTACACTTCTATGGATGGGAAAGCAGGTTTACAAGGTTGGAGGTGGTTATTTCTTGTTGATAGTTTTATTACTATTCCAATTGCAATGCTTTCTTTGATATATTTCCCAGACCCTCCAATGCAAATTGCTGCTAAGAAAACAAATTTTAACAAAATTACAAGAATTTTGAATAAATTTAGTATTGTTAATAAAATTTTCACTCCACAAGAATTGTTATATGCTAAAGAAAGATTACCCCAAAGAGATGAAACTAAAAATTCTTCTACATTCAATTGGAATGTTATTAAGAGAGTTTTAGGGAACTGGCATTGGTGGTTGTTTTCTGCAGTTTGGGCATTAGGTGGTTTAAACATTTCATTCTGTTCCAACTCTACATTTGCATTATATTTATTGAAATTAGGTTATTCTATTAAAGAAAAAAATCAATATCCAATGGGAATCTATGGTGTTGGTATTGTAGCCACTTTAGGATCTTCTCTATATTTGACTTATTTTAAGAATAGACATTTAGATGTTTCTATTTTCATCTCGGTGATTATGCTTATTGTGGCAATAATGATCTTGTGTAAACCTTTACAACCAGCTGTAATGTTTACTGCGCAATATTTGGCAGGTGTATGTTATGCAGGACAATCTGTGTTTTTCTCATGGGCAAATGTCGTTTGTGCTAACGATTTACAAGAAAGAGCAATTGTGTTGGCATCGATGAATATGTTTTCTGGGGCTATGAACGCTTGGTGGTCTATTGTTTTTTATTCGGCTACAACTTCACCAACTTTTAAAAAAGGTTGCTACGCCATGTTTGGAACAGCCGTTGGTGCCACGGTCATCTCTGTTATGATCAGATTTTTCCACAAGAAAGACCAGGCCAAGACAAAAGTCGTCAACTATGCAAATTTGTCATCTGCCTGAGGCTATTGACACTGTATCTCCGATATATATATATGTAATATTGTGTTTAATTAATTTATTTATATATTCAAAATGTTACCCGTTTCTGTTATGAAACGAAAAATAGCAAGAAAAAACAGCAAAAAAAAACAGCAAAAAAAAAACAGTTTCAAATCTCACTTCTCCAAGATTTTATTATTTCAGATTTGATGAATGTCCCAAATGCAATGTTTTCTTGAAAAGAGACTTCTCTCAGAAGACCATAGAAGATGGAGCCAAAGAAAAACGGTGGTCTGCGCAGGAAATGGCAGAAATTTAAACACAGATGGCAGTCAAATGTGACACACAGGGGCAAAGGAGGAGCTATGAAAAAAAGCAGTAAGATTATCCGTGGAGTCCTGTTGGCGATTTTTGCCCTGATTGCAACGTTTTTCTTGGTAAAATCTTTGTTTGTGAACTCGAAAAATGGTAGTCGTAACGTGCCTCAAACGCATGGGTTGTTTCAGTACGATTTGAAATCGGCCAGTCCGCTGATCTTCCCACCAATCGAACATCAACCAACATTGAAAAAACTAGGATACAGTAATTTGTTTTTAAGAGCCAGTCCAAACTCTGACTACTTTGTCAAAACAACAACCAAACCTTTGACAGATAAGGAGCGTAAACAAATGAGTTCAAACGAGGCTGAAAAAGACGAATACGTCAAAAGAGTCTTTCTTGACCACGGGAAAACTGTTTACAAAAAACAAACACAACCGGAAATTGTTATTGTTTCACTGATTGATTTTGAAAACTATCCTATAAAGTCAACTGTACAAGTTGTACAAAATAGAGTTGATTACGCTCAAAAACATCATTACGGAGCATACATTAGATGGGCACAAGAATTTATTCCCTTTTTGGAAAAACAGAATTTAGAAAAAAGTTACGACTCTATCAAACCGCTGATCATGAGAGCTGCCATGAATGCTTTCCCCAAGACTAAATATTTTTGGTTCTTGGATAAAAACTCGTTGATTATGAGGTTGGATATCTCGTTGCAAGCCCATTTGTTGGATCCAAAAACTTTGGATGCATCCTCATTGAAAGGTGTTTCGATTGATTCGAATTCCTTGATCAAAACACACAAGAATTTTGATTTGGGTGCCAAGATCATCATTCCACAACAACCACAGCTGTCCGATAGCTCTCCAGCGTCATTGGATTTCAATTCATTTATCTTAGGTAACGAAATGTATACACACGCATTTTTGGATTACTTGAATGATCCGATTATCAGAAATTACAAATGGAACTCATTTTCTCATTGTGTAAGCCATGTTTTACAATGGCATCCTATCCTACTAAGAAAGACCAATCTGATTGATTGTAAAAAAATTTCAGCCATTCATGATCCATTAGCAAACGTTTTCGATTCATCTTCTGAGAAAGAATTCAAGCAAAACAGATATTCTGCAAATGATTTTGTGATTGAATTTAAAGGATGTTCAAAGAGTAAAACGTGTGAACATTTGTTGAACGAATTCGTCCCAAAGATTAAAAAAGCTTAGACGGTGTATGTACATGTATATTTTCGACTACCACTATATAATATTAAAATTGATTACTTGAAAAAAGACAAATGGAAGGTGACTCTGCTCACTCACTGTATGCCACAATCGAAGCCGCATTGACGTTTCTTGCAATATCTCTTTTATCCACGTCGTGGGTATCCTCGACTTCACCCCATCTGTCAGTTTGATGGACGGTTTCCAAAGTCGAAAGTCTTATGATCTCTTTGACTGAAACATGGAAATGATCTGGAATCATCAGCAGTAAAGCGCAAATAAAAGACTTTGTTGATAGAACGGTTTTCTCAAAAATGACCAGGTCCCACAGGGACAAACTGTTCAAATAGTTTAGTGCTACAGCATATGCCTCTGCAGACTGCTTGTTACCTCTCAGTCCATGGAGATCAGCATCCAAAATATTCAGGTGGAAATCTGCTGTACCCGGGGTTTTGAAATTGGCATTCAAATACTTTTCTACTTTGGCAATGATTGGCAGATATTTTTCATTTTGTTCTCTTCTCAACAATCCTTCGTACTCATCTACCGGTGAAAAACACAAGAGGGTGTCTGTGTCAAGATATTTCAGCAACTGCGGATACAGATCGTTTCTATGTGTAAAACCCAGTTTATTTAGGTTATCGTCTTCCTTGTCTTTTACTTGCAAGTTTTTTTCCAAGTCGATACACCTGGAAACAATTGAGGTTAACGGTAGTGCGTGTTTGGCAATTTTCAAATTAGACAAACTGGCCCATTCGTTGAACAGGGCTAGCCCCAAAAACGGTTTGTGCAAAGGCACGGCCAACGTGTTCCCTAGTGGTGTTCTGATCGGCTTGTTGTCAAGAGTAATGGTTGTGGATTCTTTGCCGTGTTTGATCCCAATCTCTCCCCAGAACTTTTTATAGTTTTTGGAAAGATTGTTTGTTTCTGTTTTCAAGTTGTTTTCAATAGTTCTATCCAGTCCCAGCGGTGTCCCCGTGTGTTGAAGCCTTCTACTGGCCCTGCTGATTGACTTTAGCATGTTGGTTGTGCTTTGTGATTTGTCTTCCTCTTCAAAGTCCTTCTCAAGAACCTAGCTCAACTTTTTTTTTCGCTCAAATAATGACTTTTTTTTTTTCCAGCAAGTCTGAAAGATATTTATTAGAAGAACACCAGGAAAACCAAAGCAAAATGGCGTCACAAAATATGTTTCAAGAAATGGTTAATACTTTAAGAAGCTCCAAGGGCCAGTTAGATTACGTGGAACAACAATTGTATCAGTTGAACCAGCAAGAGGGCGTTTTGAAGAGTACTTTGAACGAATTAGACAACAGCAATTTGAAGGACAACAAGATTTGGAGAAGTTGTGGGCGTGGCTTTCTTTTACAAGACAAATCGATATACGTTGAAGATCTTAAACAAAACAACGATACACTAGCAGAACATATGAAAGCGTTAGACATCAAGAAAACATACTTAACCACAACAATTGAGAAAACTGTTGATAACATGAAAAAACACCAAAGATAAGGCATATATTAACTCAGTATTTATAGAATTGTGTGCTTATATATATGTATATATTTATATTAATACACGATTTAAACAGCACTGTAGCCGCCTCTCGAAGAAGATAGATCACTCTCTCCCCCATTTCTATTTCTGTTCCATACTTTTCCCCATAACTCGGAAATTAAAACTGGACATGATTTAACAAGTGTAACTGTTCTTTCAATGAATTCCGTTCTAAAATCATTTAAATTCCCATTTCTTGCAGATATACTCATATAAGAGGAAGCAACTAGATAGATAAAAGTGAACAATACCACATACATAAACAAGTAAGAAAGCCAACTCCCACTCGACTTTTTCACAGGAGAATCTTCTCTTCCATTGTCGCTGTTATTATCGCCTCCATTATTACCATTGTCATTATCTCCTTCACCAATCAAACACCCACTTGGTCCAGTCAACTCAAAGAAATAGTCCAGTTCGTGCGTATTTCTATTCAATTTACTTTCTACATTTGAATATAAATCAGTATCAGTATTACTATCACAAATGAATTTGAATTCTAATTTAACAGTTTCATGACCATATTGAATTACTTGGTTATTATTTTTAGCTAAAAACCCCTTCCCCTTATTTTCTTCATCTAAATATTCATAAGTCCAAAATGAACCTTTGTACGCAGGAACGTTCACCGACCATGAATTGAAAGGTTTAGTTTTTTTATTTGATGTGTCTGGATTAATACTAATTTTACCACATACAATAGAATCTTTGTCACATGTATCTAACTTTTCTTTATTTTTTTGACCATTTTCTACGGAGCACAAATTAATGAACCAATTTTCATTCAAAGCACTTGGCGGAGTAACTTCATCATAGGTGTATACAGGAAAATTACCTACTGATTTGGCTTTAGATACTTTAAAATTCTTTAATATATCGTTTTTGGAACAGTCAAATTGTTCTTCGGCTCTGCTCACTGTTGCTAATAAAATTGAAACCAACAATACAGGTACTACTCCAATTACAGACTTCATTTCGAGTTTACCTTTGGTTTGTTTCATCTAGAACTATATTATCAGAATTTCTCATAATTCAAAATAAATCAAAACATATCTACGTTAATCCCATATCATATAATACACAACATCCCATACTTTCCAAACCTTTCAAGACAATCTTCATGAAAGGAAACGGAAAATGAAATAAGAAAAACAAGACAAAGCCATTTCGGAGTATGTATTGGCCGAAATTAAGGATTTGATCGATGTAAAGGTCTGGACTATTCTTTTTTTTTTGAAAACACAATTCGGACATTGTATCTGAAATATTTTTGAACAACTATCACGTGTGTGTTGATATTTGTGTGACACTTTGTGTTTTTTAAAAAAAAATGTAACACCCGTACATTACACCATTTGATTATACATATGAATTGTAAAAAACAAAACTTGAAGATTTTCTTATTAAACAAGCAAAATGTTTCAAGACAAACTGGCAAACTCGAGCCTGATATCTTTTTGTTTCTGCCTAAAGTCAGGCCCAATTTAATAATACAGAGAGAAAAACGACACTCCTTTAAAAATTTCATGCTGCCAGCAAGTGGTGTGATTCTATAGTAAATTTCTCAAAATACAAAGGTTCAACATGGGACCATCAACACAACAGGAACATACAACTGCAACCCTTGTTTAGTAGTGGTATGGCACACGTTTTCATGATCTTTTTTTTTTCATTTCTTCATTAGTCCTTAGTAGTAACGCCTTTTTTTTTACACCACCAAGTAAATAATTTTGAATACAACCATTACACCGTTGATGAATTACCTTAAAACAAACATACACCACGTGACTTTAAAATTGTTGTAAGGGTTGCCCTGCTGATTTTTGCTGTTTTTGAGTAATCTTAAATGCGTTACCCTATTTTTACAATTTTTCATTATTTTTGGAAAATTTCTTTTTTTTTTCTTTCTGTCGTTTCGTGAAAACTGTTTGAAGGTCTTGAGTTGGTGTTACTTTTCATTCGATTTCTTGCTGATGGTCAGATCAGTAGCATGCGTTTCATCATCATGCTGCGCTTTTTTGAATGCATTGAAGGTATAGGTGAATGGGGTTATGCTCTTGCCTTCTCTCTTGACGTTACAACATCTATAATTGTTCTTTAATATATATCATATTAATAATTGATTCAATAAAATTATCAACCTAAAAAAACAGCAAGAAAAATCAAAAAAAAAATGGCTAGATACGGTGCTACTTCCACTAACCCATCTAAATCTGCTTCTGCAAGAGGTTCTTATTTGAGAGTTTCCTTCAAAAACACCAGAGAAACCTGTCAAGCTATTTCTGGTTGGGAATTATCCAAAGCTCAAACCTACTTGAACCAAGTTTTGGATCACCAAAGAGCCATTCCATTCAGAAGATTTAACTCTTCTACTGGTAGAACTGCTCAAGGTAAAGAATTTGGTGTTACCAAAGCCAGATGGCCAACAAAGTCCGTCAACTACGTTCAAGGTTTGTTGACCAACGCTGCTTCCAATGCTGAAGCCAAAGGTTTAGATGCTTCTAAATTATATGTTTCTCACATTTTAGTTAACCAAGCTCCAAAACAAAGAAGAAGAACTTTCAGAGCTCATGGTTCCATGAACAAATACGAATCTTCTCCATCCCATATTGAATTGGTTGTCACCGAAAGAGAAGAATCTATCATCAAAGCTGTTGAAGATAAAAAATTGAGATTAAACTCTAGACAAAGAGGTAGAGCTCAAAACCAAAAAAGATTAGCTTTATAAGTTGTTAATTCAAATCATTTTTAGTACCACAAAAAAAGAAGAAAAAGAAGGAATATTTTTTTTATTTAAAACAATACGTTATTTTTATCTAAATCATCATTTAAAATATAAAGAAAATACAAAATCAATTAATATCAAGAATTAAGAGAACTTAATATATATATATCTATGTTATCGTGTTTTTTCGTTACATTATTTTAAATGGGGGTCTCCTTTTTAAAAGAACATAATAATATGAATAATAATTTAAATCTTTTTAAAACTTTTTAAAAAAAAAAAAACACAATTGAAGAATAATTAATTGAGAGTTGTGAACTAATCACTATTTCGAAGACGTAACGAAAAGATAAAACAACACCAAATGGATAACGATAAAATACACCAGGTAAAACCTTCTATTGGTTTTATTTTCAGTTATTTTTTTGTTTACTATTTGAAACATTTTGTCTACATTGTCCACAGTGTGCTCATCGTAATAGCCATGTGGTCTGTATCTGTTACTGATTCCTTGCTCCAAGTCTTTTGTACCACCACTACTATTATTCTTGTCACTTGCATTGGCTGTTGCATTGGCCGTAGTCAATTGTTGAATCTTTGTAGTTTGCAATTTTACTTGCTTTTCTAGTTCTATGTTTTTATTTCTAAAACGATCTCTTTGCTGTTTGATGATTAGAAGCATACCATTTGCTGAGTCTCCATTCAAAGGACCGGTACCAGATGGGTCTCCAATAATGCTTGCAGTGGTCATAAAATTACTGCCATTTGTGTTGAATTGTGACCGTGGTTGAATAGAGGAGATGATACTTTGGGTGTCGGTAAACTTGGCACTTACATCGTTCAAGTTCTCTAAATCTTTTTCCAAGTTTTCCTTCTCGGTTTCCAACTGCTTGTTCTGTTCTTCGAGTTGAGATATTTTACTCGTCGTTTGCCCACTGATTTGGCGCAACTCTTGTAATTCCACACGAAGTTCAGCCAATTTGGTTTGCAAAAGTTTGTTTGCGTTTAACAAAGCCACTTGATCGTCACTGTTTCCATCTCCCGCGGAGGTGACATTAATGGATGTTGTAGCTGCTGCTGCAATACCGTACTCGTTCTTGCGCAGTGTTTCCAATTCACTCTTGATGTGGTCGTAGTCCATTTTCTTGGCTAGCTGCTCGTTTATCAGATCAATTTTATTTTGAAGCTCTGTGTTCTGCAACTGCAAAGCCTGGGCTTTATTTTGTGTTTCTTCAGAAGTTCTTGTTGCAGAGGTCACTTTGCCCAACAAGATCGAGTTTTCCTGTTCTAGCTGACCGATTTTGTCATCACTTTTCTCGACAGGATCATCTGTACTGATCTCACTAGATTCCGCAAGCTGGCGTTCAAGCTCCATGATTCGGCGCTGACACTTTTCTAGCTCCTCACTAAGCAACTCGTACTCGGCAGCACTGATTTCCGAGCCAGCACGTTGCAGAACAGCCGTGGCATCGGGCAATGCGGCAAGCTGTTCTTGCAAAGCGACGACAAACTCCGTGCTGGCCTGACCGTGCTGCGTCAACTCGTCGATTCCGTGCTGGTATAGCTTGATGAACGCCTTGTACTCTTGCACGACAACCGCCTCTTCTTCGCCAGCACCGGTGTTCTTGTACTTCTTGTTCAACTTTTTGGTCTCCTTCACAATGGTGGCCCGGCTCAAAACTGCCTGTTCTTCATTCCTGGCCAGCACAGTCTTCCGTTCAGCCAGCTCTTGCACCATCTTCACAGTAGCATCATTCCATTTATCCAAAGCTGCGTCTTCCATCCTAGATGTGCGTGTCTCTGCTGTGTTTCAGGATTCTCCAGTGCCACACATGCTTGCAAAAGGGGTGCTGATTGCTTCTGAAAGACAGCACTTTGAAATTTTTTGTGAGAAAGAAACATGCGGCACGTGCAATGGTATTACGTATAGATAGATAAATATATACACATGCAGGTATGTAGACGCTCAGCCAGACCAGTAGCTGTAGCATTGAGGGGCAACAACAGAGATAGGCAAAACATCTTCTGACTCTTCGCGTGACTGGTTGGTGGACTGTCCTGTTTCGTTATTTGTGGAAGCACCGGTTGTGGACACTGAAAGTAGATTTGGGGCTAAGATATCGAGACTTTTAAATTTTTGTAAATTTTCATGCAGTTTATCACCTGTAGAGTCACCGTTTTTATACAATTTTTCAGCTGTTTCGTAAAATTTCAATTTTTCCATTGTAAATATTTCACGTTCTTTCAAAAATTTACGTTCTTTTAAAATCATTGATTTCTCTAATTGGTCCATTTTTTGTAATTTTAAATCAATTTTACTCATTTGTAAATGCACTAATTTGTTGGTTAAATCTAGAAGTTCTCTTTCTTCGTTATCTGCAAAATGTCTTGATCTAATCCCCAAGGCACTCAATCCAAAATGGATTCCATCTTTCAAAGTGGGTTTATTGTTGCTGTTTATATTATCGTACTCTGTTGTTATTGTACTAACCATTTTTTGAACTTCGTTTGGATCGCATAATCCAACTAAAAATGCCAGTGTACTTAAAACAGGATTATCTGCTTTAGAAAATGGTAAATAAGGTGCAAATTTTAACGGACCGATTTCTCCATTTTTTTGTAGAAAAGTATCTTCCAAGGGTAATTGCAAAAATTTCAAAATACATTGTTCTGGAGTTTTGTTATTTAAAGTTTCTGAAATTTTCACCCATATATCTGAAGTTAATGGTTTTGAAGCACTAAGCGTTTGATCAGAAATCATTTTCACTAGTTTTTGTTCCTCTTCAGCAGTCCAATCTTTATCTTTTGGAGATTCCTCTGTAGGTTCCTGTTTAATGTCTGTTTTAGGTTTTTTGATAGAAAGTTGTTCTTCTCCAAAAGTCTCATCTGATGAACGTTTAACACTTTCATTGTCGTGTTGTTGTTGTTGTTGTTGTTGTTGTTGTTGTTGTTGTTGTAATTCATGAGACATCAATTTTTTCAATCTTACTAGATCTGGTAATTGTACTGAAGGTTTATAAGATTGAAAGGGAAATAAACCTCTTGGAGAATCATGCTTTACCTCAAAATCTTTTGTGGATGGAGGTTCTATTATATTTAAGGGTTTAGATTGAGCATCTACTTGATAATTAATTAACCCCCATCTATTTAAAAATTTGTGAATTCTGAATAAACAACCAGAATCACCACATAAATTTCTTCTTGCTGATGTAAAAGTGAAATATTCATCTGGATTTATTCTATATGAATTTATCATGAAATTTCTGTATTTTATATATATCTGTGGGGTTTTACTAATGATTCTATTTGTGAAAAATTCAGGTAGGTTTTCTTTTTCTAAATTATGAATTTTAGTTAAATTAAACCATGCAGAATATGATGGAATGATAATATCGTGAGTTTGTGGCAGATTGATATCTATTGGTTTAGAAGTTTTCATAGAATCATTTAGCCCTTTGTTATTTTTATTGTCAAAGTTCTCTTCCATATCTTGATCAAAATCTTCTTTTTTCAATTCAATTTGTTCTTGCTCTTGTTCTTTTTCTCTCTGTTCTCCTTCGTCCCTTTTATCCCCTTCTTTTTGTTCTTTTTCGTTTTGTTGTTTCTCTTCAAGGTTATCTTCTCGTTCTCCTTGTTCTCCTTGCTCTCCTTGTTCTCCTTGTTCTCCTTGTTCTCCTTGTTCTCCATTATCTCCATTATCTCCATGATCTCCATGATCTCCATTATCTCCACCATCTCCATCATCTCCTTGTTCTCCTTGTCCTCCATGCTCTCCTTGTTCTCCATCAGCATTATCACCATCATTATCATTATCATCTTGTTCTTCTTGTTCTTGTTCTTCTTGTTCTTCTTTACCTTCTTCTTTCCCTTCTTCTCGTTCTTGTTCTTCTTTCTGTTCTTTAATTACATTTGTTGCTGTATCTATATCAATAGTACCAATAGGTTCATTTATAATACCATTTCCTTGCAATTCATTTTTGATTTCTTCTTCTTCTTTAGTGTTCTCTATTACACTATTTGATGTTTTATCCATATCTTCATCATTATCAGCATCGTCATCATTTTCTACTACATCTTTCGCTACATCCTCACTATTATTTAATACCAGATCATCATCATCATCATCATCATCATCATCATTATCATCGTCGTCATCGTCTTCTAATTCATGCATCCGATCTAATTCTTGTACTTTATTTTCTTCTTGTTCTGCTCCTACATTATTATTAAATTCATCTCCATTCATAACTGGCTCAACAACATTGTCATTGCCGTTGTCAATGGGATTGTCAATATCATTTTGATTATCCATTGTTATTGTCCCTTTTACACAATCTCTTGTCAATTTTTCTGTATTTTTTTTTTTTTTTACATTGACTATTATACTTGAATAAATAAACAATATAGCAATGTTCACTACTTAAAGGTTTATTTGAACTGGGAAAAAGAACGAAAAATAAAAAACTTTTATTTTAAAATTTTAAAAATTCAAAGCTGGGTAACACAAGAACATTATATTTTACGTTACACGTGATAAGCACGTGTTTAAGATTATTAATATTTGTCATGTGATCCCAGTATTTATTTATATATGCTACACACGTGCCAATTATCATTATTAAATACCAATACAAGCAAATGACGTCATTATTAGTAAAACTCTAGGTTTCATTTTTTTTCTCGAATTTTTAAATGAAAAACAGCATGGATTATTTTTGATTTATACTGGTGTTACATGATAAATAAAATAATACATGTTTTAGATGTGCGGGTGTATGTACTATTTACCACCATATGAAACACGCACCTAGAGTAATTAATTAAACACACACAAGAAGAGAGAAACGAACAAAAAAGGAAGATATTGAAAAGAGAAAAAAGAGAAAAAGAAAAAAAGAAAAGAAAAAAAAAAAAAACTTTGTTTAGTTTCATAATTATTACTATTATTATTATTGTCATCAAATATGTGATTTATGATCTATATATATAAAAAAAAAAAATAATCGTTTTAGATGACATTGATTAGTGAAGAGAAAAAAAAAAAATTAGTTGATATTATTATAAGTCTAATTTAAAGGTTTAATATTGACGACACTTATTATATTTACAGTTCGACAATTCCGATTATAACATATAAGAATCTATTTTTTTTTTTTGTTTTTTTTTTACAACTAACTATCCAAAAAAAATAATTTACATGAGAATCCAAAGTCAAGAATCAAAATGAAGTTTACACCAGTGATTAAACTATTATTTTTATCATCGATTGTGGAGCTAATATCATGCGCAATAACAGTTTCTAGTCCAACTAAAGGCGCTATATTCACACCATCTGGTTCAAATGGTGTTTCTATTACAGTCGGATGGTCTGATTCATCGACTTTCCCCACATACGATCAATTGAGTTCGATTACATTTGTTTTGATGACCGGATCAAATTCAGATATTCAAGCTATTACAACACTTGGATCATCAATTGAAAAATCATCATTTACCAAGAGTTCAACATCATCTAGTTCTTATTCTTATGATCTAAATATTCCACAAAACACCGTTGGGGGTGATGGTCAATATTTCATTCAATTATATGCTGTATATTCAGATATTGGAGCTGTTTCTGTTTATACACCTAGATTTTATTTAAACGATATGACTGGTTTGACAAGTACTTATACTGTTTCTGCAGCAACCCAACCTGCCAATGGTTATTACATTACTAATTCTCCAGGCAGTTCTACTACAACTACCGACTCTGATTCTTCTTCTGAACCATCATCAACAGTTTCTGTAGATACAAGTGCTTCATTTAAATTACCATATTATTCTCAATCTGGTTCGGTAAAATATGCTCCAATGCAATTACAACCAGCTACGAAAAAAACAGCTACAACATGGACAAGACAGTTCCCAACAAGTAAAGTTTCTGCATACTACACATCTTTATCAACGGATGCATTATTTTTCCAAAGTACCGTTACTCCTGGTTGGTCGTACACTTTTACTTCGGATTACAACTACGTGACTCCTGTTGCTGGTCCAGAATCAAATGGTGGCTGGTATGATCCAAAGAGCAGAATGACATTGACTACAAGAAAAGTTAATTACTCTGCTAAATCAACGTCTGCCACTGCCACTACCTCTGCTACTGCCTCTGCTTTATCAACTACTGCTTTAACTGTTTAGTATATACACATAACAAATATAAAAATAAAAACCAAAGCTATTTATAGAATCTTTTAAAGAAATGAAAGAAATGAAAGAAAAGAAAAAAAAAACCCAAAAAAACTTCTAGATCATAAAATCGGTGTTTGAAAAAATATTAAAAAAAGAGAAAAATTGGGCTAGGATGTATGGGTTAGTGGACTATATTTTATACTCCTATATAATTAATAAATTTTTTTTTACATATAAACACAAATTCTCTTTTTAACCAAACAGTTCTGGAAGATTACCAGAAACAACACTCAATGCAACAACACCTCTTGTATTGAGTTCTTCTTCTTCTTCCAGAGGCAAATCGACAACATCCAGTATCATTACTGAAAGATCACCACCATCACCAACTCTTACTATGAATTCAAACCATGGTTTATTGTTTTTGCCAGAATCTGAACTAGTGGTTTCTTTCATCTTTTGCAGAACGGGTAGAACTCTGCTTTGCAAGACGTTTGTAGCAATCTTGCAGTTATTCACAGGCACAAAGTCTACCTCAGTGCCTGTAGGACTTGCACTGGGACACGAAAGAGCAATCTCAACGTTGTTCCCTGTCAATGTGCCTGAAGTCAAGTTTTTGTTTTGTGGTTCAGCGACATCGATAAAACCAACGAGTCTCACAATCTGACCCTGGTGCTGAACAAGTGAATTTCCATCAACTCTGTGTGTTACTCCTTGATTGCTCATTATTCTCTTTTTTTTTTTTATATATTGTTTTGGTATGTTTTTTTCTGGATAACTTTATGTCTTGTTAGGTGTTAATTTAGAGACGCGTAAGTTATTTGGTAATTGAAACAGGCGAAGGGAAAAAGTGAGAGAAAGAGAGAATGAAAAACTTGGAAAATTTATTTTACGCGTGCACTGTCATTTTATACGGAAAAACAACACGTGCTTGTAACGTGACCTATCTATATGTTTTATGTATATATTTTTTAAGATTGCGGTTTTAGTGATACCAAAACAGTCATATCTTAAAGATCATCATCTTATCTACCACTTACTAAAATTCATTCGAGGCAAAAGGAACTGTTCAATTATAGGTCAAATCGGTTATCTCCTTGATAACCTTTTTTTTTGTTTTTTTCTTTTTATCAAGCACCATTTACCTTCATATCCAAGAAAGAGAAAAACCTCGGTATTTTCCTGATTATTTATATTTTTTTACCGAGTGCGCTTATCAGAATGATTAATCAGTTATTCTTCTATAGGAAAAAAAAAAAAAAAAAAAAACGAAATATGCAAACGGATATATTATATATGTGCTATAAATAAAGGAGCTGTTTTAACTTTTTAAAGGGATATCTACTCAAAGTTGTTTCCAACACAGCCCAGACTAATAAGAAAGAACATCAGAAAACAGCAACAAAAAATGAATGTATTCTATGACACATGTCCTCAAGATGAAAAATTGATGACTACCGAAGGTAAAGTTCCTCCACTAACGAAACGGAAATTAAAACCGTTTTGGAAATGCCTGGCAGTGGTGAGTACATGTTGGTTTTTATTTTCCATGTTCAGCTCTGATTGTCCAATGAGGAATGGAGTTCAATTCAATAACTATGCTAAATTGACAGCCCCACGCTGTCCTCGTATTGAAGCGTTGACCCCATCTTTCTCAAACTCGTCTATAAACGAGATTCTTAACGATGCAATTTACAAAAAAAACATTATAAACACTTTTTCAGGGGCCATTCAAATTGATACCGAAGTCATTGATGTCAATCCATCTCCTGTGGATGATCCAAAATTTTGGTCTCAGTTCCCTATTTTCCAAAAATATCTTGAAGAAAAATTCCCATTGACTTATTCAAAACTACATTTGGATATGGTTAACGAGTTGGGGATTGTCCTAACATGGGAGGGTTCCGAACCGGAGTTGAAACCAATGATGATCACGGCACACCAAGACGTTGTTCCCGTGAATCCAGCGTCTGTAGATCAATGGACTCATCCTCCTTACAGCGGAGAATACGACGACGAAACAGACACAATTTGGGGTCGTGGTGCCTTTGATTGTAAAAATTTGTTAATCGGTGAGTTACAAGCAGTGGAAAAATTAATTCAAGATGGATTTGAACCAACAAGAACTCTATTAGTGGTTTTCGGTTTTGATGAAGAAAGTAGTGGGGTCCATGGTGCTGCACACATTTCAAAATTTTTAACTGAAAAGTATGGGAACAAAGGTGGGTTGTATTCTATTGTTGATGAAGGTTTTGGTATTAAAAAACTTAATGACGATTTATACATGGCTACCCCTATCACTGGTGAAAAGGGTGCATGTGATTCAACTTTTAGTATCAAAGGTCACGGTGGTCATTCTAGTAATCCACCATTAAGTGGCCATACCAATATTGGGATTGCTGCTAAATTGATCTCTTTGTTAGAAGATACACCGTTCACTGCAAATTATACACCAGAAAATCCTGTTTGGACTCTATTAAACTGTCTTGCTGAACACGATCCTAATATGAGAAAAGATATCAAAAAAGCCGTTTTCAAATCAAACACATCCGCTAAAAATCAACAAATTTTACTAGATTTCTTAGTGGGGACCCAGACTTTTAAAGAATTGGTTAGAACTTCACAAGCAATCGATACGATCCATGGAGGTGTCAAATCGAATGCTTTGCCAGAAGACGTTTCCTTCATTGTCAATCACCGTATTGATGTCGGTTCTTCAGTTAAAGCTACTGTGGAACGTGATTTGTCTGTAGCTCAAGAAATTGCTGATCTGTACGAATATGGTTTAAAGTTCAAAGATGAGTTCTTGTTGCCTGAAACTGCAAACGGATACATTGAATTGAAAGTTTCTACAGATTTGGAACCTGCTCCTGTTTCACCACACGACAATCTTGCTTGGAAAATCTTTAGTGAATCCATTCAAGAAACTTATGAAAACGGTGTCTTTGGCCAACTCGAAAGCAAACCTGATTTTTACGTGGCAGAATCTTTAGCCACTTTTAACACAGACACGAAACATTACTGGAACTTGACGAAGAATATTTACAGATTCCAGGCTGTTGTTTTACCAGATAATGCACTAAGTGTTTTCCACAGTGTCAACGAACATATCAAAGTAGACGACCATTTGTCCACCATTGCTTTTATCTACAACTATATCTTGAATGTCAACGAGTACGAAACTACAGACTGATACCCCCTTTTTCTTTTTAACTTTACATATGATTACATATATAATATTTTAATCAATTCAGGTCTTTGCTTTTGATTTGATAATGGAAATTTATTTCATCGCCCGTATCGTAGTCATTGCTTTTTGAACTTGAACTGTTTGAGTATTTGCTTTTTTGAAGAATATTGAAAAGATGTTTTTCTTTGTGGTTCAGTGACGCTTTTGGATTCTGTTGATAATCATCATCACCATTCAGAGCCTCTTGTGCATATTGGATTTCATATTCTTCAAATCCACCTTCAATGTCCCCCTTTAGCTGTCTGTTCAATCCTGAGGCTGTTTTTGTCACTGGATCATTAATGTAACTGAAATCGTCATCTGAAAAATATTCATACCTAGTAGTTGTCAATGTTGTGGGAGTTGTAGCCAATGTTGTGGGAGTTGTTGCAAACTTTCCATGACTATTTTTTAGCAAAAAAGTTTGAGCTACATTGTATTTCTTTTGCAAAGAACGCTTTCTATATCTATCAATGAAAGAGCCCAACCCAAGAAATCTAAGTGCCTGAATGTACATCTGCAATGCATCTGATGAAGTGCCAAAAATGAAAAAAGCACAGTATGACATTGTGTGAAACAACCAGATACTTAATATTGGCGATTCATTAGCTAAACGGAAAATGGTCCACCAGTTGTTATTTTCATGTATTTTGGGATAACTGTATGTTCCTTTGACTTTTTGACATGTCTTGACAAAAGTGTAGAGTGAGGATGGGAACATGATTATAATGATTAGAAAACAGAAAAAGATAAAACGAGAAAACCTTGTAAGTGTCAATCCAGATTTTGTGCATTGTAAAATATCTTTAGCGTCTTTCCTCTTTATATAGAAGATAATCAGTAGTCTCATTGAGAAAAATAGTCCAACAACTGAAAGCAAAAAGGGCCAAAGAGCATAAACGACAATGGTGACCCAAGATGTTGAAAATATGTTTTGACATCCACTGTATTTTAGGATCCCGTATCTGATAATTTGTACAAAATAACTCAGCAACATTGCAATCAATGGTGGAATAGTAATTATAGAAAACTCTATAAACATATATTTGGATGTAGTTGTATCTGGTAAAACCGTTTCTGCCTTAATAATTTTGGTAAGTTGGAAAGCTATACGTGCAATGCTACACGGCACACCAACATATGCCCCAACCTCTAATTTGATCATTAAGTCACACCATCCTTTACCATCCCATGAATTAAAAAATTTCAAACCAGTGTCACTCCAAACTGCAGCATCCACTAGTGATTTCAAATTGTATATGAAAAGCCACACAATAGTCATCAATGCACACATATTTTTGGTTTTCACATGCCATATAAATGGAGGCACCAATGAAAGTAATGCCAAAGAAGACAGCGATATTATAATGGCTTGCAATCCCATGTTGGTGGGAGTTTTCTTTTTATGTTGCTTTCATTTTTTTGCTAACATAAGCATTACTGAAAGTGTGCATATATATATATATATATACATTTAAATGTGGCTATATCTTAATGAGGTAGGATTGTGACATACTTTTGATAAGTTTTATGTTACAAAGATGAACTTTGGGAAAACTTGAAAAAATGTTTAATCAAAACGTGCATTATTTCCTAAATCGGATTCATATCAAGCGTGTGGTTTAAACAAATATTACCAAAAAAAACCGTTGTTTTTCTAATATATTATTGTAGTAGCAATCAAATTATTAATGCATATTTTGATAAAAAATCAACGTAAACGTGAAACAAAGACGTCATACGTTGCATTTTCTTGTCTGGGTTTTTATCAATTACTTTACTTATGTTTGACTATCACGTGTATTTGTGTTTTAAAAAGACAAACAATAAACATCCTCTATTCATGCACTGATGTTTCAAGAAATATCAACCAGCTTACGATGAACCCCATGTTTGATTCATAATTTATTTTTTATTTTTTGACACTTTTTACATATTATTATTAGTTTTCAAAGATAACTCTTTGCGATCTTTCAATTTTTTATCTCAATTTATTGTTCACCAGTTCACACAATTTAACATCTGTTAAAGAATATAATCAACAATTTTGTATTCTAATTAAATCTTACTTTTCTTCTTTCTCTAATTTTCATATTTCAATTTTGAACATTGGTCATGGTGTGTCATCGATTGAACACCCATTTGGCAACCCTGCCACTGTGTTTAATAATTATTTTTTTTTTATTTATTTTTTTTCAAATTTTAATCTCGGCATTTCAAGATTTGGAAAGATCTTTTGGTAAACGAAAAAAAAGTCTTGGTAAGAAGGATAGGCAATAAGAAGGGATTTAAAAATTAAGATTGCGATACTTCTTTTTTTCTATAAATAACACTTTCAAATATTTGGTAAAGATATTATATTTATAGAAACGCAAATGTTATATAGACATTACAATGTTGTTGTCAATGTTTAAATTGAATTGTTATATTTTTCAGTTTGATAATTTATCACAATCCACTCTTCAATCTTAGCATATTATATAATACTTTACATTTTGACATTAAATTTGTTTATCTAATTGATTGATAATAAAATACAGAAAACATCAACAACAACAACAACAACAAAAACAACAACAACAACAACAATGCTGCAAAATTTAATTTCTCTGCTGTCAGCTTCTTCCCTTCTTTACTTGGTTACAGCTCAAAATGATCACACCGGTAGTTATTCGGGTCAGTCAGCTGTAGACATGCTATGGTTTGAAAATACTGGTTTTAATGGCCAATACGATATTGTTTCAAAAGTTTCTGGTGGTGATACTTGTAGTTGTGAAATTTTAACTGATAAATATTTGTTTTCCGGTACCAATGCTCCATTAGATGAACCTGTTTCTGTTCATTTTAGAGGTCCTTTAAAACTGCATAAATTTGCGTATTATACAAGTGACTCTTTCAACCTTGATGACGTTAATTCAGTCAGCTCTAGCAGCAGTAGTAGTAGTAGTAGTAGTAGAAGTAGTAGTACTGCAAGTAGCAGTAATAGCCGTTCAAATCAAAGCAAAAGAGATGATTCTTCTGCCTGGAGTAGACTGGCTTACTACGATGATGCCAGTGCTACCTCAGAAAATGTTACCTTTTTAACAAAAGCAGGCTCTGACTCTAAATGTTTAGGTAAAGCTTTAACTTATGCTGATAGCACTGGAACTGGTAAAGCCAAAGCCTCTACAATCTTGGGGAACAACACGCTTATTGGTTCTGATGAAGAATTTGTCATTTTTTCAAACATTTCGTGTCCTGAATCTGATCCATATAACAGATGTGGTGTTTACAGAAAGGGGATTCCTGCGTTTGAAGGTTATTATGGAACTACAAAAATGTTTCTGTTTGAATTTGAAGCACCAACTGAAACTCAAGCAAATTCGTCATCTTTTTCAAATTATAACATGCCTGCTATTTGGTTATTAAATTCTCAAATCCCAAGACAATCTCAATATCCACAAAACTCCAATTGTTCTTGTTGGGCTTCTGGATGTGGTGAATTTGACATTTTCGAAGTTACAAATAGTTCTCTTGCTAACGAATTTTACTCCACTTTCCATACTTTCCAAGGAACCGATGATTTGCAAACAGGTTTGATTCTTGAAGATTACGTTGTCAGAAACACAACTTCCACTATGGTTGGTGGTGTTGTCTTTGACTCAGAGGGAAACACTGTTGTTTTTGTATCTGATAACTTAAGCTTTGAAGAATCCATCTCTGCAGAAGATGTACAAAGCGTTGTAAAATCATTGAATACTAAAGGCGCCGAAACCTCATTGGCCAGCGTTGACGTGTCGTACACTGCCACGGCTTCGTCTACCGGAAGTAACAAATCCCAAAGTGGTGGGGTTGCTATTAGTTTCAATGAAAATTCATTGAAATATCTACTAATAACTGGTTTAGTTGCCGCTTTGGATTTCATTTTTTAAGTAAAATTTATATTTATCTATATCTTTATTTCTAAAGCTCTGCTGACTGCTCTTTGAAATTTATTTAACAAAATTACCTTGATTGAAAATGTGCAATTATTAAAAGGTATACAAAAGCATAAAAAACTTGTTTATTTATTAATAATAAGCAATCAAGAAAATCATACCAACAACAGAAAAATAAGTACATAAAGAAAATAAGGATCTGAGTGTCCACTTCAGTAATGCGTAGTGTGCTCTATAATGGCCATCAATAACATCGCGAATAACCTGTTTGTGCAAAGACTTTTGATATTGCGCAACTTCGTCCAATGCATTGGTTTCACTTGTCATTGTAATTGAATCAAGCAAGTACTCTCTGACATGATCATCAACTTTTTTCGGTGTACTGGCAATAACGTTTTCGGCATCTTCCAGATGCTCATCACCGAATTGATCATTAATTCTGTTGTCTTTTTTCAAAAACTCAGTCACCTTGGATTCAATTTTTACAAAATTTTGTGCAACTTTTTGCGCTAAAGTAAACTTTGTAATTGGCTCGTAATCAGATGGAAATAAAATGCCGTAATCGTTTTTAAAGTTTTTAGGGAACAACAAATACAAACGCACATACAAAATTAACAAATAAACCCATAAAATTGGGAAAACCAAACCGTACATGTAAGCCTTTTTGAGACTCATCTCCTTGATTTTTCTACACCTGAAACAGTGACAGCTGTAATCGTGACAGCGATACTGGTTTAATTCTTCGTCCAGAGATGAGGAATTCAAAAACTGAGCCAGTTCTATTCTTTTGAAAATCATTTTTCCTTGGTAGCACAGCTTTTCTTCTTTTTTACCTTTTTTTTCAGAGCTTTAGTGACGACAGCTACTTGGATAAAATTTTGAAAACCTGTCAACAACAAACGCATCTCTGTATTCCTCGGTTCTCTTATAGACATTTTTATACCCTAGCATCAAAGCAATAACTCTAGGCTGTGTATAGTATAGGTCTCATACTTCTCTAGTACTCGCTTTTTGAAACCATATTTTTTACTTTTTCAGAAAAAGCGCTTCTTCAAAAATTACCTATCTTGGAACCCTCAATAAGGAATGAACGTATTTTTAAAACACTTTTTTAACAAACCTACTGATGAACTAAAACTAATGAAATATGGGTTGAAACCATCCGGTCAGCTAAAAATTTTGACGATCAGGATCGTTCATCATACTTATAATCCAGGTTCTCTTTTTTTTAACATACAAAGAAGCAGCGTCCGTGATGAAATTTTTGTAATCTGCTGTAACTTCCGGAGGCGGATTCAAATTGTTTTTCTGAATTTGCTTGTCAGTTAAAGAGTGCACAAATTCCCTGATAACTTTTTTACAAATGTCCTGTGGTAGCCTTTGGTTGTACAACTCTCTGAAGATAATATTGGGTACAAACTTCCCAAAGAAATGTTTCCAATTGGATTCGGAGACCTTAATTGCATTAATGCGGCGAGCGTGTGTATCGTCATCTCCAGACACATGTGATTTTGTTTTTTGGCCCTGGTATGGTGGTGTCAATGAAGAAAACTGATTTGTTCTCGGCACATCGAGCTGCACATGCGTCTGCCTAAAAAAATTATTTTCGTGCTCATAAGGGCGAGAAGGTGGGAGTTGTGAATTGGAGTTAAATTGTAACTGTGCAGATTGAGGTGTGGGAACTAGTGAAAGTTCATGAGCGTTTAAATCGACATTCTTGTTCAAAAAATCATTGTCCGGTTTGCGTGGCTTAACGTAAGCACGGGTTTCCGGTGACCCCTCTTCAACAGAAGCGCTGTTTTGTGAAGAAGCTGATGGGCGGAAATAACCAAGATCGCTTAATTTCTCATTCGGTTTCAAATCTCCAGTAACTGCTGAGCCCTTAGAAGATGGATTCTGTGAAAAATTGCTATTTGTAACAAATGCAGGCGCGTGTTTTTCCTGTGGAATATGAGTTTTGTAGTCACGTCTATTTATTACGGGGGCAACAGCCTCATTAACGGACGTCAATTTTTCAAAGGGCTTTTCTTGAAAGGAGTTTGGCTTAGAAGTTTTGTGAACCACGAACGGCTTACTCCCAGAGGTGTAATGTGGTCTTTTGCTGGTATAATTTTTTTGCAGAGGATAAACTTTATGTTCAAATCTGGTTGAAGGTTGGTATGAGTTGCTAAATCTGGATTCCGAGGAAGCCTTATTTTTGAAGTCAGTCGAAGTGAATCTTGAGTTACTTGATGTAAATGGTATGTTTTTTTTTGATGAGTCGTATGAGCTGGAGGTACTTTTATAATTTTTAAAGTTTGTTACCAATGTTTCATGCGGGTAACTCGGTTTAACATTTTTAAATCTACTTGGTTTAACGGCATTTAAAGTCTTTGAAGGACCGCTATTAAAAGATGTTTCGAATGCTGCTGAATGTTTGGTCATAACATTGTGGTTATCCGGATATTGTTGAGAAGGCAACGGGTTAGAAGAAGCTTTACCAAAGTAAGTGTCTGCACCAGCAATTACCGGCTTTGTACCATTCATGGGAGTGCGGTTGGAGGTAGCGTCAAAATTTTCGAAAGTAGTCTTAACCGTTTCCGCTGTGCTTTTTAAAAGTTGTTTGCTTGAAACAGTGCTTTTGTTAAGTGCACTGTCAGAGACAGCCAAACTAGATTCAGAAGAATTCATAGGCTTTTCAGTACTAGTTATGGAAAGTTTCGTCGGATTTGTGTGTTCTTCTTTCAAGGAAGAATGAACAGTACTTGATGCAAAATTTTGTACTGTAATTTCAGTTTGATCTTTGTTCATGGAATCTTCATTTGAATTAAGAAAAGGAAAAGAAGAAACAGGAACGACTGCAGTAAATGGAGCAACCGTTTTGGTTTCTCTAAAGGTACTTTTTGCATTGTTTTGAAAAATCTTTTGACTCTTTGGAATAATTTTCTCTTGTTCTTGAGTAATTAATTCATTCTTTTCAGTTTTAATTTTTGAAACTTCCGGTGGTTTAATAGCTTTTCCAGAAGAAGTTCCAAAATGATCAACCACTAGAATGTTGTTTGAAATATTACCGTGACTCTCTTCAAAACTTGGCTGTCTGGTGTCAATAAAAAAAGAACTTTTTTTATCACTTACCGAGAAAGGGTGTTGAAAAGTATTACCAGTAACAGCAGTATTTACAGGATGAGCTTTGTTCTGCTGTATAATCGAAAGCCTTTCAGGGTTGATCAATGGAGAAGGTTTTGGAGCAATTTTTTGAACAACTTCTTTTGGTGTCTCATCAAACAAATTGATAGCTGTTGGTTGAGATTTTGGGGGTTTGTTTAAAAGTTTATCCTCTAAATGCGCACTTTGTGTTGATTTAATTTCAGATACGACCGGATTTTTCATTGGTGGATTTACTTGCCCAACAGTCACCTTCAATTGCTCTTCAGCAACTTCATCATTGAGTGGATTTGATTGTGAAAGTTGTTTACTTTGGGCAATTTGTGCAGTATGAAGTTTTTCAGAAACGGGAGATGCTTTCTTTTTAAGCAAATTTTCAGTGGGCACTGCTACCAAAACACGCTCAGAAGCTTCAGGTTTTACTTGCTTGGTTTTTAAATCAACTGGAGTCTTGGTGAAAGAGCCCGAAAATCGTGAAGTCGGCCTTGTAGCAGCAGTGGCCGATGGTGAAGCATAGTTTGAAGTGAAGGATTGGTGTAAAATTTTGGTAGCAGTAAAGTTGTTGTCAGCAACAGCTGGCTTAACAGCCCATTTTGGTGGTGGAGGACTATTATCGAATCTCGATGGTTTTGGTTGGTTGAAAGACTTTGTTGAATCTCTTGAATCAGAAGCGAATCTATTGTTGTTAAACCTACTAGCAGGAAGCGATTCTGATTTGCCTGCAAAGGCAGCCTTACGCTCCCAATGTGGTTGCGGCGCATTTTTATTACCTTGAAATCGAGATGCCGAATTTTGAGTATCTTGATATCCCAAACGGGAAGGCAAAGGAGATGCAGCTTGAGCAGGAGTTTCACTCAAGCGTTCTTGTTTTCTTTCCTGCTTTCTTGAGAAATGAGTTGAATTTCTATTTTCATCATCCGTCAAAGGCTCAATTTTTTTAATTCTTTTGTACATTTCAAAAGAAGCCCATTTAGCTATTAAAGCGCTACAGTATTTGGAGATTTCCGAATCGAGCACTTCACCATATTGAAAAGTGACACCGATATCTTCTACTGTTTTATCAATTCTCGAAGTTTTGATTGTATCTTTGAAACTTTTCGGGAAAGTCAACAAGTATTTTAATAAAAGTTTAACATATTTTTGTTTTGTCTTTAAGACATCTAATACATTACAAAAAGCACTATATCCATGAAATTTAACCATTTCTTGTTTCAGCATATCGTCTTCAGTTTTGATTACTCTTTGTATTAACTTCATGCATAAATTTTCGCTTCTAGTTTGTAATAAAGCAGCAATGACTTTATTAACATCTTCTTTTGTTTCCATTGGTTCCATTTGAAGGGTTTGTAAAAATTCCATATTCACACCCTCTTCATCAAATTCAGGTTTAACTTTATTAGTTGAATTTTTAATTGATTGTCTATATTTTTTTTCAATACTACGTGTAGTATTTAGTGCAGCCAAGAATACATCTGGTAACAAATTCGCAGTTTCTGTTTGAATTTTACCACCCAAGACTCCAATACAGTTTGATTCACCACAATAACATTTTTGAGCTTTTGCACCATAACGATCAACGTTATAGTCAAAAGTGATTTCTTCACCTAATTGAATATCTCTTTTAGCGAAAATACCCATTCTCAATTTCCCCTTTACAACCCATTTAGAAACAAATGCATTTGGATTACACGAATGATTACAAAATCTAGCGAGACAACCTTTCGAAGTTGCATCTATAAATTCATTTTTTTGTAACATCATGAAGTAGAAATGTTTCCGTTTTTCTAGATCCAAATCGTAAGCGATCAATCTTTCATTGAACTCCACTTCTGAAATGACTTCTCCTATGTATTCATAGATAAACTGGTTTGCTTCGATATTTTGCTGAGCTATAACACCATAACCCTTTTTCTCTGTTTGAATGATGGATATACCAGCGTATTCTTTTTGCTGGAATCTCTGGTTTCGACAATCGATACCACACTGGCCACAGATATCGTTGACACATTCTATCTGCGTCAATCTATTGATACAGTCATAATTTTCATCACATGCATGATTATGGCCGTCGATCCAGTTTTCTCTACAGTCACACTCCATAAATGCTTCAAAATTCCGACACCTTCCCAGTTTCGCCTGACTGTATATGCAGTCATCTATCTGTGTGAATTTCTTGCATGCTTCAGCAGTTTTGTCTTCCATGTCTGCGTGAAGTATAACTGGCATATCGAAAAGTTATATCAGCCTTTCAAAAAAGAGGTTCTTGGCAAAAATAATTGATTACTTTTCTTCACTTCTTGATTACCGCTCCAGTAGCTGATATCTGGGAATATCAAACTCATCAACTATGTCTAATTGAATTAACAACCGATAAACAAATTTTCATTAAAACAAACCCTCTTTTATTATAGCCCTCCAAAGCAAGAAAAAATGAAGAGAAAACGAACGAAAGTAAGAAAGTAAAAGTATTTTTTTTTTTTTGTTTTTTTTTTTTTTGGCTGAAAAGAATAATTAAAAAGCGTTTTTGAATTTCTGAAAGGCAAATTTTATATGTAAATGAATTATTTAAATTAGTATTCACAATGCAGGAATATCAGACTCTATGTTATAGACAAGGTGTTTGAATAATTTTGTAAGTTCTTCGTATTTGGAATTAATCTCTTGCACAGACAAACTCATAGGTTCGTTTCCATCTTGTTCGGATTTCGGTGAAGGGGATGATGGTGATGGTGATGGTGAAGATGATGCAAATGAGTGCGCTAGATCAATGTCTTGCACGATTCTCAGTGCTTTGATCAAAAGAGTCTCTAGATTTTGGTATGGCTTGTCCAAATGTGCATTAGACTGATGATTATACTTCCCATTCGAATGCAAAAACTTGATGCATTTTTGCTTGACAAGATTTGATTGATCCTGATTTTGGGTTTTTTCTAAAATGTATTCTTTTACCTCATTTGTTGGTAGTATGATCAAGAGACATTTTGTTTGTAGCTTGTTTTTAAAATGGTTTTCGTAATTCCCACAGTCGTTCTTTGTTGAGTTTGAGCAATGCAAACAATAATTTTTGTGACATTGTTTTTTGTCTTTTAAGATTTTCAAATCCATTTTCATTGTTTTAATCATTTGGATTTCACTATATTTGTTGTATGGAATTGCTTGTAATTGGAAGTTTGGATTAAAAGTTGAGTGGTACGAGGTTAATCTTTCAGGAATTTGTCTTCTATAATAACCACTTGAGGACATGTCACTACTACTTGTATTGAAAAAGGGCGATTCGATTTTCAAATAATCCGCATGAGTGGCACCACTGAGTTCAATCTCTTGGTCATCGTTTTGTTCTTCTTCTTCTTCTTTTGTCGATTTCCCGCTGTTCATTATTAATTTTTCAAATGCATTGGTCACTGATTTTTCCAAGATTATTTTATCGTCAAATCTGCTTGCTGTTCTTTTCAAATCAAATGCGCATGAAGATGTTTCTAACATTTCTGAATTAGTGGTATTCTTATTGTTACTATTATTGATGTTTTTGTCACCGCTCCATGGATATTCAACAGTTTCACGGTAATCCGGTGTGTTACACACGTTATCAGAGTGATTGTTATTCGAAAGCATTGAATAAGTTGCAAACTCCGAAGGATTATTTGCCAAAACATGAAGCAGGGAATTGTTGCTGCTCCCGCTTCTTTTCATTTTAGGTCTTTTCACAAATGATGACGGTGCTAATGCATTACTATTGAAAGATCCTGGATTACTATTTGGCTGTTGTTGTTGATAATTACTGTTATTAAAAAAGGTATCTGATTTTGGGGAATTAGAATTGGTGCTGCTGCTTCCAAAACTACCACCAAACCATGAACTACTTCCAATTGAACTTGATAAAGATGACGACAAATGGTTTTTCGAACTTTCATTGTTAAACGACGAAGAATGGAAAATCCCACTATTCTCTCGTGAAATACCAAATATCGATTTCTTATTTTTACTCATTGGAATAGCTAAACCTTTGTTGAATCCGTTTTTCGTTGAGGGAGATCTTGGATATAAAGATGGAGATGATGCACCAGATCTATCAGCCACTATGGGCATGGGGAAAGGTTGGTTGGAAAATGATGATGACGAGAGAGAAGAAGAAGAAGAAAAAGAAGAAGAAGAAGAAGAAGAAGACAAAGAAGAAGGAGAAGGGGAAGAAGGACAAAGAGAAGAAGGAGGAGGAGGAGGAAGAGGAGGGAAAGAAGCTTCTGCACTCTTGGTGCTATTTATACCAATACTGCTGTCATTGTTCAGAGAGAAATCTTCTTTTGGTGTTTCTGTATCAACAAGTTTCATTTTATTAATTTTTTCTGGAATAATGGCAGAAAGAATATAAATTAATTTGTTAGCAATAGAGAAATTATTGGATAGTATTAGAATTCTTTGAATTTCCACTTCATTATATTTCAAATTTCTATAATCAATCAATATTTTAATTAAAATATGCATCAATCTGTTATTACTATCATCTTTTAATTGTAGCCAAAGATGTATTTTTTTAAACCATTTGAATGCAAATATTGGATTTTCATCAATAGATGATATGAATAGTCTTGGTATTTTGTAATAAGACATCAAATTTGGAATGAAATTTTTAATAAAACTGTTGAAAATTCTATCAGTCTCTATGAACATATCACTTTCTGAATTTGAAAAAGCACTGTTATTACCACTACTTGTACTACTACAATTTTGACAATTTTTAATTTTGTTTTCTAAAAAAACCATATATTTAATGAAAAATTTATTTTGTACGTTTTTAAACCAAAAATATAATCCATTATTCCAACCTTCTAAGAGAAACGGTAAATATCTTGAAGACATCAATATTGATACAGAAACAGATGTTTTATTTTTATCAAACAATAGAAAAGATAAAGTTGATACTAAAATCAATGGTTCGTGCATAGGTATTTTAACAATTCTTATTTTGATATGGGGATCATATGATGATAGTGGTTGTTGTTGTTGTTGTTGTGCATTCATTTCGTTTGAATTGTATTGTTTTTTATAATCTGTACTCAAATATCTTATAGGTGATCCAAATATGTATTCTTTCAATTCTTTTTGAGATATTAGAGTAGAAATGTTGCTGTTATTATTTGATGATGATTCAGATGAAATTCCACTTGTTGATGCTGTTTTATCTAAAACAATATCGTAATTGTTCGTGCCTATATTAGTTCCATTTTCAATTGCGACTATGAGTCTGAAACCATGAATTTTAGGCATTATGGTATTTTTTGATGAACTGCGTAACAAAAGATGCCGCTGTGAATCACTTAATTCTCCACCACCAAAGACTTGTTCGTCTATTTCATTGTTGCCGTATATGTTTTTTTTGGTACCATATAAATTGAACTTACATTCATCTGAAATCCCTCTTATTGAAGATTTCATGTCTTGATAATTATTCAACATAACTACTTTTCTCAAATTCGTCGAGCTTCCATTATTACTGTTCGTTGTATTATTATTTTTATAAGTGTTGTTGGTATCATAAAGAGGTAGCCCACTCTTCCCATTTTTACTACTTTTGTTAATACTACCACTATTATTATTATTATTATTATTATTATGAGAAGTAGTAGTAGTAGTAGTAGTAGTATCTGGAGTATTAGTTGTAATATTACTACTTGAAGTTCTTCTCGAAAGAGTTATTTTATTTTTACTATTGGGAGCATTACTGTTATTAGGTGACGATGAATTGATAAAGGGATCACCATTACCATTTTTATTACGGTTCCCATTGAGTCTCAATATTCTTGATAAGGAAGATGTTTGAGATCTCGAATGGATATCTAGAGGCTCTAATACGTTATCATCTTTCTGAATTTTGTTATATTTTTGATCCATATTTTTTTATTTTTCCTTGTAATTTTAATTTTGGTATCTATGAAAAGAAAATGAAAACAGAGTAATTAAATTGTAATCGTTATTTCTGTCTGTCTGTCTGTCTGTCTGTCTGTCCGTCTGTCTGTCCGGCTGTGTAAATATATATTTCATGTACACCGTTACCAAAAAAAACATAAAAAAACAAAAAAAGGACTAAAAAGAGAACAGCAATTTCTTCTTTTTTCAATATTTTATTTATATTCTTCTTGTTCTTGTATTAAAGTCTTTGTAGATATGTAACGTTTTATTTGCAATATTTTGATCAAGAACTTGTCTTTTTTTTTATTATTTTTCTATATTATTATCACAAAATGGGAAAAAAAAAAAAAAACGCAATTTACTCCAATTGTTCATATTAAAACTAACCTGTATTACTTACTATACACTGTTATGCTCATTTTACACCAATGTCCGAATTTGAAGAAAGTCGTTTTCCTGTTTTTTTTTTTTCGGACATTCTAAAACAAAAACAATAACAATTACCCTGTTGTCCGACATCAAGAGTTTTCTGTATTTTTTTTTGTTTTTTTTTCTCTCTCTCTAATCTCAAATAGAGACTGTCTATTATTGTTATCAGTGTTGTTATTGTTATCACTAACTATACAAATGCGTTAACAATATACACACACCAATGATTGTTGTAATTTAACGGTTTTTTTTTTTGTTTTTTTCATTTTCACCATAAAAACAAGAAAACAAGAAAAACAAGAAAAACATATGACACGATAAAAGAAGAAAAAAAATAAAAATTAATTTTTTCAAAATAAAGGTTATTTGGAAATTAATTAAAAACTCAAACGAGAGAAGAAAGTGAAAAAATAAAAAATAAATAATAAAAAAAACATCATCATCATCATCATCATCTCATCGGTGTTTCTAAAATAATAGTTTGATTACAAGAGGTGCAATAAATATTAGATTAAATATCTTATAAACCAATTGATCTATTTATGAAACGTATCTTGCAATGAACATCAACAACAACAACAACATTAATAACAACAACACAGTGTCCAAGACGAGATAAGAAAGGATGCTTTCAAAATTACCAACATGGATTGTTTATACTGTTATTTCATCATGCATTTGTCTATTAGGTGTGTTAACTGTTCCATTAATATCGATATTAACAACGAAAACATCAACAAGAAATAAAAAAAATTTTGCACAGTCTAAATCTCAAGATACCATTAATTCAAAATTGTTGAATTATGGACTTTCCATATCTTCTGGTTCTATGTTGATGACCAGCATTTACAAAATGTTACCAAAGACAAATAATGAAAATAAATATATTGTTACATTTGGTTGTTTATTTGGTGTCATTATAAGTCTTTTTTTGAATTTTGTTGTTCATGCTTATACTAGTGAGTCATTGATCCATTGTGCTCATGGTAATGGCCATGATCATGGTAACGATGATGAGATCTTACACGCAGATCATTTTGATTTGGAAAATCATGGTGGCCATCACGATCACGATCACGATCACGACCATGACCATGATCACACTCTAGGAGTTAAGAAAAAAAAATCTATTATGGATAAATTAACTAATAAATTTGTTATTGGGAATTGCCAACCTCCATCATGTGATATCAATACTGCTTCAATTGATTTAGAGCCTCCTTCAAGTAACCACCACCACCACCACCATCACCACCAGGGACAAGAAGGTAATCACGAGAGTGCGCCATTATGTACAGACTCTTCTCAGGAAATTAAAAGTTCTCCAATGTGTTTGGAAAATTCAATTGGTTATGATTTGAAACATCTTGATAAATATAGAAACAACTATTATCAACAACTTCCAGAATCAGCACCTTTGATTCGAGGTATTAGTGTCCATACTAATCATTCCCATCAAGGCCATTCGTATAATAGTATTGGTGGTGTGTCTGGTTCCAACATAACACCTTCTTCTTCTTCTTCTTCATCTTGTGATGATGATGACGTTGATGAACATGATAGTAATGATAGTGAACATGATCACGTTAAACATGAAGAAGACCATCATCATCATATGGAAACCCCATTTTCCAAATTAGTGTCTATTGGTTTACAAACATGTGTTGCTTTAACATTACACAAACTTCCCGAAGGTTTAATTCTATTTTTCACCAATCAACCAGACAAGGAAACATTGGTTGATGATTCTCTCTACTCTTCTTCTTCTTCTTCTTCTTCGAAATTGGGGTTTTCAATTTTCATTGCTTTGACAATTCATAATTTTATTGAAGGTTTTGCCATGTGTTTACCACTATACACTGCTCTATCCTCGAAAATATCCGCATTGCTATTGATTTCTTTACTTGCCGGTGGATCTCAACCTTTAGGTGCAATTCTTGGATGGGGGCTTCATAAACAATTTGGCGATATGGAGTTTTTCAAAGGGAAACAAGATATTGCAGACGATATATTGTTGAGTATTACCAGTGGGTTTTTATTTGTCATATCTTTGCAAATGTTACAAACAGCTATTGGATTTAGTGATGCACATTCGCATGAAGATCATCATGACGACGGCAACGAAAACAAAAACGAGGAAACGAAACAAGAAACCCCACATACATCGGGAACAGCATGTCTGAAGTGGTGTTGTTTTGGTGCCCTATTGATTTTATTCAGTGGATTATTTGTATAGATGTGGGGCTTTTGCTGTATGTATGTATCTATATGTATGTTCTAACTTTGTAGCACGTGACATACCGTTTTTCACTAATAATTGAAAATATAATGTTCTCTTTTCACAATTGCATCTCTTACTGACCAGAGAAGTGGGCAAAGAGGCAAACAAGAACTAAGGGAAATGGAGTTTGATGAGTTTGGGAACGCTGTAAGTAGGATCCAAACTGCTGTGGATGAAAATGAGGAGCAATCTGCTCTCCCACTGGTCATAGAAACACACGACTCCTCAGCTAACAAGCCGATAATACAATCGAAAAAATCAAGAGTCAGTAATGGCCACTACTACAACAAGCCGCCACGGTACAGTTTCGACAAGGCGTATCTTTCCCAGATATCCGCATTGCCGGAAAGAATCCAGAATATCGGTGTCGCAGGACCCTTCAACAGTGGGAAAACTGTGCTTTCCTCGTTCATGTTGATGAAACACTACAGACATCACCACAACGACGTGCAGTCGATCAATAGTGTGAATCTGTACTTGGACAACTCCAAGATTGAAATTGAAAGACACTGTTCTACAAAACTTAATGGTGGTGTCTTTATGGGCCAGGATATGGATGAGAAATCGTGGTACTGCCAACTATTGGATTTTCCCGGGCACGTTGATTTTTGGGATGAATTTTCCGTTGGTTTGCAAATATGTAATGTTTTCACTGTTGTGATAGACTGCTGCGAAGGTGTGACTTCGATTGTTCAAAAAATATACCAAAACTTGAAGAAACATGACAATATAAGGAAAATAGTGTTTGTGATCAACAAAATTGACCGTTTGATTCTAGAATTGAAACTAGATCCAATGAGTTTCTATTTGAAAATCCGTTCCATAGTAAACGATATAAACTCCATGGCACACTATTACGATGGTGAGTATTTTTCTCCAGAAGAAAACAACGTGCTTTTTGCTAGTGGGAAACTAAATTTTATATTTAGTTTGAAAGAATTTGTGAAAAAATTTTATTTCCAAAGTTTGAACAGAAATATGGTTAAAATTGAAGAATTCACAATGAGAATGTGGGGGGACGTGTCATATTCAAATGGGAAATTCAGCAGAAAGTTGCAACCGGGAGAATTGCCGACTTTCGTGGAGTTTGTGGTAAACCCTTTATACAAGATCATAACACACACTTTGACTTTACCCTCAGAGGAATTGAGTTTGTGGTTAATGGACAATTTCAAAATCAATTACAAAGAACCAAACAATAATGAGTTTGTTATTCAATTGAAAACTGTTTTTCAACACATATTTGAATCTACTGATGGATTTATCGACTCGATATCACATGGCAATGCGGTCCCACAAAAATACAAGTTTCCAGGAAACAGTTCGAATACAATAGCACACGTTGTGAAAACAATTGACTACTGCGGAGACATCTGGAGTGTTGTCAAAGTTTGCAAAGGCCGTATCACCAAGGGAAACAAGTACATGGTTATAGATTCCCGCACGGATATTGACTTGGAAGACAAAGAAGAGTTCTCTGAGATTCCAAACTGTGTAGTCACTGATATTGCCACTTTGGGTGGGAGATTTGTGGAAAAAATTGAAACCGCGTTTGAAAATCAAATAGTGTTGATCAAAGGTTTACACGACTTTTATACCAAATCAGCAACTTTATTGTCCTCTGAAACATCTTTTTCTTTCAAATTTGATGATATACCAATGATAAACGATGCTGATTGTAAAATTGTTCTTCAGCCGTACCATCCAAGAGAGCTGTCCCAGTTGGTGAAAGGTTTGAATATGATCAATAAACTCTATCCCAGCTGTTGTGTTAAAGTGGAAGACAGTGGAGAACAAACACTTTTCGGTACAGGTGAGACTTATTTGGATACAGTACTGTATGATTTGAGAAATATATACACAGATGCCAGTATTGAAATCAAATCCACAGCAAACCCAATCACTACCTTCAAAGAAGGGGTTTCGCAAGAATCTTTTGCATCTATACCTGTGAAATCTAAAAATTTTGAGATAAGTATCACTGCTAAACCATTGGATTCAAACATGGTTCGGGATGTGATTGGCGGAGAGTTTGATCCAAACTCCTTAATACATGGTGGTCGTCGTGTTCAGCTAAATAGAACTTTAAGGAGCGAATACCAATGGGATGTACCAACTTCAAAGAACTGTTGGCTTTTCGAAGGTACAAACTGTTTTGTTAATGACACATTAGCTGAAGAAACCGATTCCGGGGTTTTAAACAATCACTACAAACATGCTATTCTTCAAGGTTTCAAATGGACTTGTAAAGAGGGTCCGTTGGTAGAAGAGCCTGTGCATGGAGTCCAATTCAATCTAATTAAGCTTACAAAATTAAACGATTCTGCACATTTGAGTATTGCGGAATTGGTTCCCTTAGTGAGAAAGGCGTGTTTAGTAGGGATAATGACTGCACATCCGATTCTTTATGAACCTATTTACGAAATTGATGTAATCACTCGTAAAGTTTACCACGATGTTGTGAAAACATTGATGAAAAAAAGACGTGGTGGGAAGTTCCATAACGAGGTATTCATCGAGGGCACTCCCTTGATTGAATTACGTGGACAGATTCCCGTGATTGATTCTTATGGTGTTGAAGTAGACATCACTGTGGGCTGCAAGGGTAATGCTATTGTTCAACAACACACCGCGACCCACATTTGGCGAAGAGTTCCTGGGAGTGTTATGGACTATACATGTTCTCTTCCGAAATTGGAGCCAGTTCCATACGAATCGTTGAGCAGAGATTTTGTAATGAAAACCAGAAGACGGAAGGGCCTAGACAACGACTCGGTGGCCATACACCCAGAAGATGAGGGTCCCTCGCTGAGAAAATACATTGATGCAGACCTCTACAATAAAATGAAGCAGGCAGAGTTGATATAATAATGTGTAGATATATATGTGTGTTTAATTAATTGAGTTTGTGATTTTATCAGTTTTTTCAAATCTCGTGACTCTCTTTTCTTTTTTTCTAAATGATTCCTTTTTTTCTTTTTTTCTTCTTCTTTTTGTCTTTCCCGGGAGGAAGATGTTTCGAATGGAAAAAGCAATTCAATTTGGTAATTGTAGTTACTATGTGGTTGTAGGGATGAGGTGTCTTTAATAGAATACAAAATAATAAGGTAAAGCATCAAGAAAAGAAGACAATCACACAATGGCTAAAGTTAGTAAATTGAAACAGGCTTTGAAAAACCAGAAAGATCTGGAAAGATACAACAGAGAACAAGAAGTTAAAGAAGCCAAGACTGCCAAACAGCTAGAAGAACACTCTGACAAACCAAAGATCATTACCAAGGAAGATGTGATCAGAGCCAAAGTTGCCAAAGTTGAAGCTGAAGCTGCTGCTGTCGAAGCAAAAGCAGAGGCGGAAAAAGCTGCTGAAGCTGAAGAGTACCACAGTGAAGCTCTATCTAAGAAAGAAAAAAGACAATTGAAAAAATTGGAAAAGAAACAAGTTGCTGCTGAAGCCAAAGATGAAGAAGAAGAAGAAGAAGAAGAAGAAGAGAATGATGAAGACTATAAACAACCGGAAATTGATGTTGAAAGATTGACCAGAAGTGATGACGATCTATCTGACGATGACGATGAAGACTCTGAAGACGACGACGAAGAAGAAGAAGACGATGAAGAAGAAGATCCAGAAGCCGAAGAAGAAGACCAAGAAGACGTTCCATTGAGTGACGTTGAGTTTGATTCTGATGCCGACATTGTTCCATACCAAAAAGTCACAATCAACAACAGAAAAGCACTACTTGCCTCTCTTGAAAGAATTGCCTTACCTTGGGAAAAACATTCTTTCCAAGAACACCAAAGTATCACTTCCAATACCAACACTGAAGAATCTATTAGAGATATCTATGACGACACAGAAAGAGAATTGGCATTTTATAAACAGTCATTGGATGCCGTTACTGAAGCCAAAGATAACTTATTAAAATTGAAAGTAGCATTTAAAAGACCTTTAGATTACTTTGCTGAAATGGTTAAAACCGATGAACATATGGATAAATTGAAACAGAAGTTGGTCAATGAAGCTAGTGAAAAGAAAGCTGTTGAAGAAGCTAGAAGACAAAGAAATTTGAAAAAATTTGGTAAACAAGTTCAAGTTGCTACAATGCAACAAAGACAAAAAGATAAAAGAGAAACTTTAGATAAAATCAAATCTTTGAGAAAGAAAAGAACACATAACGAAACTGGAGACTCTGGTGCTTCTGACTTCAATGTTGCTGTGGAAGATGCAGTTGATGACAGTAGTCGTAAAGGTTATAAAAAACCAAATCTAAGTAAAAAGAAGGAAGCCAAGAATGCTAAATATGGGTTTGGTGGTATGAAAAGATTTAAGAGAAAGAACGATGCTGAATCCTCAGCCGATATTACTGGATTCTCTCACAGAAAAATGAAAGGAAGACCAGGTAAATCCAAGAGATCAAGAAGAAACTAGAGTTTGTGAGCTATCTTATCTTTCTCTATAGTGGATCTATATAATAGCAAAAGAAAAAAAGAAAAAAATATAAAGAGAGAAACAATTCTAACGTATTTACAATATATGTACACTAATTCAAAAAATTCATAAGAAAGGGGAGATACAACTGCACTATTTGACCTTGATTATCTAAAACAATCACCACTCACTTTTAATCATTCTTAAATCCTTTTAATCAATTAATTATCGCACTCTCTTTTGGTTTCCTAGAACAGATCACGGGGACACAAACGCCTCGTGCTGAAAATCACACCAGTTTTACTCGGTCTTTTTTTTTCACCCACGACAAAAGATAGAGTTTTTTTTAAACGATTGTCGGTTTTAAGAGTTTATAAACTTAGAAGATTATTTTTATGAAAAGTTTTTTTATATATTAAGGAAGCAGTATTTAGATCTAAAACGTTGGTGTTGGTTCAAAAGATGCAGCATATTATACGTAAATTGTTTTTTGTTACAAGAAAAGCAAAGCAAAATAACCAACCGAAAAGTATCCTCACCAATGTCAAAAGAACACAACAGAAGCAAATTTTTAGCTGAATTCCCTAAATTAGTCACTGAATTGACTGATATTCTTGTTCAATATGGTTTACCTCAAGATGCCATCGAATGGTATCAAAAATCTTTGGAATATAACACCCCAGGTGGGAAATTGAACAGAGGTTTATCAGTTGTTGATACTTATGTTATTTTAAAAGGTTACAAATCTGTTGATGATCTTTCTGAAGAAACTTATTTTAAAGTTGCTTTGTTAGGATGGTGTATTGAATTATTACAAGCTTATTTTTTGGTTGCAGATGATATGATGGATAAATCCATTACAAGAAGAGGTCAACCATGTTGGTATAAAGTTGGAGGAGTTGGTGAAATTGCAATTAATGATGCATTTATGTTAGAAGGTGCTATTTACATGTTATTGAAAAAACATTTCAAAAATGATAAATATTATGTTGATTTATTAGAATTATTTCATGAAGTTACTTTCCAAACTGAATTAGGTCAATTATTGGATCTAATCACAGCACCAGAAGATCATGTTGATTTAAGCAAATTTTCATTAGCTAAACATTCTTTTATTGTTATTTTCAAAACAGCATATTATTCATTCTACTTACCTGTTGCATTGGCAATGTTTGTTGCAGGAATTAATGATGAAAAAGATTTAAAACAAGCTCAAGATGTTTTGATTCCATTGGGTGAATATTTCCAAATTCAAGATGATTATTTAGATTGTTTTGGTAAACCAGAACAAATCGGTAAAATTGGTACAGATATTCAAGATAATAAATGTTCTTGGGTTGT
Source organism: Hanseniaspora taiwanica (nom. inval.) (assembly GCA_030580555.1). Lineage (NCBI taxonomy): Eukaryota > Fungi > Ascomycota > Saccharomycetes > Saccharomycodales > Saccharomycodaceae > Hanseniaspora > Hanseniaspora taiwanica (nom. inval.). The sequence continues at coordinate 51,364 of JAKTSY010000008.1, read as the reverse complement.
AAACACAGCTTTGGCTATTTGTTCAAAAGAACAAAGAGAAATTTTAGATAACAATTATGGTAAAAAAGATTCAAAAAGTGAAGATGTTTGCAGAAAAATCTTTAATGATTTGAAAATCGAAACTTTATTTCAAGAATATGAAGAAAAAATTGCTACTGAATTGAAATCAAAGATTGCCAATATTGATGAATCAAGAGGTTTCAAAGGTGATGTTTTAACTGTTTTCTTAAACAAAATTTACAAAAGATCCAAATGATTTTGATTAATTAACTATGTGTAAAGTCTTTTTTTTTACTTGGTTAAATATTTAAAATTTCCATTGTGTACAACTCTTATATATATGAGATGTATATAGTCGAATCCTAGTGGTTTTAATTAATTGGTTTTGTATAACTGTCGTTTAGAAGTAGATACCAAACGCACGTGTTCTTATCAACGTCAGATCACATGATTGTGACACCACGTGAGTATTGGCCAATTAAAACACAATTCTTTTTAATTTTAACTGAAAGAGGGTAATCTTTTTTAATTGCTACATAACGAACGAAGTAAAAAAAAAAAAAATTATAATAACCGATACTACCAATTTTAGACTGTTATTTCATCACAGAGGGGTTGTGTTATAACATGTATATCTAATAAAGAATCCCAAGAACCAAAACCAAAACCAAACAATAATCACAATAACAAAAACACAATGGGTGCACCAAGCGGTAGAACATATTTAGGATGGTGGGGTCATTTAGGGAGCCCTAAACAAAAAGGTATTACATCATATTCTGTTTCCCCATATGCTCAAAAACCTTTGAACGGTATTTTCCATGCTGCTCTTTTCAATGTTACTAGAAGAGTCAAATCACAAATCTTATACATGGTCATTCCAGCCACTCTGTACTGGATCTGGTGGGACAATGCTGAAAAATATAATTCATACTTGTATACCAAAGCTGGTAGAGAAGAATTGGAAAGAGTTAATGTTTAAGTAAAAAAGTTGCTTACAATATTTATATTTATTTTAAATTATTTATCCATTTTTATTCATCTATTTATTTTTTTACTTACATCAAGGAGAGAAAAAGAAGAAACAACAAAACATATATTAATATCAAGAAAGGCACGCTATATATAATATATACAATGCTAGACCACTTGGGTTATTCTATGTATAAACCTATATATTCACAATAAAGAACACACTTTTTACAGAAACCAATGCTCGACTTGTTGACTTGTAGACTTGTTTACTGGTTGGTAACAAGCTGCTATGTCGGATTCGGACTTTGACTGTAGTCCGAGCACTATCTAAGATGTTTTTGCCGAATTTCATTTGAAAATGACGAAGTTTTTGACACAAAAAATTGATTAAAATTCGAGGTTGAGTGTATTGTAGGGAACGCTAATATATATTGATAAGGGGTCTCCCTTTTCTTCTCTTTGAGTTGCTGTGCAAAATATAGTTTCATACAGAAGAATTCAGGATCTCAAAATTTTCAAGATACGCTTTATAGTAAGTGTCTTTTTCTGCTACATTATATATATATATACATAGGTATTTTTGTAGTATAAACACAAAGAGAAGCATAAGGAAAAACCAAGAAATTGTTTGTTCTTTCTTTAGTTGATAAAGACACTGCCGATGAGCCAGTTTGATACGGTAACAAGATGTGAAATAAATGAAAACAATATTTATAATAACAATAATAATAGTGATAAGAAAGAAAGCATGAAATATAGGAAACCCCAATTGATTAGAGTCTATTCGGAAAATGAAACGGGGAATTTCCACGAGAAAACAGGACATAGGTTATACGATGATGATAAATATAGACCGACCCTCTTGATACACCATGATCCAAGTCTACAAAGACAAAATGTAAAAAGACATAATAGTGTGCAAGAAAGTAGTAGGTTTAACTTAGGAGCTAATGATAAAATACGGTATTTTGCAAATAAGAACAATAGCAGCAGCAGCAATAATAGTAGGAGCAACAGGTCCACTTTGTCATCTTCCTCTTCTTCTTCTCCTTCTTCTTCACTAGTGTCACTTGATGATCAACAAGGTAGTAATGATAAATTGGCCCATGGTTTAAATAATTCGTTTGAATGTGAAAATGACAAAGACAAAGAGTATGATAAATATTTTACAGACTCAATCGAGTATGATAACGAGTGTGTTATACCGTTGGAAAAATTACCGAAAATTAAATCTGACATTTCAATTGCAACTGCTAACTCTGACAATAACAATAATAACAGAAAAAGAGAAAGAAGATATAGTGAAGACATGTTTGATGAGTATTTGCCTGATTTCGATATTATCAACAATTTGAATCGTTTCACTGAATATTATGATTTGGAAGGATCTCCAAAAGCCGATTATTTGGTTGAAACCGATAATAATACTAGCAGAGATGAATCTAAAGACTATTCAACTAATAGCCAGCAACTTCAGTTGAACAAGAAGAACGTTTTCTTGCATGACCAACGTGACAACATTTACACAGATGATGAAACTTCTGTCATCTCTGCAAATAGATCATCACCTTCTCTCAAAAACATTTTGCAAAATTCTCAGGTGGAGCCGATTCCAGTGAACAACGATAACGATAGAGTCTTTAAAAGGTTAGATCATTATTCCGCTAGTGCTAATACCACCACTTCTACTAATAATAATAACACCATTAGAAACAATGTTGAAATTGATTTGAATAAAATACCAGAAAATTTCGATCTACTTCCTTACTCCCAGAGGAAGAAAACTTTATTGACATTGTACCCTAATCTGGACTTCAAGACATTATTAGATGAAGTACGCTCTCCTAAAAACAAATTGAGAAGGCGTGCAACCACTTTGAGTAGCATTAACAGCAGTTTGGTTTCGAAAGACTCTAGTCTGGCATCGTCCACCAATGTGCAAATGGTCTTGCAACGTTTTAATACTATGAACAGCAGCACGACTAGCTCAACCACACCAAACGGAACACCTGTAGATTGCAAAACTCGTGTTAGTACTGCTACAACAACTACCAGTTCAAATACCATTTCTCGTGGATTGGACGTTATGGGTTATAAACTAGACAAGATTATTGGACATGGTGCTTGGGGGGTCATTAGAGAGTGCCATTCCTTGGGTGACAAAACCGATGTCAAAGCAATGAAGATTGTTCGGTTTAAACATCACAAAGAAGTTAAAAAATCAGTTCTAAACGAGGTCAACGTGTGGAAACAATTAAATCATCCAAATATTTTATCCTTAGTAAAATATCAGCACGATGATCACGCAATGTTTTGTTTAATGAACAAGATATACGGTGGAACTCTATACGATGTTGTGGCCAAGAACTGGCACGCAAACTCAGATTTGAGAATAGAAACAAGATGTAAACAAGTTGTCCAATATGCTTTGCAAATCATAGAAGCTGTCAAGTATCTACACAAAAAGAAAAACATAATTCATGGAGATTTGAAGCTTGAAAACTGTTTGATTACACAATCCAGTGACAGAATACTACTTTGTGATTTTGGTATGGCTCAAATCAGAAACGAAATTGACGATTGTGGAAGTGATGATGAAGAGGATGATAAAGTTTTGGGGCCCACAGTTTCCCACAAAAACCCATTGCTATTGAGAAACAGCTCATCATCGCCATCGCTGAATGTCTCATGCACCACATTGACTCCACAGAAATTGATGCTTTCCAAACCACCAAAAAAGGCGCACAGCTCTTCCAATGTACAAGGCGGTCCAAGTATGAAGAAAACAAGGAAAAACTTGCTCTTAAACGAATTGGAGACGCAAGACGGTCAAAGTATGGTAGGTATCACATCATTGCAGTCCAATTTTGGGCCCGCCATCCAATCCATAACTCTATCACAATCACCCCCACACAATAAAACACGCGGGGCAACACCATGTGGTGATGAAAATGACACTGAGCTGTGCAACCAGATTGGGTCTTTGCCCTATGCCGCACCTGAGCTAGTGCAGAACGCCAACACGTTGATTTCGTACAAAACTGATATATGGGCTTTAGGGTGCATGTTGTACTGCATGGTTGTAGGCCAGTTGCCCTTCCAGCACGTCTACGAGCCTCGTCTAAGAGTCTTGATTGAGAGTGGGAGGTACAACAGAACCTTGTTGCGCGAGATTTTGAATCCGGTCAACAGGCGGTTGTGTCAGGCAATTGAAGGGTGCTTGATTGTAGACCCTCAACGGCGCTGGTCCTTGGAAAAAATTGAGCGTTGCCTATTGAAAGAAGATTGACGTGTGTACTGCATGTATGTAATTGAGTTATTAGATATTCTCTTCGGCGATGCGACGTACGTTTCAACTTTTTTGGAGTTATTTTATCTTTTGTGTTTTTTTTTTTTTTTCTTCGCAAACTCATAGGCTTGTTGGAGAATTATTACCATCTGTATTCATAAACCAACAAAAAAAAAAACAACAATCCACAACAACCATGCTATACTTAAAATCAATAGTCAGAATCATAGACAACACCGGTGGGCAGCTGGCCGAGTGTATCAAGGTGTTGAAAAAATCGCCCAAGTCCAATGCTACTGTGGGAGACCGGATTGTCTGTGTTGTGCAGAAGGCCAAACCACTGCACTCGGAGACAAATGCTGCTTCAGGAAACAAAGTCAAGAAGGGAGACATTGTGCATGCTGTTGTTGTGAGAACGAAACAGGTTAGAAACACGAGAGACGGTTTCAACGTCCAGTTTGGGGATAACGCCTGTGTCTTGATCAACAAGACCACGGGAGAACCATTGGGAAGCAGAATTGCAAACAACGACGGTGTAGTTAGCAAACGGTTGAGAGAAAAGGGATACTCCAAGATCTGCTCGTTGGCCAGTAAAGTCATTTGAGCTCATGTATATAAAAGGAGAAAAAAATAAATTGATAAATAAATGAATAAATAAATAAATGATTTATATAACATTGAAAATAATATTACAGTGAGTGTCTGTAAACGACACAACAGTGGGTTTTCTTCATCCATGTTGTATTCAATAGGTCTTTCACAAGAATACGTTTTTGCGGGTTTGGGTTGAAGATCTTGTAGAGACATGCTAGTCTGGCAAGTTTGATCTCGGTGTTGACGTGTTTCAAGTCCTCGAAGATCTTGTAGTCTCCGTAGAACTGTGGTGGGTTGCCATTTTCGCCCTGGAGCTGGGACTCTTTTTTGTCGGATTCGGAAAACTCTGCTGGGTCGATCGACTCCAAGTAGTCTGCGTACTCCGGGTCTTTATCTCTTATTGGCGACTTCCACAAGTATCTACCCCTGCTCATGGCCATGTAAATCATACCGATTGCCCACGAGTCGACAAGTCTTGGGTCGTACTGAGCCCGTGGCACAAACTGTTCTGGAGCCATGTACGGTTCGCTTCCCATGCAACCTGTTTGCAAATGGCATTTTTTCTCCCATGCTGTTTGGAAAACACAGGCTGTGCCGAAGTCACTAATTTTCAAGATCCCGTTTGGTTTGAATAAGATGTTTTCTGGTTTCAAATCGCAGTGTGCAACACCATGTTCGTGCATGTACGAGACCCCGTTGATCAACTGTTTAATAAAACAATCTATTTCGAGTGGATGCAATTTCTGCGGATGGGACTTGATCAAGGAGTATAGGTCACCAGAGGGACAGAACTCCATGATCTGGACAAACTTGTTCGGAATGTTGGAGAAAGTAAAAAGATCGAGCACTTTCAAGATGTTCGGGTGTCTCCCGATGTGGTTCAAAGCGTGGCCAATGACAAACTCGGAGGTCAATCTTGTGCAGAATTTTTCGTCATAGTCACTAATGGGATTTCTTTCTTGCAGGCTGGCAATACTGCTGCTATCGGTGCTGTTCCCATTACCGTTTATTGAGGAATCCAACGAGTCATCGCGCTTTTTGATCGGTCTTAGTTCTTTTATGGCAAAAAACGCAGACTCCTTGTATCTAAATGTTTTTTTGCAACTTGGATCCAGGTTGTTCAGTTCTTGTTTGCATAATTTCTTACAACTAACTTTAACGACCCCGTATGCGCCCTGTCCTAGTGTCCCAATACAAAGCCCGTACTTTTTGACAAATGCATTTTGAGATAAGTCTTCAACAATATTTGGATCCTGCTGCTGCGTCTGCTGCGTCTGCTTAGGGGCGGCGTTTTCTAACGGAGCTGTCTTTTTCACTTCTGTTAGATCCATGGCGTTCTTCATCTTCGTAGTCAAGTCATTAATCAAATTCAATTCATGCTCAGAGATAGCGGCTTTGTTGTTGACAATATTTGGTGTTTTGACTGCCGCACTGTTGCTATTGTTTTCTTGAGAGTTGGTGGTTTTGTTGTATAGCAATGATTTGGAATATTTGATATTTGAGTTGAACAAGTTGTTGCATTCAACTTCTTTTTTTGACAATGTGTATGAGCCAGAACTGTGGTATTGGAACTGGGTGCTTGGATTGTCTTGGGACGTTTGTCCCTGTTGAGTGTTTGCCAACACACTGTGTGACTCGTTTTTGTTTAGATTGAACAAAGTCGATATTGAAAAAGCAGATGTCTTGGGGAATTTAATATTTGTATGATGTCCCTGATTTTGTAGTTGTTGTTGGATATCTGTATGACTTTGATCTGGATGCATCATTTGTACAGAATCTGGTGATCCATTTTTTTTCTTAGAATCTAAAGATTCTGTGCTTCCAATTTTCTCCATTTTTTGTGAGTTCAACAATGATGAAGAATCTAATTTATAAGTTGAAGTGATGGTAATCAATGGAACAACGGTCAAATGATGTTCATGCATAAAATTTTTGAACAAAACAAACGAATCTGATTTGTAAATAATTTGTTGATTTTGAAACTGTGGCAATTGTGGTTCTTTCTTAGCAGTTCCAGATACTGTTGAATCCATAGAAGAAATAGATGCAGACGATGAAGGATAGTAAGCATTGATCGAAACGGTGTTTGATCTTCTTGGGTTTGCTTGCAAATGCAGTTCCCCCTGCGAACTAGCATTACTGGTGCCTCTAGCTCTGTTTCGTATCTTTGCTGCACCGTTGCCCGCGAAACCCCCACTACCATTGCTATTGTTACCATTTCCCGGTACCGGAGTGGTTGGAAACGGTATAATTTTTTCCCGTTCCCGTTCTCTTTCTTTATTTGCCACCGCCACGTGATTCGCATTATTAATACTATTGATGCTACTGCTACTGCCATTACTGTTACTACTGCTCAAAGCAATTTTATGAGTGATATTACTATCATCTGCACTATTCAAACTACTCTGCCCACTACCACTATTCCTACTATTCTGCTTACTCAATTTATTATTACTATCCATTAGTGAATCTATTGTGTTAGCATTTGTAGCAGTAGCAGTGGTATTGATATGTGGTACAAGAGGAATATTTCTTTTCAATTTCAAATCATTTTTAGCATTTTGTGCCACTGGCGAATTCGATGTTATACCTGTTGTTGTTGATGTTGGTGGTGGTGGTGGTGATGATGATGATGATGATGATGATGAATTCCCATTATGATTGTTGTTACTGTGTGTGGATGTAAACAGATTTTTGAACGATTTAGATAAAGACCTTGATCTTTTGATCCCGTCACTATCTGTATTATTACTGTTACTGTTATTCGGTTCGACACTGACCATGTAGTTCTTCAACGACTAAATAATTTTGAAGTTTTTAGTTTCTTTTTTTTTTATAATTCTTCAACTTTTGCAAAGTATTGAATAACCAAGCTAGGCCACTTTAAATATATACATTCCAGGGGATCATTAAATTCATAAAAAGGACCAAATTATCAATACTCGAACCGAATACAAAGAGGCGTAAAATACGTAATTAATCAAAAAAATCCCTGTATTAATTAAATAATAGTACTAGTTTGGATTTAGTAAACACAATCATATTAATAATAATAATTATAATAATAATTTTTAGTGGAAGATTTAATCATTTTTCTTCGTTTGAAAATTTAAATTTAAATTTAAAATATATTGACACAGAGAAAAGAGATTGAAAAATGGAAAAAATTTCAAATTTTAAATTTTAAATTATAATATTATTGTGTGAGGTGTATGGGTTTGATGGCTTTAATGGTAATGTTGTTCTGTTAAAAGTTAAACGATGTATGGGTTTACAGTGTGCATTCAAATTTCCCTACTGTTTAGATCAATAACATCACGTGTAGATTTAACCACGTGATAAAGAAGATGTGAAAAAGTTAGTATTAGCAAACTATATATAGTAGCACAAGCTATATAGGAGTGTGTAGAAGTAATTCTTAAGCCAGCCGCTGTAAGTAATGACAATGTTTATAATATAGTATTTAAATATATATATATATATATATGAGTACAGAAAGTTGATTATAAAGATTCACCAGTTAAAACACCGATAGTTAACAACCCAGTAATCAAAGTAACGGTTTTCCAGTTTAGATTTTTAAAAGATGGAGTTTGTAATGAACTCATACCACCATTTTTAGATTTTGAAGATGAAGCACTAGAGGCACTTGCAGATTTGGAAGCGGAAACACTTGAAGCACTTGCAGATTTAGAAATACTAGAAGCAACACTTGAGGTAACACTTGAAAATGATGATAAAACAGAAGAAGCAGAAGCAGTTACTGAAGAAGCAGCAACAACACTAGTACCAACTAAGTTGGTGGCAGTAGTCATAGATGAAGAGGAAGACATTGTTTATATGAGTATGTGTATATGTGTGTGTTTGTTTGATTTATTGTATGGAAAATCTATGGTTTTTTCATCTTCCTTATAATCTTGGAATTGGAATATAAGAAATAACAAATAACAATTCCTCCCTATACATCCATATATATATATATATATAAACAAAAATATAAATAAAGTTCAAGATCTGAAATTTTTATATAAATGAAATAATTTGACAATCGATGATTTACACAATATTACCCCTTTAACCATCAAAAACGCGTTGAGATAAAAATAGTAACATTTGTCTACCATTTATTGTTTCCAATAGTGAAAAATTATGAAACAAAGGTAATAATATTACTAGAAATTGATTAAACTAAGCAATAAAAAATATTTAATTATATTACTTAATTGGGTAATTCAACTACAACGTCTGCCCACGACATAAAACAGTAAAGACATGCTTTTTGTTGTTTTTTTCCAATTCTTTCTTTCCTTCTTGTTTTTTAAAGAACTAAGTATAGATATAAGATTTGACTAAATATAAATTATGACACTATTACTACGTTGTTCCAGAATGTATGGGTGTTTTTACGTAATTATAACAACTAAAGATATATTTAAAAAACACAAAAAAAAAGACCAAATCACTTTTTTTTTTGTAAAAACATTACTGTCTTAATTGGGTAATAAATATATCCCAATAAAGACTGCGCATTATTACAGTACCGTTTTTTTGAAGTTTTGAAAAAAAAGAAGAAAAAGAAAAGTGGTGATAATATGTGGGAAAATGAAGAAAAATTATTATAATCGATGAGACTATTTTTCCTGTATTGTTTCTTTTTGGTGCGAATGTTCGAAAAATTGAATTTGATTTGTTCAAGTTATTTACTTATCAATTCATATATATATTGAGCGTCTTTTCGAGTATTCTTCTCTTAAACCAAAAATAATAATCGAAAAAAACCACCAACTACTTAAACACACAAAACAATGGGTGCTTACAAATATTTAGAAGAATTACAAAGAAAAAAACAATCTGATGTTCTAAGATTCTTGCAAAGAGTCAGAGTTTGGGAATACAGACAAAAGAATGTTATTCACAGAACTTCTAAACCATCTAGACCAGAAAAAGCTAGAAAATTAGGTTACAAAGCTAAACAAGGTTTTGTTGTTTACAGAGTTAGAGTCAGAAGAGGTAACAGAAAGAGACCAGCTCCAAAAGGTGCCACTTACGGTAAACCAACCAACCAAGGTATTAATGAATTGAAATACCAAAGATCTTTGAGATCTACTGCTGAAGAAAGAGTCGGTAGAAGATGTGCTAACTTGAGAGTTTTGAACTCTTACTGGGTTAACCAAGATTCCACCTACAAATACTTTGAAGTTATCTTAGTTGATCCTCAACACAAAGCTATCAGAAGAGATGCCAGAATCAACTGGATTGTTAACCCAGTTCACAAACACAGAGAATCTAGAGGTTTGACATCTACTGGTAAAAAATCAAGAGGTATTAACAAAGGTCACAAATTCCACAACACCTCTGCCGGTAGAAGAAAGACATGGAAAAGACAAAACACTTTGTCTCTATGGAGATACAGAAAATAAACTGTTTAATTCAATCGAAAAACTTGTTTATTTATCCACCTCTCTTTTTTCTTTTTTCTTTTTTCTTTTTTAAGTATTTTTAGTATTTATTAAGTAATTATTAAATTAATCTCTTATTGGAAAAACAAAGCACCAATCTTGTACTTCATTGGAAGTTGCTGTGATCAAAAATCAAATGCTTCTATTTTGTCATGAGCTTTGTTCAACTGTGTTCAACTCTCATTTGATTAAAAAATGAAGTCAAAATTTTAAGGAACATATTGGAGCGATCACACCCAGACACAATGCATTTGAATTTTTAAAAAAAAAAAGAATTAAAAAAAAATATTGACTTCTCCTTAATATTAATAAATATTAAAAGCAAAAAATAAAAACTGAGAAGAGTTATTATTAAAAATTAAGATTAATATTTCGACATTCGTAAATCGTCATTTCAAATTCATACTTTCTATATAAATATCTATATGCATTGAGGTTTAGTGATATTTTGGATTTTATCAGGTTTTTAGAGAAAAAAGATGAACCACCCCAACTAACATAATAAAAACACACAAAATGGCTTACAAAAAAACAGCAATCGTTTCAGTCTACGATAAAACAGGTTTACTAGATTTAGCTAAAGGTTTACAAGAAAATGATGTCAGAATCTTGGCTAGTGGTGGTACTGCCAAGATGATTAGAGATGCTGGTTTTGCCGTTGAAGACGTTTCCTCTATTACTCATGCTCCAGAAATGCTTGGAGGTAGAGTTAAAACTTTACATCCTGCAGTTCACGGTGGTATTCTTGCTAGAAATTTAGATAGTGACGAAAAAGATTTACAAGATCAAAAAATCGAAAAAGTCGATTTTGTTGTTTGTAACTTATATCCTTTCAAAGAAACTGTTGCTAAAATTGGTGTTACAATTCCAGAAGCCGTTGAAGAAATTGATATTGGTGGTGTTACATTGTTAAGAGCTGCTGCCAAAAATCATTCTCGTGTCACAATTTTATCTGATCCAAAAGATTATGCACAATTTTTACAAGAATTGTCATCCAGTAAATCAGGTGATGTCACTACTGAATTGAAACAAACTTTGGCTTTAAAAGCTTTTGAAAATACAAGTAATTATGACACTGCAATTGCTGATTTCTTCAGAAAACAATATAGCGAAAATAAATCTCAAATCACTCTTAGATATGGTGCTAATCCTCACCAAAAACCAGCTCAAGCTTTCATTTCTGGTCAAGAATTACCATTCAAAGTTCTTTCTGGTTCTCCAGGTTATATCAATTTATTGGACGCTTTGAATTCGTGGCCTTTGGTCAAAGAATTGAGTGGCTCTTTGAATTTACCAGCTGCTGCTTCTTTCAAACATGTTTCTCCAGCAGGTGTTGCCGTTGGTTTACCATTGAGCGATATTGAAAAAAAAATCTATTTTGTTTCCAAAATTGAAAACATCAATAATTCTCCATTGGCTTGCGCTTACGCTAGAGCCAGAGGTGCCGACAGAATGTCCTCATTTGGTGATTGGATTGCTTTGTCCAATGTTGTTGATTTACCAACTGCTCAAATCATCTCTACTGAAGTCAGTGATGGTGTTATTGCCCCAGGTTACGAACCTGAAGCTCTAGCTTTATTACAAAAAAAGAAAGGTGGTAAATACTGTGTTTTACAAATTGATCCAAACTATTTACCAGATTCTATCGAAACAAGAAGTGTTTACGGTATTGAATTACAACAAAAGAGAAATGATGCAGTTATCAATCAATCTACTTTCAAAGAAATTGTCTCCAAGAATAAAAATTTAACTGAACAAGCCATTATCGATTTAACCGTGGCTACAATCTCTTTGAAATACACACAATCAAACTCTGTTTGTTATGCTAAAAACGGTATGGTTATTGGTTTGGGTGCTGGTCAACAAAGTAGAATCCACTGTACCAGATTGGCTGGGGACAAAGCCGATAACTGGTGGTTTAGACAACATCCTAAAACTTTGGCTTTGCAATGGGCTAAAGGTGTTAAAAAACCAGAAAAATCAAACGCTATTGATTTGTTTGTCACTGGTCAAATTCCAACTGAAGAACCTGAAAAATCAGAATACGAATCCAAATTCGCTGTTATTCCAGAACCTCTAACTGAACAAGAAAGAAAAGAATGGTTAGCCTCTTTGAGTAACGTTGCTCTAAGTAGTGATGCTTTCTTCCCATTCCCAGACAACGTCTACAGAGCCGTCAGATCAGGTGTCAAATACATCGCTGCCGCCTCTGGTTCTGTTATGGACAAACAAGTCTTTGCCGCTGCAGACTCCTTCGACTGTGTCTACGTGGAAAACCCATTCAGATTATTCCATCACTGATCTTGTTTAAAATGTGTACACTTTTATAATTTAACGAATTTACAACTACTACCGATAAGAAAAGTTGCAAGTGCTTGATTCTACAAAAAAACTGCTTTTAAGCATCGTTTGCAAATGATTTTCGAACAAGGGGGGTCTCAAGTCAAAACAAGAATTACAAAAAAAAATTATATAAAATGTCAGCGGTATGGTTTTACCTAAATGATCATTGGCCAACTAGGACCACAGAAAACAAAGACCGAATCAAAAAAAAGGAAACCACAAGGGCTTCCCTCTCAAGATCCAAACCATTGAAATCCACAAAGACTCGTAAAAATCATAATATGGAAATCAACAATATAAATCATTGTTTTACTACACAACGTTTAGGAATATACCGCAGGAAATGCAACTTTGGCCCTGAACTTCCCCCAACTCAAGCCCATCCAATACAGGAAAGACAGCTCATCAAATGAGAAAACACTCAAGAAAAACCTAAACCAGCAATCTATTCCACCTGGGAAGCCACAAAAATACCAACACAACAAACCCAAGTCAAAAAAAACACCATAGCCAACACGCAACAACAGGTTCTTGAACAGTGCAAACAGTCAACCAGAAAATAGAAAAACCGAACTCAAGTCATATATAGAGTACACGACGAATTCAAAGTCTCTTTTCCCCAGCAACATAGTAAGCCCCGCAACAAAAACCCTTAATGCCATCGCATGCACAGCAGTGAGTAGTTAATGACCTGTTTGGAATAGCCTGTGTGTGGGAACCATGGGTCTCCCAGGTGTAGTCTTCGTTAAGAAAACACAACTGCCAGCCGTAACTAGGCTCTCTGCAAACATTTCATCTTCCAATAAGCCCTCAATATCCCAATGAATAAACCCGTGCGAGTGAGAAAAGCGTGAATTCAGGAGTCACAATTACTCAATCTGAAACCCGTCAACGTGGGCACTTCTGTCTGATCCACATATATCGTGGTCTCTCCTTTGCACCGAAATGCAGAAAACAGAGAGTAAGACTTTGCCTCTCGAGCGTTGATATAGAAGAAGGTGGCTAGCGCAAGGAGTATGAATAAGAAATGGACAAGCCAGATCTAACCCCCTACACCACCCTCCAGGTTTGTTTGTATCTCTTTCTCTTTCTTTTAGTAGTAAAACTAATGGAACTTTGTAATAAATTTCAGAAGCGACGGATCTACTTATATACGAATCGCCTTCGGAGGAAAAAAAAAGAAACGCGCGGCTCTTTGTTTGGCTTTCGCTTTCCAGACAAGCATTTGGCTTTAGGGCTTTTTTAGAAATGGATATATACACTTTAGACAGCTTAATTAAACATTATTTATTTTACTAAAACCATCGACATTCGATCTGCAACAAGGACACTTGTTGAAACCACGGACTCCTAGTGACACTCTGCAGTCGTCACACACACAAAGACACTTGCAAGGCCACAAAATGATGTTTCTCATGTTGGTTCTGCAAACAACACACGCGTGTTGCAACTCGTCTTCGGAATCAGAGTCTTCTGTTTTGGTAGACGGATGTGAGCCGGTTGGCAGTTTCCCCTCACTCATGGTCTGAGAGTGTCTTTCTTTAATTATCTGTTTCAAGATGTCAGGCTCGCTGATCTCGAGATATTTAGATCTTGTCAAAACTGTGTTTCCGTGCTTCTTTGAAGTCATCCACATTTGTAGAGCCTCGTAGTTATCGTTTTCTTCGTTGTTGTAGATAATTTCGTCCAAATGCAACAAGGCTGCAATCTCTTCTCTCAAATCTTCTCTCAAATCTTCCTCTTCTTCCTCTTCTTCTGGCTCCTCATCTGAGGAATTATCATCTATAAGTTCGTAATCGTTGGATGTATCTGTATCGGGAAACAAGGCAATCTTTGGATTAATCAATAATCTCTGATAGTTGGTTTCGTTAATCATTTCGTTTATGTTCACGACCCCCAGTGTATCCTGGGTTTCTGATGTGGCTTTGTTTATCCTCTGCTGTTGTTTTTGTTCTTCTTCGATAATAGAATCTGTTTCGTTGCAGTATTTTTTCCATGGAGATAATACAATTGTTGGGACTTTGTACAAGACTTTAAAAACACTTTGAAATCTTCTCCATTGTATTAATTTATTCAAAAGCTTGAATCTTCCAGTAGATTCTGATTCCTGCTCTTCTTTTGGTTCTTCCGTTTCATCTAAATTGCCAGATTTCACTGAAGAAACCATATGTTCAGGAAAAGTATCAATTTTGTTTGATATTCCCAAATTTTGGGAAACATTAATGTCACCTAAATCATTTGAAAGTAATGGATTATTTACTGTATTTTTTTTATTTCCTGCAAGATTTGAAGAATCAGAGGACGAATATTTATTGTTTGTTAAAAACAAAGATAATTTCAATAATATCTTGTTAAAATCTTCTTCACCTGTAAAATTCAAATGATTTTTCAAATTTTTGAAAAATTTATAATATTGTAAAATTTCTAAATTTTGGAACCCCATAACACAACAAGTTAAAAAAAATGAAAACCCTGATAATAAAATAATGGAAATACTTGCTAATTTAGGTATTGAAGTATATTTTATGATGATTGAAAGACTTGAGAAATTTTTATTATGAATCATGGTAATCAACCAAGAAATATAACCAATATTAATCAGTGTAGAAACTTTAAACCATAATTTTCTTTTCTTAAACATTTCTAAAAAATGTATAGATATTTGTGATATTAAAACATAAGATATTACAACCAGATATTCAGAACGTAAAAATTGAATTGGGAATTGATCAAATGAATAGAAAAGCAACGAGAGATCAAATAACGTGTAATCTGATGAACTCAATGGAGTTTTCTGATAATTGTAAACGTTGTTAACTAATAATAAAACTGCATCCGAAACCATTAACGATAAAAGACATAATTTAAGGAAGAATTTATTCTCAATTCTAAAATTTTCAGAAGCTAGATCCTTATCAATGAAATTTTGTAAATTTAAAAAACTGTATTTGTTATACATCAAATACAATCTTGTTATCAAAATTGAAAATAACGTAATAACTAAGAAATGACAAACAAATCGACTAATTTTTTCCACTCTTTGGTTTGTTTGATCACTATTTCTTCCAGTTTCTCTTGCTCTTTCTCTTGCTGCTCTTCTTCTTCTACTTCTACTCAATGTAGTTGTACTCATAAAATTAATTCTTGCCAGGATCAAAGCACTAAATATACAACTCAATGAATAAAATGAGAAAAAATAGTTCATTTCAAATTGAAACATATAAGAGGGGAAATTTTGAATACTACTCAGACTGTTGGTAGTGCTACTACTACTATTACTACTACTACTACTACTACTGCTACTCAAACTACTTGCACCTTCACTAGTTGAAGCAGGATTCAATAATGATCTTGTAGATAACAGTTGTGCTTGTTGTATAGCATTTCTATCTAATCGAATAGCATCACTTATCGAACGTAATATATAAACCGGAGTTTTCAGAAAAAGTTTCATCAATTCAATGATATATTTCCATGTGTATCTATTATCGTTATCTTTACTGATTTCATATATCGATTTGATTCTTGTTAGATATTCAAACATGGAAAGTGCTGTTCCATTAGTGTTACTAGTCCCAGTAATATTACTACCACTAATAACATCAGACATCTTTAATTGTCTTTGGTATTGGTATATGTTGTTATATACATATATTATCAAATGCATTTCCGAATTGAAAAATCTAAATAATAACAACAATATTTCAAAATCAATGCATCATCATTATCAAAATCATAAATATCAATATAATCATTATCAATAAACCGTATGAATAAATTCTACTACAGTTGGAGCAAATTCAACAAATGATCCAAAATCTCTCGTTTAGCTTTTAAAAAAATGATTGTAATAGTAATATATTAAATACACCCCTCTTTAAACCTTATTATTTTTTTAATATTTTTTTTTGTAAAAACAATACCCTGCCGTAATTTTTTTGATTTCAATTCTTTTCACCACTCTGATTATCACGTGCTTGATTTACCACGTGACTTTTGGATTTAAAAATTTTTTTTAATGAAAGATTATAAAAAACCCCGAAAAAAAAAACCAACAAAAAAAAAGGTAAAATGAGTCATTTGAATATGATTATTGACTGCACCATCTTCCTCTTCTTCATCTTCATCTTCTTCATCTTTCTATTTACTAGAGAAAAAAAAAATTGTGTAAATTATTTCGATTAATGGTTAGATAGTTTACAAACATTGATTGATTATTAGTAGTAGTACGCAATTTTTTTGTTCAGATTGCAAAGGCAGTAATTGATTATTTGACTGATTGCGTTGGTGCCAATAAACAGATACGTACTTATAATATATAAGAGCAGAGTATTAAACTTTTACAAAACAAAAAAAAAAAAAACTCAATATTTTATCATTCTATAGGTGTAATCCGAAAAAAACTCCCCAAGAACAAATACACAAACAATGGTTGCTACTAAAAACTTATTTGACTCCTTAACAGAATTACCAGCCGATGCTTTATTTGGTATCAATCAAAAATTAATTGAGGATCCAAGATCATTCAAAGTCGGTCTAGGAATTGGTGCTTATAGAGACAACGATGGTAAACCATGGATTTTGCCAAGTGTTAGATTAGCTGAAAAATTGTTACAAGATGATCCATCATATAATCACGAATATTTGAATATTTCAGGTTTGAAAACTTTGACTGATGGTGCAGCAAAGGCAATTTTCGGTGATTCTTTCCCAAGTGAAAGAGTTGTTTCTTTACAAAGTTTGAGTGGTACCGGTGCCTTACATATTTCTGGTAAATTTTTAAGCAACGTTTACAAACAACAAAGTTTACCACCTAAAAAAATCTATCTAAGTGATCCAACATGGGCCAATCACAACCAAATTTATGAAACTTGTGGTTTGGAAATTGCTACATATAAATATTGGAATAGTGAAACAAAAGATTTTGATTTCCAAGGAATGTTGAAATCTATTGAAGATGCACCACAAGGTTCTGTATTCGTTTTGCATGCATGTGCACATAACCCAACAGGTATTGATCCAACTAAAGCTCAATGGATTGAAATTTTAAATCAAATCAAATCGAAAGATCATCTAGTCATCTTTGACAGTGCTTATCAAGGTTTTGCATCTGGTTCTTTAGAAGATGATGCATTTGCCATTAGATTGGCCATTAATGATATTTTAAAAGATTATCCAGTCTTGGTTTGTCAATCATTTGCTAAAAATGTCGGTATGTACGGTGAAAGAGTTGGTTGTTTCCATTTAGTTTTAAGTGAATCTCATAAAGCTGGACAAAATAAAGCTATTTTGACTCATTTGAGTAAAGTCACTAGATCTGAAGTCTCAAATCCACCAGCTTATGGTGCCAAGATTGTTTCAATTATTTTGAATACTCCTGATTTGAAAAAACAATGGTATGCTGACTTAGTAACAATGTCTTCTAGAATTAAGAAAATGAGAAGTGCATTGAGAGACCATCTAGTTACTTTGGAGACTCCAGGGAAATGGGATCATATTGTTAATCAATGTGGTATGTTTTCATATACCGGTTTGTCCAAAGATATGGTGGCAAGATTGGCCTCTGAACACGCAGTTTACATGATCGGTTCAGGAAGAGCCTCTATTGCCGGTTTGAACGAACACAATGTCGAATACGTTGCCAAATCCATCGACGAAGTAGTTAGACATTTCTCCGGTTCCTCCAAACTGTAATTGTATATATTTTCTGTCTGTCTGTTCTGTCTCTATGTAACTCTTTCAAAAAAAAAAAGATACTTACGTCACGTGTATTGTTTTTTAAATTTTTGTTGAGAAAAAAACACTGTTTCCATAAAAGGAAGCTCCTAACTGTTGATCAACAATCTTATTAAAGAGGAAGAGAAAGCATCCAACAATGACAGTCAGAGATAGAACGTTAGAGTTTCAAAGATCTGTGGCTACACAGGTGAAAGTGAACAGGATCCATTCGATCTCTGGGTCTACGACAAACGGGTACAGGCCATTGGACGGAGGAGCGAGTCACGCACACGGTCAACAAAACGAACCATTGAACAAAAGTGAGTTTACCAAGAGGGCAGGCTCAGTGGCCCACGAAATTGCTACCACAGCACAGCTGTTGGGGAAATTGGCCAGTCTCTGCAAAAAGAAACCGATGATCAACGACAATCCGGTTGAGATCGCAGAGCTTTCGTTTGTAATCAAGCGTAAGATCTATGCTATTGAACAAGAGATGATGAGTTTGACCAGCAGCAATGCCCTGGCCAAAAAAACTTCCGCTGCTGCTGCTGCTGCTCATGCTGCCGGAGGAGGAGACAGTGGTGTCGAGATGAAACAGCACAGCAGCAGTGTGATGAATCTGCTAGGAACCAAGATGAAAAACATCAGTGGGAGTTTCAAAACCGTTTTGGAACAAAGACAAAAATTGGAGATTGCCAACAAGGACAGACTGCAACAGTTGACTGCAGTGCACACTCCGGGCCACACTGCAGACGGTCCTTCTAACAAGGCTCAGCAGGATTCTGTATACAACAACTCGAACCCGTTTCTCTCTTCAATGACTGAATCTGAGGAGAGTGGGGTCCAATTGCTAGACAACAATGGCGACGGCCAACTAACCGTGCCGAGCGAACAGCAGTTGATGCTCTTGGAGGAAAACGCTGAGGGACAAGTGTACATGCAAGAGCGGAACCGTGCTGTGGAGACCATCGAGAGCACGATCCAAGAAGTCGGTTCCTTGTTCCAACAGCTAGCCACAATGGTCCATGAACAAGGTGAACAGATTCAGCGGATCGACGAAAACGTGCAAGACATCGATTTGAACATTGAAGGTGCCCAAACACAACTTTTAAAATATTTTGACCGTATCAGCAACAGCAGGTGGATGGCTGCAAAAATATTTGCCATCATATTTGCTTTCTTTCTGGTATGGGTTTTGGTCAACTAGCCTTTGTATCTATTGACTTTGAATATATATATATATATATGCATATATAATAAACTTATTAATACCCTCCACCCCCTGAGTTGCCTACCCGCACGCGTGTTCTATTTTTTTAAAACTCTTTTTACTAAATAAAATATTGGGAAAATGTTTTCTCGTCCTTGAAAGATAACAGCATTTTGAAAAGACAATGCAACGCAACACAACAAAACAACACCACAATACAAGCAAATATGTGGGGATGGTTTGGAGCTAATGCAAAGAAAGACGAGAAAGATGTGGCGAAGAAAGCTATCCTTGAGCTGCGGGAACATATCCAACTTTTGAACAAGAAACAGAGTTTTTTGCTGACTCAAGTGGACACATACAAGGGCCAAGCCAAGATCTATTTGCAGCAGAACAAGAAAGAGATGGCGAGAAACTACTTGAAAAAAAGCAAGGCTGTCGATGCCCAGGTGCTGAAGATCAGCAACCAGGTGGACTCGATGGAGCAACAGTTGTTCAGTATAGAGAGTGCCAATTTGAATTTGGAAACGATGAAAGCCATGAAGAACGGTGCCAATGCGATGAAGGGGATCCACAAGGGGTTGGACATCGACAAGGTGGACGACACGATGGACGAGATCCGCGAACAGGTCGAGTTGGGCGACGAGATCAGCGACGCGATCAGTCGACCACTAAACAGCGGCATGGGCACTGCCATCGACGAAGACGAGCTAGAAGAAGAGTTGGGCGCGTTGATGGAGGAACAGGCCGCAGAAGACATGTTGAGCGCAGCCCCTGTGTCTGCTCCTGCTGCTGTCAACAAGAAAAAGGTGGAAATGCCAAGTGCTCCAGTGAGCAATCTTGCTTCCGAGGTCAAACCAGCCGCACAACAAGAGGACGAAGAAGAAGAAGAGGAGGACGAGGACGAAGACGAACGTGCTTTAAGAGAACTACAAGCTGAGATGGGTCTTTAATAATTATGGTATAATGTCTTCTTTAGTGTGTAAAACCTTTATCAGTATTTTGTAGTTTATCAATACAATAAGTATAGTAATGTATGGGCACGTGAACTTCATGTGACTCATGGGATTAATATTTTTACAGGAAAAAAGTTTCTTTTCTATTTCTCTCTCTCTCTCTCTCTCTCTTCAAAGTAATTCGCAGTACGGAAGATTTAATTGAAAACCAAAATTGAAACTAAACGCGCAACTCAAGTTTTTTTTTTTTTTTTTAAGCGGGGTGCCCCAGAGAGAGGGAGAGAGAAGGAAAGATCTGTGACAGATATTGAATATTATTGATCCAATTATTATTACCATTGAAAGTCAAAACCAAGACAAGGCACAAAGAAAACCAATCATGGGTGAGATACCACCACCACCACCATCATCATCATCAACACAGAGCAATGGCAACACCATTCGAAACCCCCCAGTATTACCGGTTAAACCGAAACGACAGTACAAGAAATCATCAGCAACAGCGACATCATCGAGTTGTGCAAACCATGGAGGGCCTAAGAAAAGCAAGAAACTTTTAAAAGTTGAAGAAGAGTTGGAGGCTGCTATGCAGGAAAACGGTAAGTTGAAATCTGTCATTTTGAAGATTGAACAAGAAATTGAGTTGTACACTGAGTATTTGCAGAAGCAGGAGCAAGCGCAGGCTCAACAGCCTCAACAATCTCAGCCGGCAAGACTGGTAAAAGACATTGCTCTGAGTGAGTATATCCAAACTCAACTAGAAACACCGCCCACTGAATCACCTGGGAACTTCAGTTCCAGTAATACCACACTGATTCCAATGTTCCCTTTGGAAGATATACTGATAGACACTACGATGTATCAAAATAACGAAAACACTGAACTGCCCACAAAGAGAAGAAAAGTAAAGGACGTAACACTGAACAGTTCTACGACTACTGCTACTACTACTACTGCTACTACTAATAGTACCAATAGTAATAGTAACAGTAACAACAACAACAACAACAACAACACTCTCACATTGGAACCAGAAGATATGATGCTGATGAACACGTTGAAAGACGTTCTTTCACACATGTCATGACCCTCTTGTAAATACCCCTCTTTTGTACATATGGCAAGCATATATATTATAATATTCCCGCGTTAATCTTTTTAACTATATGTATATGTACATATATCGGATAAATGACAGAAAGTCTTTTCGGACATTTTATCTCGGTCTTTTATTATTTTACTCGGACATTCCATTGTTTATGTTACCCTGTTTGCTTTGTTGTCATGTGACAGTTGTTTTTTTCTGTTAAAAAAAAAAAAATTCCATTGTCTTTCACTATCTCTCTATTTCGGATCCGTAAAAAGGAAATTTGAAAAAAAATTTAAAGTGGAATGGTTTTTTTTTTGCTTTTTTTTGCTCTCTTGTGAAGTCAAATATGATACCATAATTTACTTGAAATTCTAATTGATTAACATAATTATAGATGATTATTGATATTACACAAAGAGAATACAGTCGTCCAAAGAAACAAAGAAACAAAGAAAAATGTTTGGAGTTGTAGGATTGCCAATTAGAAGAAATACAGTGTTGATCACTAAAAGATCTGTTAAATCGCTTTCGTTGTTTAATACCAATCTCAGATTACTAAATACAACAACCAGGCTAAGTGGTGTGGTGATGGGCAAGAAGATGATGTCTTCTTCTTCTTCTGCTGCTGCTGCTTCTGCTTCCACAACAAGTGCTGAAGCCACCACCTTGAAGGAAGCAGACAAGATCTTGTTGAAACAAAGGGCTGCCAGACCTATCTCTCCTCATTTGACTATCTACCAACCACAATTCACATGGTACTTGTCGTCATTGCATAGAATCAGTGGGATTGCTATGGGATGTGCCTTCTTTTGTGCTACTATTCTGTTTGGTGTTTCCGGTCTATTAGGATTGGGAATCACTAGCGAGAAAGTTGGTGAGTTTTACCATAAGCATATTCCAAAATGGTTAGACTATACTGTGAAAGGTGGATTTGCATATCTTTTCGCATTCCATTTCGGTAATGGTATAAGACATTTGGTTTGGGATTCCGGTAAAGGGTTTTCCATCAAGGGGATCTCCAAAGGTGCATATGCTGTCCTAGCTGTTACCGCCATTGCAGGTACAAACTTTTTCATGAAATCTTGGTGATTTTCTGACTATTTATACATCTATTTATTTATCTCTATATATACAACTCATATTTTATTATTTATTAGCTCATTAGCTCTTCGTTTAAACAGTTTGTTCGTCTTTTTTTTTTTTTTTTTTCGTTCCTTTCGCTGTTCTCGGTAATTATATCTTGCATTTGTTGATGATGATGATGATGAAAATTGTAATGAAAATTGTAATGAAAATGCAGCAAGAGATAAAGAGATCAACAAACAAAGAGACAAAGGATGATCCCATTTATTAATAGATTGTCTTTCACTGAATGGATATTGTTGTTTCTTGTGTACACTGAAAAAATATGTTCTTTTATAATAAACAATTTGTTACCTTCGCCCCTTTTAAGACTCTTACAAAAATGTGCCAATTTTATTATTGATGCTATTACGTGGTTTTTCTATGGAACACAGATTCCAGATAAAGATGAGGCTTTGTTGGTTGAGAGTTTAAAAAACGCTAATAACATCAGAGAAACTTTACAGATTTTGAATCCAGCTCTTACGGTGGAAGAACACGTTGTGATCACTAGAGATAAATATCTATTAGCATTGCATAGAATCCCACCTGACCCGAAAGTCAAATCTCGTGGGATTGTTTATTTGCATCATGGACTATTGATGTGTTCAGATATCTGGGTGTGTCATCATATTAAACCAATGGTCAAGAATCTTCCCCTATTATTACATTCATTGAAAAATTATGACGTTTGGCTTGGTAATAATAGAGGTAATAAATATTCTGGGTACCATTTAGATTATACCATCAATGACGTAAAATTTTGGGATTTCTCAATTGATGAATTTGCATTCTTTGATATTCCAGATAGTATTGATTATATTTTGAAAACCACAAAACATAATAAGATCAAATCTATTATTGCATTTTCTCAAGGGTCTGCACAAACTTTCGGTGCATTGAGTTTGAATCCAGATTTAAATCAAAAAGTGGAAAATTTCATTGCTTTGGCTCCTGCCATGACTCCTCCTGGTTTATACAATAAACTAGTAGATACACTAATGAAAACTTCACCTCAATTGATCTATTTGTTTTTCGGTAAAAAAATATTGTTAAGTTCAGCAAATACAATATGGAAAAAAACTCTTCCAACTGGGTTGTTCAATAAATGCATTGATATGGCTACGAAATTTCTTTTCAATTGGAATAACAAAAATATCACTGAATCGAAAACTCTTTGTTTCAACAATTTGTAT
Organism: Hanseniaspora taiwanica (nom. inval.); assembly: GCA_030580555.1. Classification (NCBI taxonomy): domain Eukaryota; kingdom Fungi; phylum Ascomycota; class Saccharomycetes; order Saccharomycodales; family Saccharomycodaceae; genus Hanseniaspora; species Hanseniaspora taiwanica (nom. inval.). The sequence continues at coordinate 27,412 of JAKTSY010000008.1, read as the reverse complement.
TCTCCAACTTCAGTGAAAACTGTGGTCCATTGGTTTCAAATCTTGCGTGCACAAAAATTCAAATTGTTCCAAGATAGTTCCTTTCTGCGTAGTGAGGGCCAAAGACCAACATTGTTCCATTCTTTGTGTTTCCCAACTCTGACAAATATCAAAATCCCTGTTTTACTGATATACGGTGGCAAAGACTCTCTTGTTGATATTGAAGTTATGAAAAAAAATTTACCTGCAAATTTGTGTTTCCAAGTAGAAATTCCTGATCATGAACATCTAGATATTATTTGGGGGGACGATGTTGAAAACAAAGTTTGGCCTCACGTTTTGCGGTTTATGCAGTTTTGGAACGAAGAGTTCCCACTAGACACAGACACCTCATACACCACTGAAGACGTGTCTTTTCAACAGCACATTACTGCTACTCCTCAACGTCATCATCACCACCGTCTGAGTGAAAGCAGCAACTTCAAAATGGCAACAGTATCGGAACATCCAGTTCACGTACAACAAACACAGTTCTACCTGCCTTACGAGTCCGATGCGGACTCCTTGAACAAAAATTGCGCCACACTGAATGACGATGTTGACGAGGTCAGTGATATCGACGAGATATCCTCGACTCTTGCCTCAGCTTCAGACTACACTACACTGCCCTCTGCGACTATGAAAACCAAGAAAAAATTGATTAAACAATAATGTGTGTGTGTCCATTGGTAAATGTTCTTCTCCTCCCCGTGTGTATTATGTTTAATCAATATAAAAAAGTTTCATTCACGCCGTGTCCTTGTCGGCTGTGCGTCCTGGCCGGGTTTTTGTGCAGAAATATTGTTTTTTGTTTTTTGTTTTTTTTTTTGCACGGTTTTGCTTGCTTGCCTCTATAAGAAACTCTCTAAAGCATCACCATCACCTTCTCTGCTGGAGCATCCAAAAAGACAAAAAACACAGAAATAGGAAAAACCAATAATGTCATCGTACAGGGGCAACTCCAGTCGCAACAGAGGATACCCGCATGCCAAACCCAGTGAGGCTTCGCGCTTCCGGAACAGCCGGAGCGAGAACGGGTCGTCCTACACGCAAGGCGACTTTCGAGCACAGCAACAGCAGCAGTCGCAACAGCCATCGAGATTCCAGAATTACAGACACCCAGAGCCATCGGCGCTTGATGGCGAGTCAAGAGGACGTGCTAGCAGGTTTGTGCAGAACAGCGGTGCTGTTGCTCCGCCAGCTCGCAGAACTTATCACAGAGAACAGCAAGATTATAGACATAAAGAGAGCACTAGTTACAGAGGCGGCAGTGCGGTGCGCAGCAGGACACCTCCAGAGAAAGAGAGTGGTCGCCCATACAAGCGATCGAGATTTGACGTAAACTCATCTTCGAGACCCAGTCGCGATTTTGTTTTACCCTCGAAACCAGCCAAAAAATTTGATATCGTTTCGCAAGACCTAGCGTTCAAAAATTTAAAACAGTGTGGGGAGGGAACCTACGGGAAAGTGTACAAAGTGGAGAACTTGAACAAGCAAGGGAGAAGGGATAGTTTAGTGGCTATCAAACGGCTAAGGCTTGAGAACGAGAGGGACGGGTTCCCCATCACTTCGATCAGAGAAGTGAAACTCTTGCAAAGAATGTCCACGAAATACAACAACCAGAACATATCGATATTGAATGAGATTTTGGTCTTGAAAGAAGAAAGTATCGACCCAAATGTCCCAACGAGAAACAGCATCAATATGGTCTTCGAATACTGTCAAATGGATCTTTTCTCTTTCTTGGAAAAAACAAAAGTGGATCTTACAATGGGGAACATAAAGAACATTGCCAAGCAACTACTCACGGGGATGGAGTTCTTACATTCAAACAACATTATACACAGAGACATCAAACCTTCGAATATTTTAATCAACGGAGACGGAACTATCAAAATCACAGATTTCGGATTGGCTAGAATCGTGTCAAAGAAACATCAACTAGACTCAATAAGCAGTGTTCAAGGTTTGTTGACTAACAGAGTCATTACATTATGGTACAGACCTATAGAGTTGCTTTTGGGGTCAACAAATTACTCATATGAGGTCGATATGTGGGGGTGTGGATGCTTGTTATTGCAACTGATTAACAAGAAAGCTCCATTTCAAGGGATGTCTGATATTCAAACATTGTACGATATTATCTTTAAATTGGGAGTCCCCAACAAGGAGAATTTCCCCAAACTCTTTGAGTACCCTTGGACTTTCCTCATGCTTAATAATTTGGCAAGTCCCAAGACACATAATGCAAAATACGACGAAACTGAAAACATATACCTTGTTTTGGAACAGAGCAACGAACTGGATTTCATGAACATCATTCAGAGACTCTTGAAGTACGACCCCTTGCAAAGAATAAGTGCTGCTGAGTGTTTGAAATCGGCATGTTTTCAGGACAAAGAGCAGTTGCAAGAGTTGCAAATCACGCAGGATCAGGAGTACCACGAATACGAGGTTAAGAAAGAAAGAAGAGAACAAAGGAAATCTGCACAAAAGTGATGTATATATTTTGTACCTATATATATATATATATATATTTATATTTTATGTAATTATATGCATTGCACTATTCTTCTGTGTCTGTGTCTAAGGAGTCCACAGAATCCTCATGTGGCTCGTTTGTTTCACTTCTGTGAAGTATCTGGTGGTCAAAATACTTGTTGGCCCCCATGAGCAAAGAACCGTTTATGAGACCGATCTGGTTGATGACATTTTCTCTAGACACTTTGGTCAGTTTGCTCAACTCGAGCTTTGTTATGTATAGGTTTTCGTTCAAAAGCTTGCACTGCTCAGCCAGCTTTTTGTACTGATCGTCCTTGGTTACTGAAATGTTGTAATTATCCATTTTTCTGGTCTCTCTCTCTCTCTCTCTCTCTCTCTCTCTCTCTCTCTCTCTCTCTTTTTGTTTGTTCATTGATTGTTCAAAACCATCGCACGGAAAAATAAAGTCATCCAGATAAACAAAGAATTGCGAGTAAGACAATACAAAGACAAGAGGTAATGACAGAGACACTGAGCGATGCAGTAGAAGAGTTAAGAACCACTAAAGAACTATTTACACAACAAGATATCGAGGATCTTAAGAGAATCAAGACGAAATCCACGAGTCTTGAAACCAAATACCACAACGAGCTTTCGAAACAGGAACATTTGAACAACTCACTCGCTACTGAACTGGGCAAACTGGAACAACAGTTTGAAGAGTTGAAACTGCAGGGACAAAACCAGGGGCTGACTCTTGATGATAGAGATATAGAGGATGCCGGGGACATTGCAGACTCCCATATGGATGCGGATATTGCACAGTGCATGGACAAAGTAGCTCTTTTACGTCAGGAGGTGGCGACACTAAACAATGATTTAAACTTTGGTTGCAACGACCTCATAGAGCTGAAGAGAAAGAGAGACGCCTTGACAGAACAGTTTGCTCTGGGCACTAAAACCAGCGGACATGCCAGTGAACACTTGAAATTGCAACTGTACAAAAATTTAGGACTTTTTTTGGACTCAGACAGCATGGAACTGTACATAAACGACTTGGATCTGGTCAATGTTAATGGGATCGAATCAATGTCTGCGTCTGATAAACAGATATTCACCGACGACATTTGGGCAAAGATCGAGCAAGAAGATAACTAAGAGACGTATGAATGAAATATTTACAGGGCAGTATATAACTTTTATGTACTTATATAGAGAGAAGAGAATAACTACATGTTTCTAGGCTGGACTCTGCTGCTGATCTTTGTAAATTTAGGAACTTTGTGCAGAGACTTTCTGTAATTTTTAGAGTATCTACTGAACATTGTGTATTTATTCTTAGCACTCATCTGGTCTTCGGTCAAGTAGTTCTCTCTCTTTTGCAAGTTCTTAACAGAAGCAACTCTCGGAGTAAGCAATTTTTCCATTGCAATGGCTTCCCCAAATGAAACACCTTTGGCTTTGCATCTCAAAGCATGTAGTCCCAACGTAATATTTTTAACGGTTTCGTCCACCTGCTTCAATCTCTGTCTCTGGTTGGCCTTCTGTGTCTTGGCCATGACAGGTCTTGATTTCCATAGAAGCCCACCAAAAAGGGGCTGCGACATCTTAAAAGCACCAAACATATCTGTTGTCTTTCGGTTGTGTTGCTGTTTTGTTATGCATCCTGAGTAAATTTCCTCCGTTAGCCCAAGATTCACTAAAAAGTTTTGTTCTTTTGGCCGAGGCATAGAAAAAACGTTTTGTTCGGGTAGGCAAAAGAAGGATAGACAGGCAGACAAGGTATTTGATTAAACACACATACACTGCGAATCTTAACGACCATGCTTAAGAATTTGTTAGTCGTTGAAGTGTTTAAGGGTGGGTTGCAACACCACAGTTGTGAAATATCAGCCATTATTGCTTTTGATTCCCAGTTTTATTGTGTAGAAGTTTATTTATTTACTCAATAGACATACACGAGTAAAGAAATAAGCACTGGTGATAATTATTCTTTGTTTAGTATCCAATCAACTTGCCTTGGATAAATATAAACACACTTCCACGTTACAAACAGACATTTCATTAAACAGTTAATTGTACTATATGTTTACATTGTAATATAAATAATTAGCACCGGCCATAACCGACCTCTCCAGGTCCATGCTAATAATCAATTGAAAAACCCTTATTGTAAAACAAACATTTTAATTAATGCAGTTGTCACGTGTTTTTAAGAGGGTGAAATATTTAATTTCAACAACAAATCTCTTTTAACCAGTCTCTTCAAACACAACTTCAGCAACCAGAAACATTACCAAAGAATTCAACACAAAACACACGCAGGATGTCTGAAACAAACAACAAAAGTGACGAAAACAGTAGCAGCAACAGCAAGGGATATGCCAAGAGATTGCCGCTGTGGGCATTGAGTCAAAAGGAGGAACACAAGGCCAGACAGAATCTAAAAGCCATGGCCTATTCTAAATGTGACGAGTATGTTAAAGCAATGGTGGAGTGTTCTAAGCAACACGGATTGATCATCTTTCCCTCGTGCAATCAGCAGAGAGACAAAATGGCCGAGTGTATTTTGTTTTATCAAACAGACAATTTCTTGGATGAACAGAAAGACTTGTTTATTCAGGCCAGAATTAAAAGTTTAGAAGAGAAAGTAGCACAACAAAAGCCTACTAAATAGGGAGAGAGAGAGAGAGAGAGAAAGAGAGAGAGAGTCACAGCAGTAAGTATCAAGGATTTGTAAATAGACGTTTATGTATAGTAGTAATGAATAGAAATATAATGAATTTTAAAAAAGATCCAATAGATCTTGTGCAGGTGTTTTTTTAGGTGCATTCTGTGCAGGAGTAGAAGCTGAGGAAGAACCAAACAGATCGTTAAGCTCGTCCAAGGGGGTAGGTTGAGGATTCTGAAAATCTTGCGGATCCGAATCTAGATCTAATAGAAGATCGTTGTTTCTAGAGAGGTCCAATTTGGCCACATTGTTCAATTCACTCATTGAGTTCCCTGTTTGATCATAATGATTTTGAATTGTTTTATCATTGTTTGGTTTGAAGTAAATCGAAGACAAAGTCGATAGTTCAGTTAATAAAGTGTTCAGTAAAGTTGCAGGGAAAGTTTCGACTGTATTGGTATTCCCTGGAATTTCCACTTGTGACAATAAGTTGATAATTTTCTCACTTTGTTCAGCGTTCCCCAGAGAAAGACATCTCCAATACATAATAGCCATATCTCTAATATCCAATTGATTACAATTTTGTGTTGATTTTTGTAAAATTTCATGTAACATTTCTTGTGAAATGTATTTTTTATTTTTGAAAAAAATTAAAAGTAAAGCCATCTGAGTCATTGATTCTTCTTCACTAAAATTATCTAAATAATAATTTAGAATATTCATAAATGATTCAACACCAAATTCAACGGGGAATTCTCCAACAAGCCATATAAAATTACATTTCCCCTCATCCTTAATCAATTTCTCTTCATAGATGGTCAATGAATACGATACAACTTGTTTCAAGCAAGTCTTTGGAATAACTTGATTTGAATTCCTTAACATTGAGCACAATGCCACCATAATATTATCGTCATTTTGACGTTGAGATAATTCACTAGTCATAAAATCTATAACATTAGGAATCAAATCGGGGACTTTCACAGCCAATTGTGCAATACATCTAATTGATTTAGTAATTAAAGTGTTGTTAAATTCAGTGGTACTATATTCTTTAAACTCTTGTAAAATACCCTGTGCCTGTTTCATGTTATTTGGTATGACCACTCTAATTAGAATTTCCAATTTTTCCAATTTAATATATAATGGATCATTGTATTTCAAATAAAAAATTCTATATTCTTTACTCAAAATCAAAGGATATTTGGCTAAAATGATTCTTATATTTTTTAATGCAACATATTGAATTTCAAAAGGTGTACTCATTATTGAAACTAATGCAGTGGATAACTTATCCATTAAAATTTTCACCTGTGAACTGTTATTTGAAATTAAATTCAAATTTTTTAATAAAACTTTTATAGCTCCAAGAACAACTGCAGGATTAACATGTTGTAAATGCGGTACCACACGGTTTATAATTTGTAAACTTTCCATTTCATCTTTAGAATCGTAATCCGAAATTGCAGTCAACACGGTGATTCTTGTCCATTCACTACAATCATTTAAAATATTCGAAAATTTTAAAATATTATCATATATTACTTGCTTATAATTAATAACATTTTGTAATTCCATACATGCAGCTAACGAGTTCCCCAATACAATAGCATTGTCTTCATTTTTTATACTTGGAATCAAATCATTTTCCATCATAGAAATAGATAATCTTTTATCTAATTGATATAATTTTGCAACACAAATAACGGCAGTTTTCCGAACATATGGATTATCATCACGTAAACATGATCTTAACGGTGTTTCCACATATTCTATAATCATATCTACCCGAATCATGCACATTGTTCTAATGGCCATGCAACGGATCAATGGATTTGGATCTGAACAATCACTAACAAATGTGTTTACTGCAAGAATACACAATTCAGGATGTAATGTAGCATAATTCATTATGTACAAGTATACTAGTTTTTTTTGCTCAACGTCTTGCGTAGCCATGTTCCTTAACATATCTGGAAACAAATTGGACATATCTTTCCCCATAGTCATCTGTTGTACAGTTTTTCTAATAGCATCTTTGGTGGTTTGTGGATATGAAGAAGCCAAACACTCTCTAAGCTCTGAAAGCTCTCCCTTATCGGAAACCTTTGGTGCCACTCTCACTGCGTTCGAAATGAACTTCTTAAACTTTTTATCAAATGGACCCATAATTGATTTATTTTGGTGTTGGTGGTCCCCTCTTTATCTTCGAAACTTTAAATTTTAACATTTTATGTTTCGTACCTTAACGATGTGAGTAGGTTATATTCCAGATTTTAACTTTTCATGTTTGTCAGGAAAGAAAATGGAAATTGCAAAAAAAAATAGAAAAAAAAATAATTAAAAGAATGTCTGGAAATACACCTTTGTCACGTGAATAGAGAAACCAAGGTCCGAGGTATTTTTCAAAAATCGGACTACTTGTATTTGCATTAGTCGGAAAGGTACTTTTGTTCGGACATCTAAGATTGAAATGAAAATAATTTTTTCAGAAAACACGTGTCAAATAGTAATTAATAGTTGTCACGTGAGTATAAGGACAGCTGGGGTAATACATACGCATTTACATAGTTACTCAATTAGTAATTCAAATTCCTAAAGAAGTAAAACTTAGAAGTTAAAAAAAAAAATAATAAAATTTTTTACAAAAATACTAAAAAATGTTTTTTGGATATAAAAAAGTGTAAAAACCCTGAACTTCTATAAAAAACACACTTAATTATGCGGTGTATGGGCGTAATATTAATATTTATGACCATTCTGATTTATTCACTACATAGAAACTAAATTTCTCGTTAAATAACTGAATATTTCAGAACAAGTCTGAAAGATACCCGCTAACAATTTTTTCTCGATTTTAAGCGTTTCATTTTTTTCCTCTCTTTGGTTCTTTGTTCGATGCGAATTATTTTTAAATTTTCCTAAATTGGGATGGTTTTCCAATTGTTTAAACATTTAAAAGACAAGAGGTTATATAATTTAACTTATCACTTGATTGAGTTTTAGATATTTAGTGTTTTAAAATATAACTTAGCTTTAACAAAAATAGAAAAACCCATCAAATAACACACGAAATGTCTGAATCCAGAGAATTTTTAGTTTTGAGAGGTACCTTGGAAGGTCACAACGGTTGGGTCACTAGTTTGGCTACTTCCCAAGCTCAACCAAACTTGTTGGTTTCTGCTTCTAGAGATAAAACTTTGATCACCTGGCAATTAACCGGTGACGAACAACAATACGGTGTTCCAGTCAAATCTTTGAAAGGTCACAACCACATTGTTGAAGATGTCTTTTTAACTGCTGACAGCAACTATGCTTTCTCTGCTTCTTGGGATAAAACCGTCAAATTATGGTCTTTGGCTACTGGTGAATGTACTACTACTTTCACTGGTCACAAATCCGATGTTTTGTCTGTTTCTTTCAACGAAGGTTTGAACCAAGTTGTTACTGCTTCCAGAGATAAAACCGTTAAAGTCTGGAACATTCAAGGTGAATGTTTAGTTACTTTGATGGGTCACTCCGACTGGGTTACTTCTGTTAAAGCTGTTACTTTGAACTCTACCGGTCAATCTTTGGCTGTTTCTGCTTCTGCCGATAAATTAGTTAAAGTATGTTTACTATTATTACTATTGCTTCCAGTGATGAACAGCACTTTTAATCTACTGAAATTTAAATTCAATATAAGGAATGTGAAGAGTGGGAAAGATTTTTTTTTTTTTTTTATACAAACAAATGTTGTTTAGTTGCATATGATGTTATCAATATTTTATATTTGCTACTTCAGAGAGGCTATCTACCTCAATGAGACTTATTAATATCACCAAGATCTCTGATGCTTCAAAAATTTATCAACATTTGCTTTGTTTTAAAAATTCTCTTCACGTCCTAGTAATTTTCGAGTTATTTTTCAATGGTGAACAGTGTTGTTTAATTCGCTTTTTAACAACAACATAAAATGAATTTTTTTTCAATAATTTACTAACAAAAAATATTTTCCAATTACTTTTATTAATAATTACTTGCATTACATGTCATGTATGCTTTTCTTTATTGAGAAAAAAAATAATATTTTGGAAATCATTTAAAACAGTTCTGGGATCTACAAGAATTCCAAATTGACTCTGATTTGATTGGTCACAACAACTACATCAACGCTGTTGCCATTTCTCCAGATGTCACCTTAGTTGCTACTGGTGGTAAAGACGGTCACGTTATGGTTTGGTCTTTGGCTGAAAAAGAAGCTGTTGTCAACATTGACATCAAAGATGAAATCTTTGCTTTCGCTTTCTCTCCAAACAGATACTGGTTGGTTGCTGCTACTGCTTCTGGTATTCAAATCTTAGATCTACACAACAACACTGTTGTCGAAGAATTGAAACCTGAATTTGCTGGTTACAACAAAGCTGCTGAACCTCATGCTATCTCTTTGGCTTGGTCCGCTGATGGTCAAAACTTGTTTGCTGGTTACACTGATAACGTTATCAGAGTCTGGCAAGTTATGACCTCTAACTAAGTTTAATATTATTAATTATTATTTTATTTCACTTTTGGTCAATACAGATGCATGCTTTAATGCTCACTTTTCTTATATAGTATAGTTGTGTACTTTATATCTAATGAAAACAACAAAAAAAACAACAAAAATTCGGTTTATTATGTTAATTATTTTTCTTTTTTTATTTTTTTATTTTATTTTGCCTTAAAATGTCTTGAAATTCTTGTTCTTATTTTATTTACAGATGGCTATACAGAAGAGGCATTTAAGGTTATAAATCTTGCTTAATTTCCCCTATAAACTTCATTGCGTTCTCATCACCTTTCGCTAATTCTGGTTTGTCAAAACATAATGCTAAACACTCCCATGGATCTTTGGAACCTCCCCATTTCAAAACACTCTCTCTGAATTTGTTCCCTGCCTCGTATGAAAAGGGATTTTTTTCAAATAAATGATGATAAACTTTTGAAGCAATAGCTCTGTCTAATAAATAGCTGTAATACAAGGCTCCGTATCCAAACAGGTGTCCAAATTTACCCACCCAATTACTCGAATCATCGACCAAGATTTCTAATTGTTTTTCAATTTTGTGGTATTCTTGAACAATATCAATGTTTTCGTTTGCAGGATCAAAAAGATTCAAACTATGCAAATGCTGATCCAAATAAGCCATCTTTAATTGTTGAAACGCCTCACACGCTTCAAAAGTTTTTTCTCCTTCAAAGATTGTTTCCAAACTATCTACATCAAGCTTCTGTCCTGTAGAATAATAACTACTGATCCGAGATAAAACTCTTGGATCTTTGGCAAAATGTTCCATCAATATACTTGGCAACTCAACAAAATCAGTCGTACACCTGGTCCCACTCACGTTTTGTAAATCAGTACGACCCAGCATGGAATGGATAGCATGTCCCATTTCATGGAAAATTGTTTCCACTTCATTCAATTGTAAAAGACAAATGTCTTGTCCCCTTAAATTACTGCTTTTGAAATTGCAAATCAACGAAATCACAGGAAGCTGATATTTAAAATTCCCACCATTAGCTTTATTTTTTTCAACTCCTATTTGAGTCAACTCTGAATCAAAAGTCTCATCTGGAAAGATTTTTCTTGAACAAGCAACTGTGAAATGAGCAGGATTACTTGTCTTCCCCTCACGTTCAAACAAATCACAATAAATCACACCAATTACATTATCTTTGTTTGATACATCAACCACACTTAATTTTCTAACATTTTTGTCCCATGTTTCACCCTTTAGAGGCAACACATGTATAAACTTTATTTTGTAAATAGACTCAACTAGTTCCGACAAGCCATTCATTACAGTTCCTAGCGAAAAATATTTATGCGCATTTAAAGAATATTTGACTTTTGATGTTTCAGCATCAGTAGATGATGGCTTTCGTTTAGTGGACTCGATATACGAATAATAGTCTCTGTCCCATGGTTTGATAACTACATCTTGTGGCTGAGTGTTGGCGTTGTCCATTTTTTGTTTTTTCAGCAAGGCCAAAGGGCCAAGTTCTTTGTGGGCTCTTTCTTTCAAGTTTTTAAACAAAGATTTCAAAAATTTCATGACATTTTCAGGATTCCTGGCAAGTTTCCCATCTAGCTGGTATGAGGCAAAACTCGATTTTTTCATACTTAATGCCAACAACGATCTAAGTTGTAAGAGCCTCTTCAATCTATCTATCTGGTGGTCGTCACAGCTGTGCAACGCTGTCCACAAGTCCTTACGGATGGTCTCATCAGGACACGATCTTAAAAGAGAGTGGGCTGTATAACTATCCACTGGAATCTTGTAGTTTTTGCGAGACATATCCTTGGGTAAGACTTTAATAATGACATCGGGAGTTCCACTTTTGTCCAGCTGTGCGCAATTGATCTTTGCATAATTTTCGGCAGCATAATCGGTGTTGTTTATAAAATCCTGACCTACTAAAGATATTTGTTGAGACAATTGAATAAAATTGTTTTTGATATCTTCGTTGTCCATAAAGATCCCTGATTTTTCAAAATCTTGAAGAAGAATGATCCCCGTTTTAATCTCTTCTTCACTTAGTTCTTTATACACAGGGTGTGTAGGTTGTAACACACCTTTTAAGGTGTTGCATAGATCTAAATCTGTGTTTAAAACGTTCATAAATTCAAACATCTTTTCGTGAACCTGTTGAGCAGCATTTACAAATTTTGTATCTGGATGTGATGACCTGATGAGTTCACTCAAGTCAATGACTCTACAAAGAATGTTGCTCAATTCGTCCATTCTTCTTATATAATTTTTCAACCCATTAAAACTTTTATCCTTGTGCATTTTGTCTACTAAATCTTGAGCCAGCTGGAGACAGTAATCAGAGTACCGAAGCAAGCCTGCAGGCGTTGTCACGTATTTGTTTTTGAACAACCCAGTAACCTCACCAGATTTCGCTTCATTTATCTCTTTCCAGTAATCGCTGTTATCGAAAATCTTGATAAGCTCCTGGCGTGGCTGGTAAATCCATGGTGCAGTAAATTTTTTGGTTTGTTTCGGTTTTGTGTGCAACACAGAGCGGCCACAAGTCATCCAACGAGCAGTGTAGCATCTAGCCACTGCACTAGGTCTCTGCATAAAAACAGTTCTACTGCATGCTTTCATACTTTGTGTGTGGTTGTCTTTTTTGTTCTTGCTCTTCTCTTTACACTCTCGTTCTTTAAAAGCAATTTTTCAATCTGGCTATATAAACAAACCGCGCTTAATAAAAAGAAAGAGGTCTTCAACTAAGCAATCAAAAAAATATGATTTAATTACAAACTAAATATAAGTTTACACAATAAAAGAAGTTGATGATTGTGGGTATTTACAAGTGGCAAGATCCCTTTTCCCTACGGTTCGTCTTTCATGGCGCTTGCAAGCTTGCCCAATTCGTTGTCCGCCTCTTTGACCAATTCGACAAATGCAATCTCACTGGCCATCCGTCTTCCGTCATTCAAAAGAATCTTGGCTTCTTGAAGGTTCCCCAAGTGAAACTGCAGGACACCCAACCCATACTTTGACAACGCAATGGCTTGTCCCACGGTGGCATCCGCTATGTCAGTGTAGTTGAACTTCAATCTCTTGTGCTTGTTGCTGAACTTGACAATGGCTTCGTAACATTCTATGGCGGATTTCAAACAGACGTCTTTAGCTTTGTTCATGATCTTTTGGCTTTCAACAAGTTGGTTGTCTTTGTCTGTGTCTTGTTCTGTTTTAAGGAGTTCTTTAAATTTTTCAGGATTTTTCTCAATGAACAAAAGTTCATCTTCGATTTGTTCAGCTCTTAGATATAGCAAAGAGCCTAGATTTGCTTGTGTCATTAGAATTTGTCCAGGTTCCATTCCTGCCATGACCATTAGATTTAAAGTACTCATTTTACTGGTGATGGCTGTGGAGACGTCTTTCGAAGACAAACAGATTGCAGCAAATAGGTCTCTTGCTACAAAAAACTCATTCTTGAATGGATCCCAAGAGTACGAAGAAGTGTTGTTAAGGTCCAGCTCCATGTATCCCTCTTTATTGAAATGTATACTTTTCTCGTCAACAACGTTTTCAAACGGTGGAAAAGTGTAACCCTTGAGATGTTGAATGCCAGTGTTGTTAATAGCAGCAGGGACAGATTGTTCGCTCATTGATTTGGTCATATATTTTTCAGCTAATTCGCTTGATTTCATAAAAACTTCCTTTTCAGCCATGATGATATGGGAGGTTAGTAGTCTTTTGTTAAAGTTCAAAACAGTAAGATCCAAATTTTTAGAAGTCATTTGATGTTGAATGAATTTTATCAATACTCTAAGATCTTTTTGGATGTAATGACCTCTATCCAAGGAGCTAATTTTCAAGGTATTTTTCGGATCATTCAAGGCAATGTAGTAACGGTAACTCATCTCCAAATATATCTTTGAGGCTGCTTCCACCATGTTCAATTTCTCGTAGATTTCAGCAATTTTAAGTTCGATCCCTGTGAACTCGTCACTCAACGGGTTCAATCCTTCTTCGCGGGCTCTGTTCAACGCACTGATATAGTACTCCAATGCCCGCTGGTGGTTAGGCTGGTTGCCGTTCTCTTTGTTATTTTCTCTTTCTTCCCACAAAGCCTTTCTCAACTCTTTGGCTACTGAGGAAGGAAAGTTATGTTTGGGCCATGCATAGAGAGCTAATGTAGAAAGACCGAAAGCAATAGCAGCAAGCGGAACTAAAAGTTTACTGCGGCCTGAATTATTCTTTTTTTGCTGCTGCTGCTGCTGCTGCTGCTGCTGCTGTTGTTGTTGTTGTTGTTGTTGTTGTATCATATTGGGCAATGGTGGCAATGGCGATCCAGTGCTAGGAGGCTGTTTGTTGAAAAACCATATACACCTTTTAGACTGAGCCAATGTGGTATTTCTTGGCAACATTTTTGCTCTAAGAAAAAGCGTAAGTGTTGTCGAGCTTTTAGTTAGCATGCTCGTTCTTGTTGTTATCTTATAGTCTTTCTATTAACTTTCTATATTCATCTATTTAAAACTTAACCTTCATAATCTCTGTCAAAACAATCAACTCTTTTTGAAACTGCCACAGGGAAAAACCTTTTTGATGTCAAAAACAGTTTCGGGTCCGGTTCATGTAACCCTCACCGAGAGAGGTTAGAAAGAGAGAAAGAGAGAGATGAAAGGAAGACAAACCAATTATGTAAATAAATGGTTTCAATTCCAAGAGTTCAAAATGTTGACGAGGCCGATAATGTGTTGTGCAACTCCAGTAACTGGCCTGCCAAGTAGAGACTCCCGAAAACGACAATTGGCAGGTCTTGGTTGATCTTGTTGAAGAGGGCTATAGGGATTGCTGACTTCAAGTTGTTCTCCACGAGAATGTGACTTGGCGAGACACAGGAGGAGACTGCGTTGACAAGCTTCTCATTTTGCATTGACTCGATCCACGGCATGTCGGTCACTTTGCCGAATTTCGTTATCACTACGATGTCTTTGGGTCTCAGGACATGTTTTAGGATATTGGTCACGTCTTTGCCTTCGGTCATGGCCAGGACAAATGTCAAGGAGGTCGAAACACCCTTTCTGATGTGCATGTCTAGATACTCTCCCAGCTGTCTTGCACCATCCTCGTTGTGTGCTCCGTCTATTAACACTGATGTCTGTTTCTTATTGGTATATTTGAATTGTAAATTTTGTAATCTACCTGGCCATTCCATCTCTTTGATCCCTTTAATTATTTGTGATTCTTGTAAACTTGGTAAATCCCCAGTAGACTCAAGATGTTTTACATTGGCAAGAGCCATCGCCACGTTTTCTCTTTGATATCCTTGGACTTGTTGCATTAGTGTTGTGGATTGGTTTGAAACATTGACTATTTCAAAAGGGACATTCTCCTTCAAGCATTTATCAGATAAAATTTGCAAAACAATCTTATCATTGTTCCCATTGATGAAGACTTTCCCCACATGAGATTTGATAATACCCGATTTTTCTCTGGCGATATCTTCTAATGTAGAGCCTAGTAAATTCACATGGTCCAAACTTATCTTACTGAGGTTCACGATGATTTTACTCGAACCAGGCATAATGTTAGTGGCATCGTTTTCACCACCAACACCAACTTCTATAATAGCAAAATCAACTTTGTTATCGTAAAACCATTGGAATGCTACGCAAGTGAGCATTTCAAATTTGGAAGCTTCAATTTGAAATTTGGTGTTGAGTGTGTCCATTTGCAGCATATATTTGTTGTAGCTGTCCATTGAAATGGGCTTGTTGTTGATGGTGATAGAGTCACTTGGGTGGACCAGGTGTGGCGAGCAGTACTTCCCCACTCTAAACGATGAGGATGATGCCATGACGATAGATTGCAAATACGAACAGATCGAGCCTTTCCCGTTGGTGCCTCCGACATGAATGACTTTCAAAGAGTCTATCAGCTGCGGGTTTGGCAAGTGTTGCAGTAGCTTGTTGATTCTTTGTAGTCCCAATTTGATTGACATATTGTCTACCTCTTCTTCTTCTCATTTTTCTTTCTCTGTGAACATTTGGAAAGGTTCGCGATTTCCAACATTTTTGAAGATCTCGAAGACGGGGAAAACAGAGAGAGAAAGAGAGACAGAATAGCAAGGAAACAAAGAGAACAAGCAAATCAAGGGAAGATGCCATTGTCAGAATTTGTGCAGGAGAGATTGGTGAAGTTAAATGAGATAGACGAGAAGCTAGTGGCCACTCTGGATAACGCGTCCAAGATAATTGAGTCTTTGGTGAGCTTAAAAGATCCGGCTCTTGACTTGACACCACAAGAAACTACCTCCGAGAAAGACAAGTTCCAGGAGAACGCAACGGGCTTCTACCAGAATCTGGATGCTGCCGTCACCGAGTTGATCAAGGAGATTAAGTTGTATCAGGTGCCAATAACGTTAAACTCAAATAAAAACACGGGTCAGGACGATCAGAAAATCAACAGCGAGTGGTCAGCTTTGAAGAAGGTTATTGAAGAGTGAGCAGAAAAATCTTATAGTTTCAATGAAAACATTCCTTTTCTTCTTCCTCCATTAGAACAAGAGCACCCTCAACAATATTATCTTATATTCGCATTAGGTTCGACACTGTAACGTCGTGCGGTTCTCAAAATTTAAACCCGTTTCTGATGATTTTGGAGTAAAAGGTGTCGATAAAGATGTTAATAAAGTATATGTAATTAGTACAAAAATATGTAATTGGCAATAACCATAAAAGGGCAAAGCGTCAAAATGAGTGATGATTTGCAAGAAGATACAAACGAAAACACAGGGTCCTTGTTGAAGAAGGCAATTGAACAGATGGATATCACACAAGCTAAGTTGGCAACATCGGCGGCTTTCCTAGTTGATCAAGTGGAGAAAATAGAAACCAGTGTTATTCATGTTTCAAACGAACAAGAAGCGTTCCATGTTGATACAACAAGAAGATTAAATCTAATGGAAACTAGGTTTGAAGAGTTGACCAGTGAGATGAAGAATCTTGTGTCTTTTTTCCACGAGGTAGTTGGTGTAATGAATAGGTCCAGAACTTGGACAGCTTCACAACCAAATACTAACTCGGCAATCAGTCTGGAAACAGTGCAGCCGCCTGTTACGTCTTCTAATAAACATTCAACTTTTTTTTCTCAAAATGCAAGAGCAAACATACAAAACACTCTCCAAAAAAATGTTGATTCAGAAAAAGAACTTGTAATTAAAAGCAGACTAAAACAAGAACCATTAACAGACTTGGATCTTTTGAAAAGAATTGGGGATGGTCGCGTGTATATACAGGAACAGCAACATCGCCAATCTGATACACTGAACAAAACATCTATTAATGTTTATAAATTGAACAGGAAGTTAGAAACAGTGATGGACGTGGCCCAAGAATATTTCCATGGTTTAAGACATCAACCTTCTGTGCAATCTTTGGACTCACGATACGGTACTCTTTGGAGGAAAAATGATCGTTCATTCTACAGCAAGAGAATGGTTATAGTGAATAAAATCAAAGAGGTGAAAGAACATCCAGAACGATACAACTTGTTTCCTGACTTAACCTTGAACATGGCCGTACGTGTTGTTGAGAATATAAGATTGGGAAATAACAACAACAACAACAACAACAACAACAATAAACAGCCAAGAGAATTCATCAAGCTAAGTTTATCGGGGCTTTACGATTATTTTAGGAAAAATTTAGACAAAATATGTGATTATTCATTAATGTTAGAGCAAGAGGGAAAAACTAGAAAAGAAATTGCATTTTATAAAAAGTATGAAGTGCAAAGAAGGGAAGGAGCAGAAGCAGAAGCAGAAGATAATGATGAAATGAATGGAACAGGAACTCCAGAATCACCGGAACACACCATACCCCGTGAAACTGATAATAGCGATTCAGATAGAGACCCATGAAGAAAGCCAGTGACTAGAGGCAGTGATAAGAGATCAATTTCTCAAGTTTCTGTTATTACTTTTATTAGATTTGGAGTTTGGGGTAGAAGCATTACCGCCTCTAGCAGGCTTTGTTGGCGTCGAGTTTATTGAAAAAGAAGTGTTCATTGGCGAAGATGATGCAGAAGTTGTTGTTGAAGGTATGAACGGTTTTGAAGGATTTTTAATACTATGAAACCCAGTAATCATTGTTTCTGCACCGGCATTGAAGTTTTGCAAGTTCTCCTTCAATATTTGAATCCATTGATTCATAGTCGAAACATAATCTTGTTCGGTTTCGCAAACTTCCACCTGTTGTAATATAACGTCATTTGTTTTTGATAAATCAATACCATCGTCTATGGCGCAATTTGTTGCTATATCGATCAATTCGATAGAAAGACTTGTATCCATCAAACCTATATCACATCCAGTGATTTCCAATGATTCAAACATCCATTGATTAAATTTAATAAATACTCTATAAGTTTCCTCCATTGTTTTAACAAACGCGTCATCAAATACAATGTTGAAATTCAGTGTTTTCAAAATGGTTTCATTTTTGATTGATTGTGTTATTTGAAAATTTAAGAGATCCATGATCTCTAACGCTTTAACATTATAAGAACATATTCTTCTAATTACTGGAATCAATGGAATGTCACTTAGTTCTTCTTCATTACTTAACACAACAATTTTTTCATGGAAGGAATAATAATTATTCAAATATCTCAACTTCTTCACATATTTGATCAAAGTTTGTCTTTCGTTTTTCAGAGAGCTGATTTTTTTGATGAAATTGATATATCTGTTTAGCAAATTGATGTATTCACTCAGATAACACGAATGTGCAATGACCATCTCTTGCAAAGTTTCCAAAACCTCTTCATCAAGAAAAAAATTTATTGAGCTCATTGTTGGTGGCTTGTTCTATTTTGGTGATGGCTTTAGCTATTTTTTTATAGATGGTGTTTTTGTGGCGTCATTTTTCAAATCGAAATGACTTTCCAGAGAAACAGTTTTTTGGATAAAAGAACACAGAAAAAACTCTTTTCAATCACGGAGATAAAAGAAGAAGAAAATGATTAAAACTAAACACAACATTAAAAACTTATTTTCGAAAAGAAAAAAAAAAAAATGTATCAAAGGTCATATTAATGAAAAAAGTATTACAATTGTTGAATAATGTAGCTTATTTGTTGAGGTTAGCTAGAAGATAGGTTGCTTTTTTTTCAGAATCGACTGGTTAGATCAAGTTGTTTTTATGGAATTCAAATTGAATTACAAAAAAAAGTGAAAACAAACACCATTGAATAACAAGCTTGATTGTTTTTACACGCTTATTTTGAACTTGAAGTAATTATCTTTGGGTCATTTCCATTGCAATGGTATATGTTGAAAGCAGTGTGTAAGTGGTGTCGTCATTTTTTCCAATAAATTAAACTTTATTCACGTGTCGTCATTTCTTTTTTCAGAGAGTGAGAAAAAGCAAAACGCTCCAAAAAGATAAATTTTAGGATCAGAAATTTTGATGAAAAATTTGATTGAAAAGTTTGGACAAGATATCTTATAGTCAATTGATTAAACCAAAATATATTAAATACAATAAAAGAAAAATAGTCTAGTGCAAACAACAAGAATGAAAAACAACTCATTATTTGAAACCAATGATTCCCTTAATGACCCAGAATATGCCACTGAAGAAACAATAAATGAATTACATAGCCACGATGATAAGCAACACAAAAATCACGATCCAGATTTAAACGAACCTCAACAGGAATCGTACGGTAACGGCGGGCACAGCGAACAGTATCATACCATTAATAATGACAAGCGGTCAACTCCGAGTGTTCATCAAACAGATGGTGAAGAACACCATATTACTGATAGATACGTTGATGCTATGCATTTATTAGGATCTCATGACAACATATCTGTTTCTTCTCTTGGCTCAAATACTACTCAAAACCATGAGAAGTCATTGTCGCCGTCTCATGGAATAGTTAACAAAAAACCAACAGAAACAACAACCCAATACACATACTTGAACAACAAGGACGGAATTACAACAAACACTGAGATACACCCTCCATTGACGAAATACAAGAAAGTTCCAACAAGACCCACTGCGCGTAGATGGTTTAAACAGGATCCATCGCGTGAAATAGATTTTGTGATGTTGTTAATTGATCAATTGACATGGACAAACTATTTGAATTTCACATATGCATTGAAAGTTCTTAGGGATAACTACCAGTATCCATTTTCAGATACGAAAACTTTAAAACATAAATATGATCAATTGGTGAAAGAATACTTGCAAAAAAAAGCCTCTTTAAACAACAACAACACTGACTCACCTCAATCCTTATCTGAAACAGATCTCAAAATAGAAACGCTACTCGAAAAAAAGGCTGAATGTGATAATAGACGAAAGTTCAAAAAATCAAAAAATAGTACTACCACCAAGAATGATAATGAGATAAATGATATAGCAGCGTACGTAATAAATCAACAAACCAACGAAAGCAATCCTAAAATTGCAGTTCATTCATTGGATCAGGAGAATCAAGAACTTGCAACATCATCTGACACCACTACAAAGGAAAACACGAAAAAAAGAACATCAACCGAATCACGACTACTACTACTACATCAAAAAACAAATAGTGATAACACTGCTTTTAATGGGTCACTTGCGGAGGGACAAAACTCGGTCTTCCAAAGGTTACAAAGGATGGAAAATAAAGTGGATAGTTTAACTGATGAGATCAAATCTTTAAAAGAGCTTTTACTGAGAGTTACTGAACAATCATTTTCTTGAAAATGGTCATCATTGTCTTTATAAATCGTATTTATACATATATAAGTTACACCCATTTACCAATCATCATCGGAATTAGCCTCTTCTTCATCAGATTCTTCTAATCTCATCTTGTTTGCACGCGCAGCCAAGGCATCTGCTAAACCAGCTGAAAAATCAACTTGTACGGGCTGTTGTTGTTCGTCTTCTTGTTGGATAACCACTTGTTGGGTCTGTTGAACCTGTTGCACTTGCACTTGAGCTGGCTGTTGCTGTTGCTGTTGAGAAAAAGATGGAGGTGGAGGTGGCGGAGGAGGAATCACATCGGCTGCACTTTTGCATTCTGTGATGTAGTTGGTTGGGACCCACCCTTCTTTTGATCCATCCAATCTCTTGGCCAAGGACCAGCCACTTGGTTCATGTCTTGATATGTAAACAATTTCACCTAATTTCAATGGCAACTCGCTTGGCGAACCAGTTCCGACAAATTCAAAAGCAGCTTCAAATTTAGGATCAGTGTTTTGCTGTGGAGGTGGTGGAGGTGGCGGTGGCGGAGATGCTTTGACATTATCTTGTACATTTCCAGTATTATTCAACACAGTAGACACGTTATGTGGCTGGGCCTGTGGTTGTGCCTGTGGTTGTGGACGAGCTTGTGGCTGTGGACGAGCTTGGGGCTGTGGACGATGTTGCGGTCTGGTAACAGCAGCAGGTTGGGGCTGAGCTTTGACAGCGACATGAGGTTGGGAATTACCACCTTGCGGATTATATACGCTTTGTGCAGCAGCAGCAGCCATAAGATTTGCATTGTTCCCGTTAGAAACACCGCCTGGTGGAGCAGGTGGAGCCAATTTAGCTTTTCTTACAGGAACAGGAGCTGCAGGTTTCTTAGATGCGTAAGGGTCCATTGTTCTAACAGGGGCAGAGACTGCAGCAGAAGCAGGCTTGCTGGCCGCGTAGGTAGTTCTACTGGCAGTAGTCGTTGTCGTTGTTCTTGTCGTTGTTGTTGCTGCTGCAGATGAAGAAGTTGCATATGATGCTTTCTTTTGTGGTTTTTTCTTTGATTTTGAATTAGCTGGATTTCCCTGTCTGACAGAGATAGTACTTGATTTGTAAAAATCACTGTTGACAGGTGCCATTGGATCGATTTTGCATTTGACTAAATGAACTTTGCCAGGCTTCTTTTGGTATTCAATGGTAGGCCCAACTTTAACTTGAATATTAGAATTTAGTTTTTTCAAGTGCGTGATAAACTCAGTTTTGAAAATACAGTTGACAAATGGATCAGCTTGTGGGTAATTACTGACATAAATTCCAATCCAATCATCTTGCAAGTTTGTAAGAGAAACGTTTGCAATCTTGGATAAAGGAATATTATGGTCAACGGTATATGTCACTTGATTGTTCAATACTGTTTGTCCAACGATGTACAAAATAGTTTTTGTCAAAATAATAACTTTTGGTAATCTTTGAGCTGATCTACCAAACTTAGACAACAAAGCCTCGCAATTCATGGAAAAAATAACACGCTCGCTGATACCTGCTTGTCTTTTGATAAAAGAACCTTTGGTTTTGGACTCATTACATGACAAGTAATCGCCCATAAAAGCTCTATAACCCAACAAAGACATTGTTCTTCTTTCCTTTCTGTTGGCTAGCACTTTACTCGTACCCCAGTCTCTTAGTTGCACGTACTTATTGCCTGACTTCTTCTCTCTTATAGCTCTTTGGATACTTGCAGCAGCGTCGATTCTTCTTTGCAAAAATCTTCTCCAAGCTCTTTGAATTCTGGCTGCCATGTTGTGCCAGTATTTGTCTCTCATAGTTTCCAAGGCAAACAAAGTTTCTGGATTTTTAATAAAAACTTTATTGACACCCACCTGAAATTCTCCCACAGGAATCATTGCATCTTTCAGAATTTCTTTACAAGCTTCAATTTCGTCACCTTGCCAAATGTAATCACCAGCATAGGAACATTTAGGCGATAACAGGTAGAATCTTTCAACAAATTTTTCAAAAGTTTGTCTGTATGCAAAACCTGCTCTTCTGATTCTAACATTTTCTTGCAAACCCAAATATTTGATTTGGTGCAGCACTTGTTTGTCATCATAATCTTCTGGTCTCTTGGTTTGATTAGGCTTGATGGTTCTGATATAAGATGGAGTTGTCTGCGACAAAGTCTCAACCAACGCGTTCGCACTGGTAATGATTTTATCACCGGCAGTTGGTGGTCTTCTCTTGCTCTCAGTGTTGACAGCGTCGGGAAAAACTGTTTTTAAGAACCCATTTGAAGTGGTGCTGATCAATTCGACCAAATCTTTTTGCAATTGATCTTTATTTTTATCGGAAATCCCAATGACATCGTAAGTGACATCTCCTGCGTAATGTTTAATCACGAATTTGTTTTGTCTCAATTCAAAATTTTGGTTGGATGTAAACAAATTTAGTCTTTGTGCAAACGTTTGATCAGCAGCTGAACTATCTGCGTGTGCAGTTGCCACCGCATCGTTCATTGCCGCAAAAATCCCAGGAGGTCTTCTAGCCTCGATCAAATCACAAACAACTTTGTTGTCAAAGTATTTAATAGGTGTCCATTCAATTTTTTCTCTTGCATATTCTTCTTGTTCAGATTTTAAAGTCAATTGAATGAAAATTTGTTGTAATTTTTCATTAACATAGTTGATACATAATTGTTCAAAAGAGTTTTTTTCAAAAATTTCAAAACCATAAATATCCAAAATACCAATAGATTTGTTACCGCCACTTTGGGCCCCTAAGGAAACATTGACTCTGGAGACAATCCAATCAAACAAATTGTTGTAAAGTGCTTTGGCCAACGCATCTTTAACAGCATTTGCTTGGACTCTATTCAAAGGAACGTGATAAACAGATCCTCTTTTCATTCCGTGATTTGTTTCCATGATTCTTTCTACTAGACATGTGCACAAAGTTTGACTGTCAACTTGTAAAAGATAAGCAACAAAGTCAGTAACACTGGTATCTTTAATTTGAGCATTTCCTTCCTCATTTTCCACAAAAGTAATATTCCCTACCCATAGAACCGATGCCATGACTCTAAAAATCTCATCTTGTTCTTGTTGGGTAAGACCAATTGTGTTCATTGCATTAAGTGTTTCTTTCCAATCTTTAACATCATCGATTGTGTCAGCTGTAGTACATGTTGCTGTGTAAACATATTGCTCTGGTTGTTGAACACCGTATATTTGTCTATAGTTATCTGATGCACCCTTTGTGAATTGATAAAAAATGTGGAAATTTCTTTCGTTTTTAATTTGTGAAACAACTCTTTGTTTTTCCAATAGATAGTTGGTAATATTTGCAGAAACAGGGTCGAATGTAGAATTGAATTTAATCTCTAAATATTTCCCGTGTCTTGAAGAGTTGTTATTTCTCAACGTTTTGGCACAACCAAAGGATTCCAATAATGGATTTGTAGCCAAGACCATATCTTTGATTTTAGAAATTGAAGATTGTTGTGAGGAAGAGGCTGCAGCAATGTACTGCATGATTCTTTTGGCAGCTTCCGTCTTACCAGCACCAGATTCACCAGAAATAATGACAGACTGGTTTTCGTTGTAGGCTTTCAAGTTGTAGTACATCGACTCTGCAATTGCAAAAACGTGGGGTGGGACCTCCAATCTATTCTTACCTCTGTAGGATTCTAACACTGGAGTGGTGTAGATCCCTAAATCTCTGAAAGGGTTCACGGAGATCAAAACGTTCCCAATATAAGTATAGATGATCCCGTTTTTGAATCTTTTTTCCAAATTCTCATTGATCGATTCGTTGCTGATCTTGGTTAGCAATGTCAAATCTGAGACACCCACTTCTTTTTTTTTGCTTGTTTCAAATGCAGCTTTTTGAATTTTTTTACCAGCACGTTTCTCTGGTGCGGCCTGGTTCTTATTTCTAGCACCTCTCTTAATAATTGCCATGGTTTTGGGTGCCTTTTTCTGTTTTTTTTTTTTTCTTGTTGATCAGGTATGATTGTATAAACTTAAGGTTACAATTATAGACACACTTTTGTTTTTTTTTTTTTGATTGTTTTTTTAGCCTTGCAAATCTTTTTTTAGACAACAAAGGCGGGGCAAGGAGGCGTTAAAATCGCGCAACATCTTTGAGATGACGAATAACGAATAGAAACACAAGCTGAATGATAAGTTTATAAGAGACAGTTTATACATATTAGTTTACAAAATAATCCCAAATCAATTAGACGAGAGCAAACGCAGATTAGTATTTACCCTTTGTTCTTTCAAAACGCAGTCTGGCTTGTTCTGTTTCCACAGCTGGATCGTATGTGATGAACTCGTCCAAACCTTTACCTGCTGGAACCATAGGCAAGACATTGATTTTTGGTTCAACAACGACTTCTAGTAAGACTGGACCGTCGTTGTATTCTAGGAAAGCTCTGAAAGTTTCTTGCATTTTGTTTTGGTCTGTCAATCTGAAAGTTTTCAAACCCATACCTTCTGCGACCTTGATGAAATCTGGATTGGTTTGATGTGTGTGAGCGTATCTATTTTCATAGAATAGAGATTGCCATTGTGTGACCATACCTTGTTCTTCATTATTTAGCAACAAGATTTTAATTGGAGCTTTTGCTTGTGTAGCACTTGATAATTCTCCAATAGTCATGTTGAAAGAAGCATCACCATCGATATCAATGACAATAGCATCTGGTTTAGCAATTTGAGCACCAATTGCGGCAGGAACACCGTAACCCATTGTACCTAGTCCCCCTGAACTGATAAAAGTTCTTGGTTTTGTCCATAACCAATGCTGAGCAGCCCACATTTGATGTTGACCAACCCCAGTGGTAACAATGACATCTTTATTTGGATATATTTCATAAGATAATCTACTCAATTCAGCAATAGCAGTTTGTGGTTTAATCTTGGAACCTGGAGTTTCTTTACAATAAGAATAAGGATATTTTTCTTTCCATGTATTTATTTCTTTGAACCATTCTTTTCTAGTTTCAATATTTTCACAAAGAGGTAACATGCTTTTCAAATTTCTTGTAGCATCACCTTCTACTGGAACGGTTGCTTCAACAATTTTATTAATGTTTTTTGGACTAATATCAAAATGAATGATACCACCTTTATTTGTTTCAGCTGCTTTTTTAGCAACTGGAGCAAATTTAGATAGAGTACCAGTGACTCTATCATCGAATCTTGCACCAATACAAATGATCAAATCTGCGTTTTGAATAGCCATGTTTGCAGCACCAGAACCGTGCATACCCAACATATTCAAAGATTTTGAATCCCTTTGATCAAATGCACCCATTGATTGTAGAGTAGTTGTAACTGGGATTTGACATTTATCACTTAATTCTTGTAAAATTTTTGGACCATCTTCATTATTCAAGATACCAGCACCACAATATATGACTGGTTTTTTGGCAATATTTATTAAATCAGCAGCTTTTTTAATCTGTTCTAAAGTATATTGATTTAAAGCTTGTCCTGCAATTTTTTGTAAAGTATCTGAAGGTAATGTTGCAGAGATTGGAATAGCATTTCTCAAAACGGCAGCAGTGACGTCTTTTGGCAAATCAACCAAAACTGGACCTGGTCTTCCTGAAGTAGCAATTTCAAAAGCTTCATTGATTCTTCTTGGTAGTTCATCAACTGTTTTGACCATACAGTTCCATTTTGTACATGATCTTGAGATCCCAACAACATCTGCTTCTTGGAAAGCATCTGTTCCGATAGCCGAAGTAGGAACTTGACCAGTGAAAACAACCAATGGAACCCCATCTGCAAGAGCGTCTGCCATTGGAGTAATGACGTTTGTGGCACCTGGACCAGAGGTAACCAAGACAACACCTGGTTTCCCTGTGGCTCTGGCATACCCTTCGGCCATGTGTCCAGCACCTTGTTCGTGTTTAGGCATGACAAAATCGAAGCTTGTACTGTTGTGGATGGCATCGTAAACCGGTAAGATAGCACCACCAGCGTAACCAAAGATAGTATCGACCTTGTTTCTTTTCATCATTTGTTCAAAGATTTGACCACCTGTCATTCCGATCATGGAGGAATCCATAGTGGCTTTAGATGGCAGTTTATGTTTTTCCAAGTTGTTCAAATCTTGATCG
Organism: Hanseniaspora taiwanica (nom. inval.); assembly: GCA_030580555.1. NCBI lineage: Eukaryota > Fungi > Ascomycota > Saccharomycetes > Saccharomycodales > Saccharomycodaceae > Hanseniaspora > Hanseniaspora taiwanica (nom. inval.). Next base: position 886 of record JAKTSY010000008.1, on the reverse strand, counting down.
AAACAAGGAGCTGGTTCTGCTCTTGATGCAGAGGCAGAGGCAGCAGAGGCAGCAGCAGCAGCAGAAGTAGATTGGAATCTCATCTGTGTTCTGGAAATAGTTGAGCCAAGACATTTGCTCATTGTCATCATTTTGGTTGATCTTTTGATCGTCATATTGGTGAAAGCACGCTTACTGGCACTGCTGTTCATACACTGTCTCAACATATTGTGGTTATGGTTTTTGGGTTTTTTTTTTGGAATTAGCTTTATTATTTGAAAAGAAAATGAACCTCTAAATAAAGGAATATTGTAGACAAATCAAGAACGAATATAAATAGCAATTGGTAAATTTTAAAAAATCTCGAAATTAATGCAACTATTAGTCATTATTTATAACATTTAGGAAATCTACAAAACATTCATTAATCCATTACATTAAAAATATTATTTCACCGAACTAGAATATTTCATTCTTCCAACAAGAAAATAAATTAAAAATTATTCATTACATTAAGAGATCATTGCGAAAAAGCAAAGAAAGAAAGCAAAAAAAAAAATAAAAAAAAATAAAAAAAAAAAAAAAGAAATTAACTTTCTGCCTGCGTTTAAGTCTTTCTTGTTTTGGCGCTTAATTAAGATTGTTATGAGATCATTATAAATAATAAAAATATCGTTTAAAATGATATTTAATAACGGACTTCAAATACCGCCGTTTGTCCGACAAAAAAAATAAAACAACACACCCCCCCCCCCCCCCCCCCCCCCCCACCCCCATCTATCGTACTGCCGCGCTAGAAATATGACGAGTACTGGTATGGGACAGTAGGCCACGCGGAGCCTAGTGATGTATTATATGCTTATAAATTGTGTGCTACGATATGTGTTTATAAATATATAATATGAAA